>SJYV01013003.1:2196-45171 GCA_006410875.1 Neotragus pygmaeus | reverse complement strand
GAACACAGCCCTGGACCTTGGCGCAGGGCGACTGTGGCACAGAGCCCAGAACTCGTCCCTAGCTGACCAGGGAACACAGCCCTGGACCTCGGCACAGGGTGAGGATGGCACACAGGCTGGACCTCAGCGTATGGCGACAGTGGCACACAGGCCGGACCTCGGCGCAGGGCAACCATCGAACACAGGCTGGACCTCGGCTCAAGGCAACCACGGCACACAGCCCAGACATGGTGCAGGGCGACCGCGGTACACAGCCTGGACTTCTACAGAAGGCTACCGCGGCACACAGCCTGGACCTCGTAAAAGGGTGACCATGGAACACAGCCTGGACCTCAGCACAGAGGGAACTCGGCACAGTGTCTGGAACTCGTCTAAAGCCGAGGGCAGAACACAGTCTGGACCTCGGTGCAGGGCGACCATGGCATATAGCCCGAACCTCAGTGAAAAGCGATCGAGGCAAACAGCACGGACCTCGGCACAGGGCGACCCTGGAACACAGCACGGATCTTGGGAGAGGGCGACTACAGCACACAGTCTGGATTTTGGCACAGGGCTATTGCGGCACACATCCCAGAACTCAGCACAAGGTTACTGTGGCACACAGCATGGACCTCAGCGCAGGGCGACTGTGGCACACAGGCCGGACCTCGGCACAGGGTGACTGTGGAACACAGGCCGGACATCGGCTCAGGGCGACCGCGGCACACAGCCCGGATCTGAGCACAGGGGGACCGCGGCAAAAGGCCAGACCTCTGGAGAAGGCTACCGTGGCACACTGCCCAGACCTTGGCAAAGAGGAACCACGACACAGAGCCGGGAACAGGTCACAAGCCGAGGGCGGAATACNCTCAGGGCGACCGCGGCACACAGCCCGGATCTGAGCACAGGGGGACCGCGGCAAAAGGCCAGACCTCTGGAGAAGGCTACCGTGGCACACTGCCCAGACCTTGGCAAAGAGGAACCACGACACAGAGCCGGGAACAGGTCACAAGCCGAGGGCGGAATACAAGCTGGACCTCAGCACAGGGCGACTGTGGCACAAAGCCCGGACCTCGGGAGATGGCGACCACGGCACACAACCCAGACCTTAAGAACACGGGGACCACGACACACAGCCCGGACCTCTACAGAAGGCTACTGCGGCACACAGCCCGGACCTCGGAACAGGGCAACCATGGCACACAGCCCGGACTTTTGCACAGAGGGACCATGGCACAGAGCCCAGAACTCGTCGCAAGCTGAAGACAGAACACAGCCTGGACCTCGGCTCAGGGCAACCGCGGCACACAGCCCGGACCACGGCGCAGGGCGACCGGGGCACACAGCCTGAACCTCAGTGAAGGGCAACCATGGCATGCAGCCCAGAAATCTGTGCAGGGTGTTCGTGGCACAGTGCTCGGAACACATTGCAAGCCATCCCCGAAAACAGCCCGGACCTCGGCACTGGGCGACCTAGGCAAACAGGCCATACCACGGTGCAGATTGACTGCGGCACACAACCTGGAACTCGGCGCAGGGCGACGGCGGCACACAGCCAGAAATTCAGTGAATNCATCCCGGACCTCGGCACTGGGCGACCTAGGCAAACAGGCCATACCACGGTGCAGATTGACTGCGGCACACAACCTGGAACTCGGCGCAGGGCGACGGCGGCACACAGCCAGAAATTCAGTGAATGGCGACTGTGGCACACACCTCGGAAATCATCGCCAGCCAACCACGGAACACAGCCCGGACCTCGGCGCAGGGTGACTGTGGCACACGGCCTGAACAACGACACAGGGCTACCGCAGCACACAGCCTGAACCTCTGTGAACGATGACCACAGAACCAAGCCCAGAAATCTCTGCAGGGCGACCGTGGCACAGAGCATGGAACTCGTCACTTGCCGATGGCGGAACACAGCCCGGACCTCAGCACAGGGTGACTACGGCAAACAGGCCGGAACGTGTTGCAGGGCGAGCAAGGCAGACAGCCCGAACCTCCGTGAAGGGCGACCAAGGCACACAGCCTAAAACTCAGTGAAGGGCAACCGTGTCACACAGCCTGGAACTCGTCACTAGCCGACCACGGAACACAGTCTGGACCTCGAAGCAGGGTGGCCGTGGCACTCAGGCTGGACCTCAGCACAGGGCGACAGCGGCACTTAGGCTGGACCTTTGTGAAGGCCCACTGTGGCACACAGGCTGGACATCAGCAGAGGGCGACCGAGGCACACAGAACGGACCTCAGCGCAGGTGGACCGTGGCACACAGCCCAGACTGCTGAAGCAGGCTACAGCGACACAGCCCGGATATTGGCAAAGAGGAACCACAGCACAGAGCCAGGAACAGGTCGCAAGCCTAGGGCGGAACACAGGCCGGAACACGCCACAGGGTGACCGCGGCACACAGCCCGGACCTGGGGAGATGGCGACCATGGCACACAGCCCAGACCTCGTTTCAAGGCTAACGAGGCACACAGGCCGGACTTCACCACAGGGTGACCGCTGCACACAGTGTCAACTTCAGTGAAGGGAACCGTGGCACATAGCCCAGACTTCGGCGCAGGGCGACCGTGGCACACAGCCCAGAACTGGGCGAATAGCGACCATGGCACACTGCCCGAAACACAGTGAAGGGCGATCGCAGTACACAGCCAGTAATTCATTGCTAGCCAACCGCGGAACACAGTCCAGATTTTTGCACAGGGCGACCGCGGAACACAGGCCGGACCGAGGCACAGGGCGACCGAGGCACACATCTACGACATTGAGCAGGGTGACCGCTGCACACAGCCTGAACCTCAGTGAAGGGTGACCGTGGCACACAGCCCGAACATCAGTGAAGAGCAACCATAGCAGACATCCCAGACCTCGACACAGGGCGACCCTGGCACACAGCACGGACCTCGACTGAAGGCGAACACAGCACACAGCCTGGAACTTGGCTCAGGGTGACCGCGGCACATAGCCCGAACCTCAGTGAAGGGCGACCACAGCATGCAACCCAGAAATCTGTGCAGGGCGACAGCGGCAGAAAGCCTGGAACTCGTCGCTAGTCCACTGTGAAACACAGCCAGGACTTCGGTGCAGGGCGACCACGGAAAACAGGCCAGACCTCATCACAGGGCAATCACGGCACACAGCCCAGACCTCGGCAAATGGCGACTGAGGCACACAGCCCGAAACTGAGTGAAGGGCGACCGCATCACACAGCCCGGAACTCGTCGCTAGCCGACTGCAGAACACAGCCCAGACATCGGGGCAGGGTGAAGGTGGACACAGGCTGGACCTCAGCACAGGGCGACAGCAGCAAACAGGCCGGATCTCGGCACAGAGCGACCGTGGCATGCAGGCTGGACCTTGGGGCAGGGCGACCGTGGAGCACAGGCCGGATTTCAGCTCAGGGCAACCGGGGCGAAAAGCCTAGACCTCGGCTCAGGGTGACCACGGCACACAGCCTGAACCTCAGTTAAGAGCGACTGAGGCACACAGCATGGCCCTCAGCACAGGGCGAACCTGGCACACATCACAGACCTCAGGAAATGGCGACCGCAGTACACAGCCCAGACACCAGCGCAGAGTGACTGCGAAAAACAGCCCGGACCTCGGAGCAAGGCTACCACAGCACACAGCACGGACCTCAGTGCAGGTTGACCATGTCACACAGCTTGAACCTCAGTGAACGGGGACAGCAGCACACAGCCTGGAAATCTGTGCAGGGCGACTGTGGCACAAAGCTCAGAACTCGTCGCTAGTCAACCACAGAACACAGCACGGACCTCGGCACAGGGCGACCGCAGAACGCAGCCCAGAAATCTGTACAGGGAGCCCACGGCACAGAGCCCACAACTCGTCACTAGCCAACCACAGAACACAGCCCGGATCTCAGTGCAGGGCCACCACAACAAACAGGCCGGACCTCCGCACAGGGCGACTGGGGCACACTGCCCGGACCTTGGCAAAGTGCAATCATGGCACACTGACCGAAACACAGTGAAGGGCGACCATGGTACATAGCCAGTAACTCGTTTCTAGCTGACTGTGGAACACAGCTTGGATTTCAGCACAGGGTGAACGTGGAACACAGGCCGGACCAAGGCACAGGGCAACCGTGGCACACATCAAGGACATCGAGCAGGGCGACCGCTGCACACAGCCTGAACCTCAGTGAAGGGTGACTGCAGCACACATCCCAGACCTCGATGCCGGGCAACCCTGGCACACAGCATGGACCTCGACTGAAGGCGACCGCGGCACAGATCCCGGAACTTGGCCCAGGGGGACTGCGGCACAGAGTCCAAAACACAGTGAAGGGCGNGGTGACTGCAGCACACATCCCAGACCTCGATGCCGGGCAACCCTGGCACACAGCATGGACCTCGACTGAAGGCGACCGCGGCACAGATCCCGGAACTTGGCCCAGGGGGACTGCGGCACAGAGTCCAAAACACAGTGAAGGGCGACCGCGTCAAACAGCCCGGAAATCATCACTAGTCGACCGCAGAACACAGCCCGGACCTCAGCGCAGGGTGAAGGTGGCATACAGGCTGGACCTCAGCGCAGGGTGACAGCGGCACACAGGCTGGACCTCAGCACAGGGCCACTGTGGCACACAGGCCGGACCTAGGTGCAGCGACTACTGAGCACATGCCAGACATCGGCTCGGGGGACCGCGGAATACAGCCTGGAACTCAGCGCAGGGGACCGTGGCACACAGCCCAGTCTTCTTGAGAAGGCTACCGCGGCACACAGCCCGGTCCTTGGCAAAGAGGAACCGCGGCACAGAGCCTGGAACAGCTTGCAAGCCGACGGCAGAACACAGGCCGGACTTCGGCACAGGTTAACCTCAGCACACAGCCCGGACCTGGGGAGACGGGGACCTCGGCACACAGGCTGGACNTGGATTTCTTTGGAAGGAATGATGCTAAAGCTGAAACTCCAGTACTTTGGCCACATCTTGTGAAGAGTTGGTTCATTGGAAAAGACTCTAATGCTGGGAGGGATTGGGGGCAGGAGGAGAAGGGGACAACAGAGGATGAAATGGCTGAATGGCATCATGGACTTGATGAACGTGAGTCTGTGTGAACTCCGGGGGATGGTGATGGACTGGGAGTCCTGCATGCTGTGATTCATGGGGTCGCAAAGAGTCAGACATGACTGAGTGACTGAATTGAACTGAACTGAGGCGAAGCTTGTGTTAATCAACCTTATTGTGGTAATTATTTCCCAGTGTATTCATATATAACTTTCTGTACTTATAATTACATATGCTTTTAGCCAGTTACATTTGAATAAGTTCAGTTATTATCCTCTGTGTCCCTTTCTCCTGCCCCTAATCCCTCCCAGCATCAGAGTCTTTTCCAATGATCAACTCTTCACATGTGGCAGCCAAAGTACTGGAGCTTCAGCTTCAATATCAGTCCTTTCAATGAATATTCAGGGTTGATCTCATTCAGAATGGACTGGTTGGATCTCNAGGGCGACCATGGCACTCAGTCCAGAACTCGGCAGAGAGGGAACACGACACAGAGCCTGGAACTCGTTGCAAGCCGAGGGCAGAATGCAGCCTGGACTCGGTGCAGGGCAACCGCGGCACACAGCCAGAACCACAGTGAAGATAGACCGAGGGACACAGCACGGACCTCGGTGCAGGGCGACCTGGCACACAGTACCGAACTCGGGACATGGCGACCATGGCACATAGACCGGATATCGGCGCAGGGCAACTGCGGCACACAGCCCAGACCTCGGCGCAAGGCTACCATGGCACACAGCCTGGAATTCAGTTCAAAGCTACCGTGGCACGCAGACCAGACCTTGGGATAGGGCCACTGCGGCACACAACCCGAACGTCAGTGAAGGGAGACCGCAGCACTCAGCCCGGAATTCTGTGCAGGGCGACTGAAGTACAGAGCTTGGAACTCATCACTAGCTCATGGCAGAACACATCCCGGACCTCAGCACAGGGCGACCGCGGCACACAGGCCGGACCTCGGCGCAGGGTGACCGCGGCACACAGAATGGTCCTTGGCGTATGACGACTGTGGCACAAAGCCCGAACCTCAGTGAAAGGCCATCGCGGCACACAGCCCAAAAATCTATGCAGAGCGACCATGGCACAGAGCTTGGAACTTGTCACTAGATAACCACGGAACACAGCCCGGACCTCAGCACTGGGCGACCGTAGCACACAGCCCGAACCTGAGTGAAGGTCGACTGTGGCACATAGACCAGAACTCCTCACCAGCCGACTGCGGAACACGGCCCGGACATTGGCGCAAGGCCACCGCGGCACACAACTCGGACATCAGCGCTGAGCTACCATGGCACACAGCCTGAATCTCAGTGAAGGGCGACCACAGCACACAGCCCAGAAATCTGTTCAGGACTACAGNCAGCCGACTGCGGAACACGGCCCGGACATTGGCGCAAGGCCACCGCGGCACACAACTCGGACATCAGCGCTGAGCTACCATGGCACACAGCCTGAATCTCAGTGAAGGGCGACCACAGCACACAGCCCAGAAATCTGTTCAGGACTACAGTTGCACAGGGCCTGGAACTCGTTGCTAGTCAACTGCGAAACACAGCCAGGAGCTCGGTGCAGGGAGACCGCGGAAAACAGGCCGGACCTTGTCGCAGGGAAACCACGGCACACAGCCTGGACCTCGGCGAAGGGCGACCAAGGTACACATCTCGAAAATCAGTGAAGGGTGACCGCGTCACACAGCCCGGAACTTATTGCTAGCCGACTGCAGAACACAGCCTGGACCACAGAGCAGGGTGACTGTGGCACTCAGGCTGGACCTGAGCGCAGGGTGACAGTCGCACTTAGGCCAGAACTTGGTGCAGGGTGACCATGGCACAGAGGCCGGACCTTGGCCAAGGGCGACCGTGGCACACAGGCCGGACCTTGGCACAGGGCCACCCTGGCACACAGGCCAGACCTCGGCTCAGGGCGACTGCTGAACACAGGCCAGACATCGGCTCAGGGCGACTGCGGCATACTGACTGGACCTCAGTGCAGGCGACCATGGCACACAGCCCCGACTTCTTGAGAAGGCTACCGTGGCACACAGCCCAGACCTTGGCAAAGAACCGTGGCACAGAGCCAGCATTAAGTCGCAAGCCGAGGGCGGAACACAGACCGGACCTCGGCACAGGGTGAACACGGCCCACAGCCCAGACTTTGGGAGATGGTGACATCGGCACACAGCCCGGACCTCGCAACAGGGTGACCGCGGCACACAGCCCTGACCTCTGCAGAAGGCTACCTTGGCACACAGCCCAGACCTCGGAACAGGGCAACTGTGGCACACAGCCCNATGGTGACATCGGCACACAGCCCGGACCTCGCAACAGGGTGACCGCGGCACACAGCCCTGACCTCTGCAGAAGGCTACCTTGGCACACAGCCCAGACCTCGGAACAGGGCAACTGTGGCACACAGCCCGGACCTCGGCACAGAGGGAACGTGGCACAGAGCCCGGAACTCATCGCAAACTGAGGTCAGAACACAGCCTGGACTCGGTGCAGGGTGACTGTGGCACACAGCCCAAACCACAGTGAAGATCGACCGAGGCACACAGCATGGACTGCAGTGCAGGGTGACCTTGGTACACAGCACCGACCTCGGGGCATGGCGACCGTGGCACAAAGACCGGACATCAGCGCAGGGCAACTGCAACACACAGCACGGACCACCATGCACGTCTACTACGGCACACAGCCCGGAACTCTGTTCAAGGCTACCGTGGCACACACACCGTACCTCGGCACAGGGCGACCGTGGCACACAGTCCAAACTCAGTGAAGGGTGACCGCAGCACACAGCTCAAAAATCTGTGCAGGGCTCCCGTGGCACAGAGCTTGGAACTCATCGCTAGCTAACAGCGGAACACAGCCCGGACCTCCGAACTGGGTGACCGCTGCACACAGGCCGGACCTCTGCGCGAGGCAAGCGTGGCACACAGCCTGGAAATCTGTGCAGGGCGACCGGGGTACAGAGCTCGGAACTTGTTGCTAGCCNGCGGAACACAGCCCGGACCTCCGAACTGGGTGACCGCTGCACACAGGCCGGACCTCTGCGCGAGGCAAGCGTGGCACACAGCCTGGAAATCTGTGCAGGGCGACCGGGGTACAGAGCTCGGAACTTGTTGCTAGCCGGTCGTGGAACACAGCCCCGACCTCGGAGCAGGGCGCCCATGTAAAACAGGATGGAACTCGTCTCTAGCCAATGGCGGAACACAGCCCGTACCTCGGCACAGGGCGACGGCAGCACATAGGCCGGACTTCAGCACAGGTTGACCGGGGCACACAGCATGGACCTCGGCTCAGGGCAACCGCGGCACACAGCTGGAACCTCAGTGAAGGGCGACCGCGGTGCAGCCCGAAAATCTGTGCAGGGCCACCGTGGCACAGAGCTTGGAACTCGTTGCTAGGCAACCACGGAACACAGCCCGGAACTCCTCACTGCCGAGTGCAGCACACAGGCCGAACCACTGCGCGGGCGAGCACGGCACACAGCCCAGACCTCGGCACAGGGCAACCGTGGCACACAGCCCGAAATTCAGTGAAAAGCGACTGTGTCACACAGCCTGGAACTCATCGCCAGCCGAACAAGGAACACAGTCCGGACTTTGGAACAGGGTGACCGTGGCACTCAGGAGGGACCTCAGCACAGGGCGACAGCAGCACTTATGCTGGACCTCGGCACAGGGCGACTGTGTCACACAGGCCGGACATCGGCTCAGGGCGTCCGAATAACACAGCCCAGACCTCAGCCCAGGGGGACCGTGGCACACAGCCCGGACCTCTGGAGCAGGATGCCACAACACACAGCCCAGTCCTTGACAAAGAGGAACCACGGCACAGAGCCAGGAACAGGTCGCAAGCCGAGGGCGGAACACAGGATCAATCTTGGCACAGGACAACCGCGGCACACTTCCCGGACATGGGGAGATGGAGACCGTGGCACACAGCCCAGACCTCGGTGCCAGGCTAATATGGCACACAGCCCAAACCTCGGCACAGTGCAACCGCGGCACACAGCACGACCCTCAGTGAAGGGCGAACACAGCACACAACCCGGACTTCGCTACAAGGCTACCGTGGCACACAGCCCGGAACTCGGTTCAAGGATACCGAGGCACACAGGTCAGACCTCTACGCAGGGTGACCGTGGCACACAGCATGGACTTCAGCACAGGGGACCGTGGCACTCAGCCCGAACTCTGGACAGGGCGACTGCAGCACACTTCCCGGAAGTTGGAGAAGGGCGACCGTGGCACACTGCCTGTAACACAGACAAGGGCGACCGTGGCACACAGCCGGTAACTCGTCGCTAGCCTACTGCGGAACACAGCCCGGATTTCGGCACAGGGCGACCGGGGAACACATCCGGACTGAGGCACAGGCAACCGCGGCACACATCTAGGACATCGAGCAGGGCGACCGTTGCATACAGCCTGAACTTCAGTAAAGGGTGACTGCAGCACACAGCCCAGACTTCAGTGAAGGGCAACCGCAGCACACATCCCGGACCCCCACGCAGGTGAAGGGCGACCATGGCACACAGCCAGTAACTAGTCATTAGCCGACCGAGGAACACAACTCGGACTTCGGCACAGGGTGACCATGGCACACATCCCGAAACTCAGTGAAGGGCGACCACGTCACACAGCCTGGAACTCATTGCTAGCCGACTGCAGAACACAGTCCGGACCTGGGAGCAGAGTGACCGTGACACTCAGGCTGGACCTCAGCATAGGGCGACAATGACACATAGGCCGGAACTCGGTGCAGGGTGACCATGGCACACAGGCCAGACCTTGGCGTAGGGCAACCGCAGCACACAGGCCGGATCTCGGCGCAGAGCGTCTGCAGAACACAGGCTGGGCATCGGCTCAGGGTGACCGGGGCTCACAGACCAGACCTCAGCTCAGGGGGACCATGGCACACAGCCCGAAACTCTGCAGAAGGCTACCGCTGCACACAGCCCAAACCTTGGCAAAGAGGAACCGCGGCACAGAGCCAGGAACAGGTGGCAAGCCGAGGGCAGAACACAGACCGGACCTGGGCAAAGGGCAATCGCGGAACACAGCCCAGACCTGGGCAGATGGCAACCGCAGCACACAGCCCGGACCTAGGAACAGGGGGACCGCGGCACACAGCCCAGACATCTACAGAAGGCTACCTCGGCATACAGCCCAGACCTCGGCACAAAGCTAGCAGGGCACACAGCCCGGAACTCGGTTAAAGACTACCGAGGCACACAGTTCGGACCTCGGCGCAGGGCGACCACGACACATAGCATGGAACTCGGCACAGGGCGACCACGGCACACAGACTGGACCTTGGCAAAGGGCAACCGAGGCACACAGCCTGAAACTGAGGGAAGGGTGATCACGTCACACAGCCCAGAACTCGTCGCTAGCTGACTGCGAAACACAGCCCCCACCTCGGCGTGGGGTGAAGGTTGCACACAGGCCGAAATTCAGCGCAGGGTGACAGCAGCACACAGGCTGGACCACGGCGCAGGGCGACCATGGCAAAAAGGCCAGACTTTGGGGCACGGTGACTGCAGAACACTGGCCGGATTTCGGCTCAGGGCGACCGGGGCAAAAAGCCCAAACCTCGGCTCAGGGTGACCGCAGGACAAAGCCCAAACCTCAGTCAAGAGCGACCGAGGCACACAGCATGTCCCTCTGCACAGGGCGACCCTGGCACACATCACGGACTTCAGGAGTTGTCGACCGCAGCACACAGCCCGGATAGCAGCACAGGGTGCCTGTGAAACACAGCCCGGACCTCGGAGCAAGGCTACCGCAGCACACAGCCCAGACCTCGGCGCAGGTTGCCCATGGCACATAGCCTGAACCTCAGGAAAGGGTGACCGAGGCACAGAGCCTGAACCTCACTGAAGTGTGACCGCAGCACACATCCCGGACCTTGATGCAGGGAAACCCAGGCACACAGCATGGACCTCGACCGAAGGCGACCGCGGCACACAGCCCGGAGTTCGGCACAGGGTGACCGTGGCACACAGGCAGGACTTCGATGCAGGGCGACTGTGGCACACAACCAGAACCTCAGTGAAGGGCAAACGCAGAACACATCCCGGACCTTAAGTCAAGGCGACCCTGGAACACAGCACAGATGTCAGCATTTGTTCACTGCAGCACACACCCAGGATCTCATAGCAGTGTGACCGTGGCACACAGGTCGGACCTTGGCTCAGGGCGACCGCCGCACACTGCCCGGACCTCAGTGCAGGGCGACCGTGGCACACAGCCCAGAAATCTGTGCAGGGCGACCATGGCACAGTGCTCAGAACACATCACTAGCCAACCTCGAACACAGCCCGGAACTCGGCACAGGGTGACGGTGGCAAACAGGCCATACAACAGTGTTGGGCAACTGCGGCACACAACCAGACCTCGGCGCAGGGCAATGGCAGCACACAGCCCGAAATTCAGTGAAGGGCGACAGTGGCACTCAACTCGGAAGTCGTCGCCAGCCAATCACGGAACACAGCCCGGACCTCGGCACAGGGTGACCGAGGCACACAGCCCGAACATCGGCACAGGGCTGCCTCGGCACACAACCCGAACCTCTGTGAAGAGCGACAGCCTAACACAGCCCAGAAATCTGTGCAGGGCGACTGTGGCACAGAGCATGGAACTCATCGCTAGCCGACGGCGGAACACAGCACGGACCTCGGTGCAGGGTGACTACGGCAAACAGGCCGGACTTTGTCGCAGGGCGAGCAAGGCACACAGCCTGGACCTTTGCAAATGGCAACCAAGGCACACAGCCCGAACCTCAGTGAAGGGCGACTGCGTCACATATCCCAGAAATCTGTGCAGGGCGACAGCCTCAAAGCATCTGGAACTCGTCGGTAGTCGACTGTGAAACACAGCCAGGACCTCGGTGCAGGGCGAACACGGCACACAGCCCGTACCTCGGCAAAGGCCGCCCGAGGCACACAGCCTGAAACTGAGTAAAGGGTGATCACGACACTTGTCGCTAGCTGATCGTGGAAGAGAGCCCCAACCTCGACACAGGGTGCAGGTTGCACACGGGCCGGAACTCAGTGCAGGGCGACAGCAGCACACAGGCCAGACCTCAGCACAGGGCGACCATGGCACAAAGGCTGGACCTTGTGGCAGGGCGACCGCGGAACACAGGCCGGTTTTCTGCTCAGGGCGACCGGGGCAAAAAGCCTGTCCTTGGCTCAGGGTGACAGCAGTTATAGCCCGAACCTCAGTGAAGAGCGACTGTGGCACACAGCTCGAAATCGTTGCCAGCCACCCGTGGAACACAGCNCGCGGAACACAGGCCGGTTTTCTGCTCAGGGCGACCGGGGCAAAAAGCCTGTCCTTGGCTCAGGGTGACAGCAGTTATAGCCCGAACCTCAGTGAAGAGCGACTGTGGCACACAGCTCGAAATCGTTGCCAGCCACCCGTGGAACACAGCCTGGACCTCGGTGCAGGGCGACCGCGGCACACAGCCTGAACATCGGCACAGGGCTACTGTGACACACAGCCCGAACCTCTGTGAAGGGCGACAGCAGAACACAGCCCAGAAATCTGTGCAGGGTGACCGAGGCACAGAGCATGCAACTCGCCACTAACCCACGGCGGAACACAGCCCGGACCTCGGCACAGGGTGACTACGGCAAACGGGCTGGACCTTGTCATAGGGCGAGCAAGGGACAGAGCCTGGACCTTTGCAAAGGGCGACCAAGGCACACAGCCTGAAACTCACTGAAGGGCGTCCGCATCACACAGCCTGGAACTCATCGCTAGCTGACTGCAGAACACAGACTGGACTTCAGAGCAGGGTGTCCGAGGCACTCAGGCCAGACCTCAGCACAGGGCGACAGCAGCACTTAGAGCTGACTTCGGAGCAGGGAGACTGTGGCACACAGGCCGGACATCGGCTCAGGGTGACCGAGGCACAAAGTCCGGGCCTCAACGCAGGGGGCCCACAGCACACAACCCGGATATCTGGAGCAGGCTACCACGACACACAGCCCAGACCTTGGCAAAGAGGAACCGCGGCACAGAGCGGGGAACAGGTCGCAAGCCGAGGGCGGAACACAGGCCGGACCTCGGCACAGGGCGACTGCAGCACACATCCCGGACCTGGAGAGATGGCGACCGCGGCACACAGCCTGGACCTCGGTGCCAGTCTAATATCGCACACAGCCCGAACTTCGGCACAGTGCGACCGCAGCACACACCCCGATCCTCAGTGAAGGGTGACCGCAGCACACAGCGTGGACCTCGGCACAAGGCTACCACGGCACTCAGCCCAGAACTTGGTTCAAGGCTACTGAGTCACACAGGCCAGACCTCAGCGCAGGGCGACCACGGCACACAGCGTGGACTTCAGTGCAGGGAACCATGGCACACAGCCCAGACCTTGGGACAGGGCGACCGCGTCACCCAGCCCAGACCTTGGCGAAGGGAGACCATGGCACACTGCCCAAAACACAGTGAAGGGCGACCGTCACATACAGCCAGTAACTCGTCGCTAGCCGACCACAGAACAAAGCCCCGATTTTGGCACAGGGCGACCGCGGAACACATCTAGGACATCGAGCAGGGTGACCGCTGCACACAGCCTGAACTTCAATGAAGGGTGACAGCGGCACACAGCCTGATCTTCATTGAAAGGCAACCGCAGCACACATCCCGGACCTCGACGCAGGGCGACACTGGCACACAGCACGGACCTCGATCAAAGGCGATGGCAGCACACAGCCCGGAACTTGGCGCAGGGCGATCGTGGCACACTGCCCGAACCTCAGTGAAGGGCGATCGTGACAAACAGCATGGAACTGGTCACTAGCCGAATGCAGAACACAGCCCGGATATTGGCGCTGGGCAACCGTGGCACACAGCCTGAAATTCAGTGAAGGGAGACCACGTCACACAGGCTCGAACTCGCTGCTACCAGACCGTGGAACCCAGTCTGGACCTCGGAGCAGGGTGACCGTGACTCTCAGGTCCTACCTCAATGCAGGGCGACAGCGACACGTAGGCCAGACGTCGGTGCAGGGTGACCATGGTACACAGGCCGGACCTTGGCGCAGGTTGACTGCGCCACACAGGCTGGACCTCAGGGCAGGGCGTCTGTGGAACACAGGCTGGACATCGGCTCAGGGCAACTGCGGCTCACAGTCCAGACCTCAGCACAGGAGGACCATGCAACACAGCCCGGACCTCTGGAGAAAGCTACAAGGGCACACAGCCCGGACTATGGCAAAGAGGAACCGTGTCACTGAGCCGGGAACAGGTCGCAAGCTGACAGCGGAACACAGGCGAGACCTGGGATTAAGGCGAACGTGGCACACAGCCCGGACCTGGGGAGATGGCGACTGCGGCACACAGCCCAGACTTAAGAACAGGGCAACCCCTGCACACAATCCGGACCTCTGCACAAGGCTACCTCGGCACACAGCCCGGACCTCGGCACAGGGTGACCAGGTCATACAGCGTGGACTTCAGTGCAGGGGACCGTGGAACACAGCCCGGACCTCGGGACAGGGAGACCGTGGCACACANCCTGCACACAATCCGGACCTCTGCACAAGGCTACCTCGGCACACAGCCCGGACCTCGGCACAGGGTGACCAGGTCATACAGCGTGGACTTCAGTGCAGGGGACCGTGGAACACAGCCCGGACCTCGGGACAGGGAGACCGTGGCACACAGCCCGGACCTTGGTGAAGGGCGACCGTGGTACACTGCCCAAAACACAGTGAAGGGCGACTGTGGCACACAGCCTGTAACTCGTCACTAGCCGACCATGGAACAAAGCCCGATTTCGGCACAGGGCGACCATGGAACACATCCGGACTGAGGTACAGGGCGACCACGGCACACATCTGGGACATTGAGCAGGGCGACCTCTGCACACAGCCTGAACTTCAATTAAAGGTGACCACGGCACACAGCCCGAACTTCAGTGAAGGGCAACCACAGCACACATCCTGGACCTCGACGCAGGGCGATCTTGGCACACAGCACGGACCTAATTAAAGGGTGACTGTAGCACACAGCGTGGAGCTCGTCACTAGCCGACCACGAAACATAGCCGGGACTTCGGCGCTGAGCAATGGCGGCACGCAGATCGAAACTCAGTGAAAGGCAACCACATCACACAGCCTGGCACTGGTTGCTAGCCGACCGTGGAACACAGTCCGAACCTCGGAGCAGGGTAATCGTGAAACTCAGGCTGGACCTCAGCGCAGGGCGACAGCAACACATAGGCCAGACCTCGGCGCATGGTGACAGTGGCACACAGACCAGACCTTGGCGCATGGCGACCATGGCACACAGGAAGGACCTCGGCCCAGAACGTCTGTGGAACACAGGCCGGATATCGGCTCAGGGCGACCGCGGCTCACAGCCCGGCCTCAGCACAAGGGGACCATGGAACATAGCCCGGACCTCTGGAGAAGGCTACCAGGGCAAATAGCCCAGACCTTGGCAAAGAGGAACCATGGCACAGAGCCAGGAACAGGTCGCAAGCCGAGAGCGGAACACAGGTTGGAACTGGAAATAAGGCGACCGTGGCACACAGCCCGGACCTCGGAAAAGGGGGACCCTGGCACACCCCGGACCTCTGCAGAAGGCTTCCTCTTCACACATCCCGGATCTCGGAACAGGGCGACTGTGGCACACAGCCCGGGCCTCGGCACAAGGCTACCGAGGCACACAGGCCGGACCTCGGTGCAGGGCGACTGCGGAACACAGTGTGGACCTGAGCGCAGGAGACCGTGGCACACAGCCTGGACCTCGGCGCAGGGTGACCACGGCACACAGACCGAACCTCAGTGAAGGGCGACCGCAGCACACATCACAGAAATCTGTGCAGGGTGACAGTTTCACAGCGCCTGGAACTCATCGGTAGTTGACTGCGAAACACAGCCATGACCTCAGTGCAGGGCGAACGCGGCAAAGGGTGACATAGGCACACAGCCTGAAACTGAGTAAAGGGCGATCATGTTACACAGCCCAGAACTCGTCACTAGCCAACTGTGGAACACAGCCCCGACCTCGGCGCAGGGTGCAGGTGGCACACAGGCCGGAACTCAGCGCAGGGCGACAGCAGCACACAGGCCAGACCTCAGCACAGGGCGACCGTGGCACAAAGGCCGGACTTGTGGCAGGGCGACCGCGGCACACAGCCAGAACCTCAGTGAAGGGCAACTGTGGCAAACAGCATGGAACTGGTCACTAGCCCACCGTGCAACACAGCCCGGACTTCGGCGCTGGGCAACCGTAGCACACAGCCCGAAACTCAGTGAAGGGAGACCACGTCACACAGCCTGGAACTCATTGCTACCCGACCATGGAACCCAGTCTGGACCTCGGAGCAGGGTGACTGTGACTCTCAGGCCGGACCTCAGTGCAGGGCGACGGCAACACATAGGCCGGACCTCGGCGCATGGTGACCATGGCACACAGGACGGACCTTGGCACAGGGCAACCACAGTACACAGGACGGACCTTGGCTCAGGGTGTCTGCGGAACACAGGCCGGACATCGGCTCAGGGTGATCACGGCTCACAGCCCGGCCTCAGCACAGGGGGACCATGGAACACAGCCCAGACTTCTGGAGAAGGCTACCAGGGCACACAGCCCGGAACTTGGCAAAGAGGAACCGTGGCACAGAGCCGGGAACAGGTCGCAAGCCGAGGGTGGAACACAGGCCGGAACTGGGAATAAGGCGACCGTGGCACAGTCCCGACCTCGGAAAAGGGCGACCCCGGCACACAACCTGGACCTCTGCAGAAGGCTTCCTCTTCACACAGCCCAGACCTCGGATCCTGGTGACTGTGGCACACAGCCCAGACCTCGGCACAAGGCTACCGAGGCACACAGGCTGGACCTCGGCACAGGNGAACTCAGCGCAGGGCGACAGCAGCACACAGGCCAGACCTCAGCACAGGGCGACCGTGGCACAAAGGCCGGACTTGTGGCAGGGCGACCGCGGCACACAGCCAGAACCTCAGTGAAGGGCAACTGTGGCAAACAGCATGGAACTGGTCACTAGCCCACCGTGCAACACAGCCCGGACTTCGGCGCTGGGCAACCGTAGCACACAGCCCGAAACTCAGTGAAGGGAGACCACGTCACACAGCCTGGAACTCATTGCTACCCGACCATGGAACCCAGTCTGGACCTCGGAGCAGGGTGACTGTGACTCTCAGGCCGGACCTCAGTGCAGGGCGACGGCAACACATAGGCCGGACCTCGGCGCATGGTGACCATGGCACACAGGACGGACCTTGGCACAGGGCAACCACAGTACACAGGACGGACCTTGGCTCAGGGTGTCTGCGGAACACAGGCCGGACATCGGCTCAGGGTGATCACGGCTCACAGCCCGGCCTCAGCACAGGGGGACCATGGAACACAGCCCAGACTTCTGGAGAAGGCTACCAGGGCACACAGCCCGGAACTTGGCAAAGAGGAACCGTGGCACAGAGCCGGGAACAGGTCGCAAGCCGAGGGTGGAACACAGGCCGGAACTGGGAATAAGGCGACCGTGGCACAGTCCCGACCTCGGAAAAGGGCGACCCCGGCACACAACCTGGACCTCTGCAGAAGGCTTCCTCTTCACACAGCCCAGACCTCGGATCCTGGTGACTGTGGCACACAGCCCAGACCTCGGCACAAGGCTACCGAGGCACACAGGCTGGACCTCGGCACAGGGCGACCACGGCACACAGTGTGAACCTCAGTGCAGGGGACTGTGGCACACAACCTGGACCTCGGTGCAGGCCGACCGCGGCACACAGCCCGAACCTCAGTGAAGGGAGACGGCAGCACACATCCCAGAAATCTGTGCAGAGTGACAGCCTCACAGCGCCTGGAACTCGTCAGTAGTCGACTGCGAAACACAGCCAGGTCCTTGGTGCAGGGTGAACATGGCACACAGTCTGTACCTTGGCAAAGGGTGACATAGGCACACAGCCTGAAACTGAGTAAAGTGCGATTGCGTCACACAGCCCAGAACTCGTCGCTAGCCAACTGTGGAACACAGCCACGACCTCGGCGCAGAGTGCATGTTGAACACAGGCCGGAACTCAGTGCAGGGCGACAGCAGCACACAGGCCGGACCTCGGCACAGAGCGACCATGGCACAAAGGCCGGACTTGTGGCAGGCGACCGCGGAACACAGGCCGGATTTTGGCTCAGGGCGACCGGGGCAAAAAGCTTGACCTCGGCTCAGGGCCACAGCGGCTTATAGCCTGAAACTCAGTGAAGAGCGACTATGGCACACAGCATGAAATCATTGCCAGCCACCCGCAGAACACAGCCCGGATCTCGGCGCAGGGCAATCGCGGCACACAGCCCGAACATTGGCACAGGGCTACAGCGGCACACAGCCCGAACCTCTGTGAAGGGCGACAGCAGAACACAGCCCAGAAATCTGTGCAGGGCAACCGTGGCACAGAGCATGGAACTCGTCGCTAGCCCACGGCAGAACACAGCCGGGACCTCGGCACAGGGTGACTACAGAAAACGGGCCGGACCTTGTCGCAGGGTGAGCAAGGCACACAGCCTGGACCTTTGCGAAGGGCGACCAAGGTACACAGCCCGAAACTCAGTGAAGGGCGACTGCGTTACACATCTTGGAACTTGTCGCTAGCCGACTGCGGAACACAGGCCGGACTTCAGAGCAAGGTGTCCAAGGCACTCAGGACGGACCTCAGCACAGAGCGACAGCAGCACTTAGGCTGGACCTCGGCGCAGGGCGGCTGTGGCACACAGGCCGGACAGCAGCTCAGGGCGACCTCAGCACACAGCCCGGACCTCAGCACAAGGGGCCTGCGGCACACAGCCCAGACCTTGGCAAAGAAGAACCGAGGCACAGAGCAGGGAACAGTTCGCAAGCCGAGGGCGGAACACAGGCCGGACCTAGGCACAGGGCGACGGCGGCACACATCCCGGACCTGGGGAGATGGCGACAGCAGCACACAGCCCGAACTTCAGTGAAAGGCAACCGCAGCACACATCCTGGACCTCGACGCAGGGCTACGCTGGCACACAGCACTGACCTCGATCAGAGGTGACTGCAGCACACAGCCCGGAACTTGAAGCAGGGCGACCGCAGCACACAGCCCGAACCTCAGTGAAGGGCAACCGCGGCACACAGCATGGAACTGGTCACTAGCCGTCCGTGGAACACAGCCTGGAATTCGGCATTGGTCAACCGTAGCACACGGCCCGAAACTCAGTGAAGGGAGACCACGTCACACAGCCTGGAACACGTTGCTACCCGACCGCAGAACACAGTCCAGACCTCAGAGCAGGGTGACCGTGACACTCAGGCCGGACCTCAGTGCAGGGCGACAGCGACAGATAGGCCAGACATCGGTGCAGGGTGACCGTGGTACACAGGCCAGACCTTGGCACAGGTCGATCGCACCACACAGGACGGACCTCGGCGCAGGGCATCTTCAGAACACAGGCCGGACGTCAGCTCAGGGTGACCACGGCTCACAGGCCAGACCTCAGTGCAGAGGGACCATGGAATACAGCCCGGTCCTCTGGAGGAGGCTACCAGGGCACACAGCCCGGAACTTGGCAAAGAGGAACCGTGGCACAGAGCCGGGAACAGGTCGCAAGCCGACAGCAGAACACAGGCTGGANATACAGCCCGGTCCTCTGGAGGAGGCTACCAGGGCACACAGCCCGGAACTTGGCAAAGAGGAACCGTGGCACAGAGCCGGGAACAGGTCGCAAGCCGACAGCAGAACACAGGCTGGACGTGGGAATAAGGCGAACGAGGCACACAGCCCAGACCTGGGGAGATGGCAACTGTGGCACACAGGCCAGACCTCAGAACAGGGCAACCCTGGCACACAACCCGGACCTCTGCAGAAGGCTACTTCAGCACATAGCCCGGACCTCGGCACAAGTCTACTGAGGCACACAGGCCGGACTTCGGCGCAGGGCGACTGCGGCACACATCGTGGACCTCAGCACAGTGGACCGTGGCACACAGCCTGGACCTCGGGACAGGGAGACCGCGGCACGCAGCCTGGACCTTGGCCAAGGACGACCATGGCACACTGCCCAAAACACAGTGAAGGGAGACTGCGGCACACAGCCAGTAACTCGTCACTAGCCGACCGTGGAACAAAGCCCCGATTTCGGCACAGGGCGACTGCGGAACACCTATGGACTGAGGCACCGGGTGACCGTGGCGCAGATCTGGGACATCGAGCAGGGCGACTGCTGCACACAGCACGGACCTCGATCAAAGGTGACTGCGGCACACATCCCGGAACTTGGCACAGGGTGACCGCGGCACACAGTCGAACTTCAGTGAAGGGTGACTGCGGCACACAGCATGGAACTCGTCACTAGCCAACCACCAAACATAGCCCGGACTTGGGCACTGAACAATGGTGGCACGCAGCTCAAAACTCAGTGAAAGGCCACCACGTCACACAGCCTTGAACTGGTTCCTAGCCGACCACGTAACACAGTCCGGGCCTCGGAGCAGGGTGACCGAGACACTCAAGCCGGACCTCAGCGCAGGGCAACAGCGACACATAGGCCAGACCTCGACGCATGGTAACCATGGCACACAGGCCGGACCTTGGTCCAGGGTGACCGCAGCACACAGGCCGGACCTCGGTGCAAGGCGTCTGCGGAACACAGGCCAGCATTGGATCAGGACAACCGCGGCTCACAGCCCGGCCTCAGCACAAGGGGACCATGGAACACAGCCCAGACCTCTGGAGAAAGCTACCAGGGCACACAGCCCGGACTTTGGCAAAGAGGAACCGTGTCACTGAGACAGGAACAGGCCGCAAGCTGATGGCGGAACACAGGCCAGAACTGGGAATAAGGCGAATGTGGCACACAGCCTGGACCTGGGGAGATGGCAACTGTGGAACACAGCCCAGACCTCAGAACAGGGCGACCAAGGCACACAACCCGGACCTCTGCAGAAGGCTACCTCAGGACACAGCCCGGACCTCGGCACAAGGCTATTGAGGCACACAGGCCTAACCTCAGTGCAGGGCGACCGCGGCCAACATCGTGGACCTCAGCACAGTCGACCATGGCACACAGCCCGGACCTCGGCGCAGGGTGACCGCGGCACACAGTGTGAACTTGTGGGCATGGGACCTTGGCACACAGACCGGACCTCGGGACAGGGAGACCGAGGCACACAGCCCGGACCTTGGTGAAGGGCAACCGTGGTACACTGCCCAAAACACAGTGAAGGGTGACTGTGGCACACAACCAATAACTCGTCACTAGCCGACCGCGGAACAAATCCCCGATTTCTGCACAGGGCGACAAAGGAACACATCCGGACCGAGGCACAGGGCAACCATGTCACACATCTGGGAACATCGAGCAGGGCCACCGCTCCACACAGCCTCAACTTCCATGAAGGGAGACCGCGGCACACAGCCCGAACTTCATTGAAGGTAAATCACAGCACACATCCTGGACCTCGATGCAGGGCAACGCTGGCACACAGTACGGACCTCGATCAAAGGTGACTGTGGCACACAGCCTGGAACATGGCAAAGGGCGACCGCGGCACACAGCCCGAACTTCAGTGAAGGGTGACTGCGGCACACAGCATGGAACTCGTCACTAGNCAACGCTGGCACACAGTACGGACCTCGATCAAAGGTGACTGTGGCACACAGCCTGGAACATGGCAAAGGGCGACCGCGGCACACAGCCCGAACTTCAGTGAAGGGTGACTGCGGCACACAGCATGGAACTCGTCACTAGCCGACCACGAAACATAGCCCGGACTTCGGCACTGAACAATGGCGGCACACAGCTTGACACTTAGTGAAAGGCAAACACGTCACACAGCCTGGAACTGGTTGCTAGCCGACTGCGGAACTCAATCTGGACCTCGGAGCAGGGTAACCGTGAAACTCAGGCCGGACCTCAGCGCAGCGTGACAGCCACACATAGGCCGGACCTCGGCGCATGGTGACCGTGGCACACAGTCCGGACCTAGGCGCAGGGCAACCGCGGCACACAGGCTGGACCTCGGTGTAGGGCGTCTGCGGAACACAGGCCGGACATCAGCTCAGGGCAACTGTGGCTCACAGCCTGGCCTCAGCACAGGGGGACCATGGAACACAGCTCGGACCTCTGGAGAAGGCTACCAGGGCACATAGCCCGGACCTTGGCAAAGAGGAAATGCGGCACAGAGCCAGGAATAGATCGCAAGCCAAGAGCAGAACACAGGACGCAACTGGGAATAAGGTGACCATGGCACACAGCCCGGACCTCGGAAAAAGGCGACCCCGGCACACAACCCAGACCTCTGCAGAAGGCTTCCTCTTCACACAGCCTGGACCTCGGAACAGGGTGACTGTGGCACACAGCCTGGACCTCGGCACAAGGCTACCGCAGCACACAGCATGGAACTGGTCAATAGCTCACCGCGGAACACAGCCCGGACTTCGGCACTGGGCAACCATGGTACATGGCCCGAAATTCAGTGAAGGGAGACCACGTCACACAGCCTGGAACTCGTTGCTACCCGACCGCGGAACACAATCCAGACCTCGGAGCAGCGTGACCGTGACACTCAGGCTGGACCTCAGTGCAGGGAGACAGCGACACATAGGCCAGACCTCAGTGCAGGGTGACCGTGGTACACAGGCCGGACCTTGGCGCAGGTCGACCGCGCCACACAGGCCGGACCTCGGCGCAGGGCCATCGCGGCACACAGCCCGATCCTCAGTGAAGGGTGACTGTGGGACAGCTCAGAAATCTTCGCCAGCCAACCGTGGAACACAGCCCGGACCTTGGTGCAGGGTGACTACGGCANCGCCACACAGGCCGGACCTCGGCGCAGGGCCATCGCGGCACACAGCCCGATCCTCAGTGAAGGGTGACTGTGGGACAGCTCAGAAATCTTCGCCAGCCAACCGTGGAACACAGCCCGGACCTTGGTGCAGGGTGACTACGGCAAACATGCTGGAACTTGTCGCAGGGCGAGCAAGGTACACAGCCCGGACCTCCGCGAAGGGCGACCGCAGCACACAGCCCGAAACTCAGTGAAGGGCGACCGCATCACATAGCCTGCAACTCGTCGCTAGCCGACCGCAGAACTCATTCCGGACCTCAGCACAGGGCGGACACGGCACACATCCCGGACATCTATGCAGTGCGACCGGGGTACAGAGCTCATAATTTGTCGCTAACCGACCGCAGAACAGAGCCCAGACTTCGGCACAGAGCGACCATGGAAAATAGGATGGAACCCGTCTCCAGCCGACGGCAGAACACAGTCCGTACATCAGCACAGGGCAATCGCGGCACACAGGCCGGACCTCTGCACAGGGCGAGTGTGGCACACAGCCCAGAATACGGCACAGTGCGACCGTGACACACAGCCCGAATATCAGTGCAGGGCAACTGCTGCACACAGCCCGGATCTCGCCGTCATCCCACCGCGGAACACAGCCCAGAACTTGGCACAAAGCTACGGCAGCACACAGCCCGGAATTCGGCGCAGGTTGCCCATGGCACACAGCCCGAACCTCAGTGAAGGCTGACCGCGGGACACAGCCCGGAAATCTGTGCTGGGTGACCGTGGCACATACCTCAGAACTCGTTTTAGCCAACTGCAGAACACAGCACGGACCTCCGCACAGGGCGACCACGACACACAGGTCGGACCTCGGCGCAGGGTGACCGCAGAACACAGCCCGAAACTCAGTGAAGGGCGACTGCAGCACACAGCCCAGAAATCGAAGCCAGCCAACCACGGAACACAGCCCGGACCTTGGCGCAGGGTGACTGCAGAACATAGCCCACAAATCTATACAGGGAGCCCGCGGCACAGAGCCCGTAACTCATCACTTGCTGACCACGGAACACAGCCCGGACCTTGGCCCAGGGCGACCACAGCAAACAGGCCAGACCTCGTCACAAGGCAACCACGGCACACATCCCGGACCTTGGCCCAGGGCGACCACAGGAAACAGGCTGGACCTCGGTACAGGGCGACCATGTCACACAGCCCGGACCTTGGCAAAGAGTGACCAAAACACAGTAAAGGGTGACCGCGGCACACATCCAGCAACTCGTTTCTAGCCAAAAGTGGAACACAGCCCAGATTTCGGCACAGGGTGAGCACAGAACACAGGCCGGACCGAGGCACAGGGTGACCACGGCACACATCATGGATGTCGATCATGGCGACTGCTGCACACAGCCTGAACTTCAGTGAAGGGTGACCGCGGCACACAGCCCAGACCTCAGTGAAGGGCGACCGCGGCACACAGCATGGAATTCGTCACTAGCCAACCGTGGGACACAGCCCAGACTTCGGCACAGGGTGACCGCGGCACACAGTCCGGACTTCGATGCAGGGTAGCTGCGGCACACATCCTGAACCTCAGTAAAAGGCAACCGTGGCACATATCATGAACCTTAGACAAGGCAACCCTGGAACACAGCACAGATGTCGGCAGATGTTCAGTGCGGCACACATCCAGGATTTCGTAGCAGTGTNGGTGACCGCGGCACACAGTCCGGACTTCGATGCAGGGTAGCTGCGGCACACATCCTGAACCTCAGTAAAAGGCAACCGTGGCACATATCATGAACCTTAGACAAGGCAACCCTGGAACACAGCACAGATGTCGGCAGATGTTCAGTGCGGCACACATCCAGGATTTCGTAGCAGTGTGACCGCGGCACACACGTCGAACCTCGGCTCAGGGTAACCACGGCACACAGCCCGGACCTTGGCCCAGGGCGACTGGCGCACACAGCCTGAACCTCAGGGAAGGGCAACCGCGGCACACAGCCCAGAAATCTGTGCAAGGCGACTGTGGCACAGTGCTCAGAACACATTGCTAGCCAACCCGAATACAGTCCGAACCTCAGCACAGGGTGACCGTGCGAAACAGGCCATACCACGGTGCAGGGTGACTGTGGAACACAACCTGGACCTCGGCGCAGGGCAATGGCGGCACACTGCACCGACCTTGGGAGTTGGTGACCATGGTACACAGACTGGACATTGACGCAGGGCAACTGCGGCACACAACCCGGACCTCGGCGCAAAGCACCGCGGCACACATTCCGGACCTCGGCGCAAGGCTAACATGGCACACAGCCCGAAACTCAGCACAGTGCGACCGTGCAACACAGCCCAATCTTCAGAGAAGGGCGACCGCAACACACAGCCTGGACCTCGCCACAAGGCTACCGCGGCACACAGCCCGGAACTCAGTTCAAGCCTACCGTGGCACACAGACCAGAACTCAGCACAGGGGGACCGTGGCACAAAGACCGAACCTCAGTGAAGAGAGACCGTGGCACACAGACTGGAAATCTGTGCAGGGTGACCGGGGTACAGAGCTTGGAACTCATCGCTAGCTGACCATGGAACACAGCCCGGACCTCGTCGCAGGGCGACTACGGCAAACAGTACGGAACTCGTCTCCAGCCGACGGCGGAGAACAGCCCGGACTTCGGCACAGGGCCAATGCGGCACACAGGCCAGACCTCGGCACAGGGTGACCGCAGCACATAGCATGGACCTCGGCTCAGGGCGACCGTGGCACACAGCCCAAACCTCAGTGAAGGGCGACCGCGGCACACAGCCCAATAATCAGTGTAAGGCGACCATTGCACAGAGCTTGGAATTAGTCGCTAGCCAACCGCGGAACCCAGCCAAGACCTCCGCACTGGTCGACCGCAGAACACAGGCCATACCACAGGGCAGGTCGACTGCGGCACACAGCCCAGAAATTGACGCAGGGCCATGGCAGCGCACAGCCTGAAATTCAGTGAAGAGCGACTGTGGCATACAGCTCAGAACTTGTCGCCAGTGAACCGCGGAACACAGCCCGGACCTCGGCGCAGGGCGACCGCGGCACACAGCCTGAACATCGGCACAGGGCTACCATGGCACACAGCCCGAAACTCTGTAAAGTGTGACCGTNCCAAATGCATACAGCTCAGAACTTGTCGCCAGTGAACCGCGGAACACAGCCCGGACCTCGGCGCAGGGCGACCGCGGCACACAGCCTGAACATCGGCACAGGGCTACCATGGCACACAGCCCGAAACTCTGTAAAGTGTGACCGTAGCACACAGCCCAGAAATCTGTTCAGTGTGACCGCTGCACAGAGCCCAGAACTGATCGCTAGCCGACGTCGGAAGCCAGCCCGTATCTCGGCGCAGAGTGACTATGGCAAACAGGCCAGACCTTGTCACAGGGTGACCAAGGCACACAGCCTGAAACTCAGTGAAGGGCGACAACGTCACACAGACTGGAACTCATTGCTAGCCAACCGCGGAACACAGGCCGGACCTCTGCTCAGGGCGACCGCAGCACACAGCCCAAACCTCAGTGAAGAGTGACTGAGGCACACAGCATGGCCCTCGGCACAGCATGACCCTGGCACACATCACGGACCTCAGGAGTTGGCGACTGCAGCACACAGCCCGGACACCAGTGCAGGGTGCCTGTGAAACACAGCCCGGTACTTGGAGCAAGGCTACCGCAAAACACAGCCCAGACCTCGGTTCAGATTGCCCATGGCACACAGCCTGAACCTCAGTGAAGGGTGACAAAGGCACACAGCCCGAATCTTATTGAAGGGTGACCACAGCACACATCCTGGACCTTGATCAAGGGCAACCCTGGCACACAGCATGGACCTCAACCGAAGGCGACCGCGTCAAACAGCCCAGAACTTGGCGCAGGGCGACTGTGGCACACAGCCCGAACCTCAGTGAAGGGTGACCGCAGCACACAGGATGGAACTCGTCACTAGCCGACCATGGAACACAGCCCGGAGTTCGGCACAGGGTGCCCGTGGCACACAGGCCGGACTTCGATGCAGGGCGACTGCAGCACACATCCTAAACCTCAGTGAAAGGCAACCGTGGAACACATCCCAGACCTTAAGTGAAGGCAACCCTGGAACACAGCACGGATATCGGCATATATTCACTGCAGGACACACCCAGGATCTTGTAGCAGTGTGACCGTGGCACACAGGTCGGACCTCTGCTCAGGGCGACCGCCGCACACTGCCCGGACCTCGGCACAGGGCGACCATGGCACACAGCNAACCCTGGAACACAGCACGGATATCGGCATATATTCACTGCAGGACACACCCAGGATCTTGTAGCAGTGTGACCGTGGCACACAGGTCGGACCTCTGCTCAGGGCGACCGCCGCACACTGCCCGGACCTCGGCACAGGGCGACCATGGCACACAGCCCAGAAATCTGTGCAGGGTGACCACGGCACAGAGCCCGGAACTCATCGCTAGCCGACGGCGGAACACAGCCCGGACTTCAGCGCTGAGCAACCACGGCACATAGCTCAAAACTCACTGAAAGGCGACCACGTCACGCAGCCTGAAACTGGTTGCTAGCCAACCGCGGAACACAGTCCGGACCTCGGAGCAGGGCGACTGTGGCACACAGCTCGGACCTCGGCACAAGGCTACCGAGGCACACAGGGCAGACCTCGGCGCAGGGCGTCTGCGGAACACAGGCCGGATATCGGCTCAGGGCGACCACGGCTCACAGCCCAGCCTCAGCACAGGGGGACCATGGAACACAGCCTGGACCTCTGGAGAAGGCTACCAGGGCACACAGCCTGGACCTTGGCAAAGAGGAACCGCAGCACAGAGCCGGGAAGAGGTCACAAGCCGAGGGCAGAACACAGGCCGGATTTCGGCCCTGAGCAACTGCGGCATGCAGCTCGAAACTCAGTGAAAGGCGACCATGTCACACAGCCTGGAACTGGTTGCTAGCCGACCATGGAACACAGTCTGGACCTCGGAGCAGGGCGACTGTGGCACACAGCCCGGACCTCGGCACAAGGCTACCGAGGCACACAGGCCAGACCTCGGTGCAGGGCAACCGCGGCACACAGTGTTGACCTCAGTGCAGGGGACCATGACACACAGCCTGGACCTCGGCGCAAGGTGACCACGGCACACAGGACGGACCTTGGCGCAGGGCAACCGCAGCACACAGGCCGAACCTCGGCGAAGGGTGACCATGGAACACAGGCTGGACCTCGGAGCAGGGCGACTGTGGCACACAGCCCGGACATCGTCACAAGGCTACTGAGGCCCACAGGCCAGACCTCAGCACAAGGTGACCGCGGCACACAGTGTGGACCTCAGTGCAGGGGACCGTGGCACACAGCCTGGACCTCGGCGCAAGGCGACCACGGGACACAGCACGAACCTCATTGAAGGGCGACTGCAGCACACATCCCAGAAATCTGTGCAGGGCGACAGCCTCACAGCCCCTGGAACTCGTCGGTGGTCGACTGCAAAACAGCCAGGACCTCGGCGCAGGGCAAACACAGCACACAGCCCGTACCTTGGCAAAGGGCGACCGAGGCACACAGCCTGAAACTGAGTAAACGGCCATCGCGTCACACAGCCCAGAACTCGTCGCTAGCCGACCGTGGAACACAGCCCGAACCTCGGCGCAGGGTGCAGGTTGCAAACAGGCTGGAACTCAGCGCAGGGCGACAGCGGCACATAGGCTGGACATTGGTGCAGGGAGACCGTGGCACACAGCCCGGACCTCGGCGCAGGGCGACCGCAGCACACAGCCTGAACATCGGCACAGGGCTATCGCGGCACACAGCCCAAAACTCTGTAAAGTGTGACCGTAGCACACAGCCCAGAAATCTGTTCAGGGTGACCGCAGCACAGAGCCCAGAACTGATCGCTAGCCGATGGCGGAACACAGCCTGTATCTCGGCGCAGTGACGACAGCAAACAGGCCAGACCTTATAACAGGGCGACCAAGGCACACAGCCCAGACTTGGCGAAGGGCGAAAGAGGCACACAGCCTGAAACTCAGTGAAGGGCGACGTCGTCACACAGCCTGGAACTCCATGCTAGTCGACCGCGGAACACATTCCAGAACTCAGAGAAGGGTGATCGTGGCCCACAGGCCGGACCTCAGCGCAGGGCTACTGTGGCACACAGGCCGGATATTGGCGCAGGGTGACTGTGGCACACAAGCCGGACCTCGGTGCAGGGGGACTGTGGAACACAGGCCGTACATCGGCTCAGGGCGACCGCAACACACAGCCCAGGACTAGGCACAAGGCTACCGTGGCACACAGCCCGGAACTCTGTTCAAGGCTACTGAGGCACACAGGCCAGGCCTCAGCGCAGGGCAACCGCAGCACACAACGTGGACTTCAGTGCAGGGGACCGTGGCACACAGCCCTGACCTTGGGACAGGGAGACCACGGCACACAACCCAGACCTTGGCGAAGGGCGATCGTGGTACACTGACGAAAACACAGTGAAGAGCGACCACGGCACACAGCCAGTAGCTCATCACTAACCCACCGCAGAACAAAGCCCCGATTTTGGCACAGGGCGACCGTGGAACACATCCAGACCGAGGCACAGGGCGACCATGGCACACATCTGGGATATCGATCAGGGCAACCACTGCACACAGCCTGAACTTCAATGAAGGGTTACCGCAGCACACAGCCCGAACTTCAGTGAAAGGCAACCGCAGCACACATCCCGGACCTCGACGCAGGGCCAACCTGGCACACAGCACGGACCTCGATCAAAGGCAACTGTGGCACACAGCCCGGAACTTGGCGCAGGGTGACCGTGGCACACAGCCCAAACCTCAGTGAAGGGCGACTGCGGCACACAGCATGGAACTCATCACTAGCCGACCACAAAACGCAGCCCCGACTTCGGCGCTGAGCAACCGCGGCACGCAGCTCGAAACTGAGTGAAAGGCGACCATATCACACAGCCTGGAACTGGTTTCTAGCCAACCACAGAACACAATCTGGACCTCGGAGCAGGGCGACTGTGGCACACAGCCCAGACCTCGGCACAAGGCTACCGAGGCACACAGGCCGGACCTCAGGGCAGGTCGACCGTGGCACACTGTGTGGACCTCAGCGCAGGGGACTGTGGCACACAGCCTGGACCTCGGCGCAAGGTGACCGCGGCACACAGGCCGGACGTGGGCGCAGGGTGACCGTGGCACACAGGCTGGACCTCGGCGCAGGGCGTCTGCGGAAGACAGGCCGGACATCGGCTCAGGGCGACCGCGGCTCACAGCCCGGCCTCAGCACAGGGGGACCATGGAACACAGCCTGGACCTCTGGAGAAATCTACCAAGGCACACAGCCCGGACTTTGGCAAAGAGGAACCGCAGCACAGAGCCGGGAACAGGTTGCAAGCCGAGGGCGGAACACAGGGAGGAACTGGGAATAAAGTGACCGTGGCACACAGCCCGGACCTGAGGAGATGGTGACTGTTGCACACAGCCCAGACATCAGAACAGGGTGACCCCGGCTCACAACCTGGAACTCTACAGAAAGCTTCTTCTTCACACAGCCCGGACCTCAGAACAGGGCGACTGTGGCACATAGCCCAGACCTCGGCACAAGGCTACCGAGGCCCATGGGCCAGACCACGGCGCAGGGTGACCGCGGCACACAGTGTGGACCTCAGTGCCAGGGACAGTGGCACACAGCCTGGACCTCAGCGCAAGGCGACCACGGCACACAGCATGAACCTCATTGAAGGGCAACCACAGCACACATCCCAGAAATCTGTGCAGGGCGACAGCCACAAAGCCCCTGGAACTCATCGGGAGGCGACTGTGAAACACAGCCAGGACCTCAGCACAGGGCAAACAAGGCACACAGCCCGTACCTCGGCAAAGGGTGACCGAGGCACACAACCTGAAACTGAGTAAAGGGCCATCACATCACACAGCCCAGAACTCATCACTAGCTGACCGTGGAACACAGCCAAGACCTCAGCGCAGGTGCAGGTTGCACACAGGCTCAAACTCAGCGCTGGGCGACAGCAGCACACAGGCCAGACATTGGCGCAGGGCGACCGCGGCACAGATCCCGGACCTCAGCGCAGGGCGACTGTGGCACACAGCCTGAACATCGGCACAGGGCTACTGTGGCACACAGCCCAAAACTCTGTTAAGTGTGACCGTAGCACACAGCCCAGAAATCTGTTCAGGGTGACCACAGCACAGAGCCCAGAACTGATGACTAGCCGACGGCAGAACACAGCCTGTATCTCGGCGCAGAGTGACTACAGCAAACAGGCCGGAACTTGTCACAGGGCGACCAAGGCACACAGCCCGGACTTGGCTAAGGGCGAAAGAGGCACACAGCCCGAAACTCAGTGAAGGGCGACGTCGTCACACAGCTTGGAACTCGATGCTAGCCAACCGCAGAACACATTCGGGAACTCGGAAAAGGGTGACCGTGGCACACAGGCCGGACTTCGGCGCAGGGTTACTGCAGCACACAGGCCGGACATTGGAGCAGGGCGACTGTGGCACACAGGCCGGACCTCGGTGCAGGGAGTCTGCAGAACACAGGCTGTACATCGGCTCAGGGCGACCACGACACACAGCCCGGACCTAGGCATGAGGCTACCGTGGCACACAGCCTGGAACTCAGTTCAAGGCTACTGAGGCACACAGGCCGGACCACAGCGCAGGGCGACCACAGCACACAACGTGGACTTCAGTGCAGGGGACCGTGGCACACGGCCTGGACCTCAGGACAGGGAGACCGCGGCACACAGCCCTGACCTTGGTGAAGGGCGACCACGGCACACAGCCAGGAGCTCGTCACTAGCCCACCGTGGAACAAAGCCCGGATTTCGGCACAGGGCGACCACGGAACACATCCAGACCAAGGCAAAGGGCGACCGTGGCACACATCTTGGACATTGAGCAGGGTGATCGCAGCACACAGTGTGGATTTCAGTGCAGGGGACCGTGGCACACAGCCTGGACCTCGGCGCAAGGCGACCGCGGCACACAGCCCGAACCTCAGTGAAGAGCAAGCGCAACACACATCCCAGAAATCTGTGCAGGGTGACAGCCTCACAGCACCTGGAACTCTTCGATAGTCAACTGCAAAACACAGCCAGGACCTCGGCGCAGGGCAAACACGGCACACAGCCCGTACCTCGGCAAAGGGCGACTGAGGCACACAGCCTGAAACTGAGTAAAGGGCGATCGCATCACACAGCCCAGAATTCATCGCTAGCCGACCGTGGAACACAGCCCCAACCTTGGCGCAGGGTGCAGGTTGCACACAGTCCGGACCTCAGCGCAGGGAGACAGCAACACATAGGCCGGACCTTGGCGCAGTGTTACCGTGGCACACAGGCCGGACCTTGGTGCAGGGCGACCACGGCAAACAGGCTGGAACTCTGCGCAGAGCGTCTGTGGAACACAGGCCGGATATCAGCTCAGGGCGACCACGGCTCACAGCCCGGCCTCAGCACAAGGGGACCATGGAACATAGCCCGGACCTCTGGAAAAGGCTACCAGGGCACACAGCCCGGACCTTGGCAAAGAGGAATCGCGGCACAGAGCCAGGAACAGGTCGCAAGCCGAGGGCGGAACACAAGCCGGAACTGGGAATAAGGCGACCGTGGCACACAGCCCAGACCTGGGGAGATGGCGACTGTGGCACACAGCCTGGACTTCAGAACAGGGCGACCCTGGCACACAACCCAGACCTCTACAGAAGGCTTCCTCTTCACACAGCCCGGACCTCGAAACAGGGCGACTGTGGCACAGAGCCCGGACCTCGGCACAAGGCTACCGAGGCACACAGGCCAGACCTCGGTGCAGGGCAACCGTGGCACACAGTGTGGACTTCAGCGCAGGGGACCGTGGCACACAGCCTGGACCTCGGCGCAAGGCAACCGCGGCACACAGCCCGAACCTCAGTGAAGGGCGAGCGCAGCACACATCCCAGAAATCTGTGCAGGGCGACAGCCTCACAGCACCTGGAACTCTTCGGTAGTCGACTGCAAAACACAGCCAGGACCTTGGTGCAGGGCAAACACGGCACACAGCCCGTACCTCGGCAAAGGGCGACTGAGGCACACAGCCTGAAACTGAGTAAAGGGCGATCGCATCACACAGCCCAGAACTCGTCACTAGCCAACTGTGGAACACATCCCCAACCTTGGCGCAGGGTGCAGGTTGCACACAGGCCGGAACTCAGCACAGAGCGACAGGAGCACACCGGCCGGATATTGGCGCAGGGCGACCGCGGCACACTGCCTGGACCTAGGCACAGGGTGACCACGGCACTCAGCCTGAACATCGGCACAGAGCTACCGCAGCACACAGCCCAAAACTCTGTAAAGTGTGACCGTAGCACACAGCCCAGAAATCTGTTCAGGGTGACCACGGCACAGAGCCCAGTACTGATCAATAGCCGACGGCAAAACACAGCCCGTATCTCAGCGCAGAGTGACTACAGCAAACAGGTCGGACTTTGTCACAGGGCGACCAAGGCACACAGCCCGGACTTGGCGAAGGGCGAAAGAGGCACACAACCCGAAACTCAGTGAAGGGCGACGTCATCACACAGCCTGGGACTCATTGCTAGCCAACCGCAGAACACATTCCGGAACTCGGAGAAGGGTGACCGTGCCACACAGGCCAGACCTCGGAGCAGGGCTACTGCAGCATACAGGCCGGACATTGGCGCAGGGTGACTGTGGCACACAGGCTGACCTCGGCGCAGGGGGTCTGCGGAACACAGGCCGTACACTGGCTCAGGGTGATCGCGACACACAGACCGGACCTCAGTGCAGGGGGCTATTGCACACAGCCCGTACCTCTGGAGAAGGCTACCGTGGCACACAGCACGGACCTTGGCAAAGAGGAACCGTGGCACAGAGCCCAGAAATCTGTGCAGGGTGACCACGGCACAGAGGCTGGAACTCATCGCTAGCCGACGGTGGAACACAGCCCAGACTTCGGCGCAGGGTGACTACGCCTATCAGGCCGGCCCTTGTCACAGGGCGATGAAGGCACACACCCCGGACCTCGGCGATGGGCAACCTAGGCAAACAGGTCGAAACTCAGTGAAGGGCGACCACGTCACACAGCCTGGAATTCATTGTTAGCTGACCGCGGAACACAGTCTGGAACTCGGAGAAGGGTGACCAGGGCACACAGGCCAGACCTCAGCACAGGGTGACAGCTGCACTTAGACCGGGCCTCGGCACAGAGTGACTGTGGCACAGAGTCGGGACCTCGGCACAGGGTGACCGCGGCACACAGGCCGGACATTGGAACAGGGCAACCGTTTCAAACAGGCCAGATATCGGCGCAGGATGACTGTGAAACACTGGCCGGACATCGGCTCAGGGCGATCACGGCATACACCTTGGACCTCAGTGCAGTGGACTGTGGCACACAACCCGGACTTCTGGAGAAGGCTACCGCGGCACACAGCCCAGACTTTGGCAATGAGGAACAGCAGCACAGAGCCGGGAACAGCTCACAAGCCGAGGGCGGAACACAGGCCGGACCTGGGCACACAGCGACCGCAGCAAAGAAATCGGACCTGGGGAAATGGCGACCTAGGCACACAGCTCGGTCCCCGGAACAGGGCGACCACAGCACACAATCCGAACCTCTGCAGAAGACTACCTTGGCACACAGCCCGGACCTCGGAACAGGGCGACCATGGCACACAGCCCGGACCTCGGCACAGAGGGAACGTGGCACAGAGCCCAGAACACGTCACAAGCCGAGGGCGGAACACAGCCTGGACTTGGCGTAGGGCGACTTCGGGACACAGCCCGAGCCACACTGAAGAGCGAGCGAGGCACATAGCACAGACTTCGGCGCAGGGCGACCCTGGCACACAGCATCAATCTCGGGACATGGCAACCGTGGCACACAGACTGGACATCGATGCAGAGAAAGTCCAGGACACAGCATGGACCTTGGCACAAGGCTACCATGGCACACAACCCGGAATTCGGTTCAAGGCTACCGAGGCACACAGGCAGGACCTCGGCGAAGGAGGACCGTGGCACACACATTGACCTTGGCGCAGGGCGATCTCTGCACACAGCCCGACCATCAGTAAAGGGAGACCGCGGCACACAGCCCAAAAATCTGTGCAGGGCGACTGTGTTACAGAGTTTGGAACTCGTCTCTAAACAACCACGGAAGACAGCCCGGACCTCCGCACAGGGCAACCGCAGCACACAGCCCAGACCTCAGGGCGATGTGGCACACAGCCTGGACCTCAGCTCAGGTGGACAGCGGCACACAGCCCGGATCTCTGGAGCAGGCTACCGCGACACACTGCCCGGACCTTGGTAAAGAGGAACCACGGCACAGAGACGGGAACAGGTCGCAAGCCGAGGGCGGAACACAGGCCTGACCTCGGCACAGGGCGACTGCGGCACACATCCCAGACCTGGGGAGATGGCGACCGCGGCACACAGCCCGGACTTCGGTGCCAGGCTAATATGGCACACAGCCCGAACCTCGGCCAAGTGCGACGGTGGCACACAGCCCGATCCTCAGTGAAGTGCGACCACAGCACACAGCCCGGACCTAGGCACAAGGCTACCGCAGCACTCAGCCCGGAACTCGGTTCAAGGCTACTAAGGCACACAGGCCGGACTTTAGCACAGGACGACCGCGGCACACAGCGTGGACTTCAGTGCAGGGGACCGTAGCACACAGCCCGGACCTCGGGACAGGGAGACCATGGCACACAGCCCGGACCTTGGTGAATGGCGACCGTGGTACACTGCCCAAAACACAGTGATGGGCGACTGCGACACACAGCCAGTAGCTCGTCACTAGCCGACTGTGGAACAAAGCCCCGATTTCGGCACAGGGAGACCGTGGAACACATCCGGACCGAGGCACAGGGCAACCGTGGCACACATCTGGGACATCAAGCAGGCCGACCACTGCACACAGCCTGAACTTCAATGAAGGGTTACTGCGGCACACAGCCCGAACTTCAGTGAAAGGCAACCACAGCACACATCCTGGACCTCGACGCAGGGCGACCCTGGCACACAGCATGGACCTCGATCAAAGGCGACTGCAGCACACAGCCCGGAACTTGGCACAGGGCGACCGCAGCACACAGCCCAAACCTCATTGAAGGGCGACTGTGGCACACAGCATGGAATTCGTCACTAGCCGACCACAAAACACAGCCCGGACTTCGGCGCTGAGCAACCGCGGCATGCAGCTCGAAACTCAGTGAAAGGCGACCACGTCACACAGCCTGGAACTGGGTGCTAGCCAACCGCGGAACACAGTCCGGACCTCCGAGCAGGGTGATCGTGGCACAGAGGCTGGACCTCGGCGCAGGGGATCTGTGGAACACAGGCCGTACATCGGCTCAGGGAGACCGCGACACACAGCCCGGACCTCAGCGCAGGGGGCTGTGGCACACAGCCCAGACCTCTGGAGAAGGCTACTGTGGCACACAGCCCGGAACTTGGAAAAGAGGAACTGCGGCACATAGCCCAGAAATCTGTGCAGGGTGACCACGGCACAGAGCCCAGAACTCATCGCTAGCCGACAGTGGAACACAGCACAGACTTCGGCGCAGGGTGACTACGGCTATCAGGCCAGACCTTGTTTCAGGGCGACCAAGGCACACAGCCCAGACCTCAGCGAAGGGAAATCAAGGCAAACAGCCCGAAACTCAGTGAATGGTGACCACGTCACACAGCCTGGAACTCGTTGCTAGCCTACCGCGGAACACAGTCCGGAACTCGGAGAAAGGTGACCGGGTCACACAGGCCGGACCTCAGCACAGGATGACAGCTGCACTTAGACAGGGTCTCGACTCAGGGTGACCGTGGCACAGAGTCCGGACGTCGGCGCAGGGCGACCGTGGCACACAGGCCCGACATCAGCATTGGGCAACCGTGGCACACTGGCCGGATTTCGGCGCAGGGTGACTGCGAAACACAGGCCTGATATTGGCTCAGGGCAACCACAGCATACAGCTCGGACCTCAGTGCAGGGGACCGTGGCACACAGCCCAGACTTCTGGAGAAGGCTACCGCGGCACACAGCCTGGACATTGGCAAAGAGGAACAGCGGCACAGAGCCGGGAACAGCTCGCAAGCCGAGGGCAGAACACAGGCCGGACCTGGGCACACAGTGACCATGGCAAAGAGCCCAGACATAGGGAAATGGCGACCTCGGCACACAGCTCGGACCTCGGAACAGGGCGACCACAGCACACAGTCCGGACTTCTGCAGAAGACTACCTTGGCACACAGCCCGGACCTCGGATCTGGGCGACCATGGCACACAGCCCGGACCTCGGCACAGAGGGAATGCAGCACAGAGCCTGGAACAAGTTGCAAGCCAAGGGCAGAACACAGCCTGGGCTCAGTGTAGGGCGAATGCGGCACACAGCCCGAGCCACAGTGAAGAGCGACCGAGGCACACAGAACAGACCTCGGCGTAGGGCGACCCTGGAACACAGCACCGATCTTGGGACATGGCAACCATGGCACACAGACCGGACATCGATGCAGGGAAAGTGTGGGACACAGCATGGACCTTGGCACAAGGCTACCATGGCACACAACCTGGAACTCTGTTCAAGGCTACCGAGGCACACAGGATGGACCTCGGCGCAGGGTGACCGCGGCACACACGTTAACCTCGGTGAAGGGCGATCTCTGCACACAGCCCGAACATCAGTGAAGGGTGACCGCAGCACACAGCCCGGACCTAGGCACAAGGCTATCACGGCACTCAGCCCAGAACTCGGTTCAAGGCTACTGAGGCACACAGCCTGGACCTCAGCTCAGGGCAACTCCGGCACACAGCATGGACTTCAGTGCAGGGGACCGTGGCACACAGCCTGGACTTCGGGACAGGGAGACCGCGGCACACAGCCCGGACCTTGGTGAATGGTGACCGTGGCACACTGCCCAAAACACAGTGAAGGGCGACCGGGGCACACAGCCAGTAGCTCATCACTAGCCCACTGCAGAACAAGGCCCTGATTTCGGCACCGGGCGACCGCAGAACACATCCAGAACGAGGCACAGGGCGACTGCGGCACACATCTGGGACATCAAGCAGGGCGACCACTGCACAAAGCCTGAACTTCAATGAAGGTTTACCACAGCACACAGCCCGAACTTCAGTGAAAGGCAACCCCTGCACACATCCCGGACTTCGAAGCAGGGCTACCCTGGCACACAGCACGGACCTCGATCAAAGGTGACTGTGGCACACAGCTCGGAACTTGGCACAGGGTGACCGCGGCACACAGCCCGAACCTCAGTGAAGGGCGACTTCAGCACACAGCATGGAACTCGTCACTAGCCGACCACGAAACACAGCCCAGACTTCAGCACTGAGCAAAAGCAGCACGCAGCTCGAAACTCAGTGAAAGGCGACCACGTCACAAATCCTGGAACTGGTTGCTAGGCGACCACGGAACACAGTCCGGACCTCAGCGCAGGGTGACCGTGGCACACAGGCCGGACGTTTGCGCAGGGCGACCATGGCACACAAACCGGACATCGATGCAGGGAAAGTGTGGGACACAGCATGGACCTTGGCACAAGGCTACCATGGCACACAGCCCAGAACTCGGTTCAAGGCTACCAAGGCACACAGGCTGGACCTCGGCGCAGGGTGATCTCTGCACACAGCCCGAACCTCAGTGAAGGGTGACTGCAGCACACAGCCTGAAAATCTGTGCAGGGCGACCATGGTAGAGAGCTTGGAACTCGTCCCTAGAAAACCGCGGAACACAGCCCGGACCTCCGCACTGGACAACTGCAGCACACAGCCCAGATCTCGGTGCAGGGCGACGTGGCACACAGCATGAACATCAGTGAAGGACGACTGTGGCACACAGCCCAGAACTCGTTGCCAGCCGACCGCAGAACACAGCCCGGACCTTGGCACAGTGTGACTGTGGCACACAACTCGGACATTGGCACAGGGCTACCGCGGCACACAGCCCGAACCTCAGTGAAAGGCGACTGCAGCACATAGCCCAGAAATCTGTGCAGGACGACAGTGGCACAGAGCTTGCAACTCATCGCTAGTTGACCGCGAAACACAGCCAGGACCTCGGCACAGGGCGACAAAAGGAAACATGCCAGACCTCATTGCAGGGCGACCATGGCACACAGCCTGGTACTCGGAGCAAGGCTACCACAGCACACAGCCCGGACCTCCGCACAGGTCACCCACGGCACACATCCCGAACCTCAGTGAAGTGCGACTGCGGCACACAGCGCGGAAATCTGTGCAGGGCGACCATGGCACAAAGCCCGGACCACGGCGCAGAGCAACACTGGCACACAGCACGGACTTTGACATATGGTGATGGCATCACACAGCCCGGACCTAGGCGCAGAGTGACCATGGCACATGGCCCAGAACTCATCTTTAGCCAACCACGGATCACAGCCCGAGCCTCGGTGCCAGGCGACTGCAGCACAAAGCCCGGACTTCGATGCAAGTCTACCGGGGCACACAGCCTGGACCTCGGCGCAGGGAGACCGTGACACACAGCCCGAAACTCAGTCAAGAGCGACCGCGGCACACAGCCCAGAAATCTGTGCAGGCGACCATACAACAGAGCATGGAACTCGTCGCTAGCCAAGCGCGGAACACAGCACAGACTTCGGCACAGGGCGACCACAGCACACAGGCCAGACGTCGGGGCAGGGCAACTGCAGAACACAGCCCGAATCTCAGTGAAGGGCGACCACAGAACACAGCCTGGAACTCGTCGCCAGCCGACCGCGGAACACAGCCCGGACCTCGGTGCAGGGTGACCGCAGAACACAGCCCAGAAATCTGTACAGGGAGCCCGCGACACAGAGTCCATAACTCGTCTCTAGCCGACCACGGAACACAGCCCGGACTTCGGTGCAGGGAGACTGGGGCACACAGCCCAAACTTCAGTGAAGGGCGACCGCGGCACACAGCCCAGAAATTTGTGCAGGGGGACCATGGCACAGTGCTCAGAACACATCGCTAGCCAATCGCGAACACAGACTGGACCTCGGAACAGGGCGACAGCGGCACACAGGACATACCACGGCGCAGGGCGACCACAGCACACAACCCGGACCTCGGCACAGGGCGACGGCGGCACACAGCCCGAAATTCAGTGAAGGGCGACTGTGGCACACAGCTCGGAAATCGTCGCCAGCTAACCGCAGAACAAGCCCGGACCTCGGCACAGGGCGACCGCGGCACACAGACAAACATCGACACAGCCCAAACCTCTGTGAAGGGCGACCCCAGCACACAGCCCAGAAATCTGTGCAGGGCGACCGTGGGACAGAGCAGGGAACTCGTCGCTAGCCGACGGTGGACCACAGGCCGGAACTCGGTGCAGGGTGACTATGGCAAACAGGCCGGACCTTGTCTCAGGGCGAGCAAGGCACACAACACGGACATCCATGAAGGGTGACCAAGGCACACAGCCCAAAACTGAATGAAGGGTGACTGCATCACAAAACCTGGAACTCGTCGCTAGCCAACCACGGAACACAGTCTGGACCTTGGTGAAGGTCGACCGTGGCACACAACTCAGAAATTGGTGCAGGGCTACTGCGGTACACAGCCCAAACTTCAGTGAAGGGCGACCGCAGCACACAACCCAGAAATCTGTGCAGAATGACAGTGGCAAGAGCTTGTAACTTGGCGCTCGTCAACCACGACACATAGCCAGGACCTCGGCACAGGGCAACCACGAAAAACAGGCCTGACCTCGTCGCAGGGTGACCACGGCACACAAACTGAATTCAGGACAGGGAGACCGAGGCACACAGCCCGAAACTCAGTGAAGGGTGACCACATCACACAGCCCGGAACTCATTGCTAGCCGACCGTGGAACAGAGCCCGGACCTCGGCACAGGGTGACTGCGGCACACAGCCCCGAACTTGGAGCAAGGCTACCGCAGCACACAGACCGGACCTTGGTGAAGGTCACCCACAGCACATAGCCCGAACCTCAGTGAAGGGAGACCGCGGCACACAGCCCGGAAATCTGTGCAGGGCGACAGCGGCACAGAGTCCAGAGCTCTGGAGAAGGCTACCACTGCACAAAGCCTGGATCTTGGCAAAGAGGAACTGCGGCACAGAGCCGGGAACAGGTCGCAAGCCAAAGGTGTAACACAGGCCGGACCTGGGCAGAGGTTGACTGTGGCACACTTCCCGGACCTGGGGAGATGGCGACCCTGGCACACAGCCCAGACCTCTGCAGAAGGCTACCTCAGAGCACAGCCCGGGCCACCGAACAGGGCGATCATGACACACAGCCCCGAACTCGGGGCAGGGCGACCCTGGCACACATCACTGACCTTGGGGATGACGACCGTGGCACACAGACCGGATATTGGCGCAGGGGAACTGCGGCACACAGCCGGACCTCGGCACAAGGCTACCGCGGCATGCAGCCGGGACCTCGGCACAAGGCTAACATGGCATACAGCCCGAAATTCAGCGCAGTGCGACCACAGCACACAGCCCAATCCTCAGTGAAGGGCGACCTCAGCACACAGCCCGGACCTCAGCACAAGGCTACCAAGGCACACAGCCTGGAACTCGGTTCAAGGCTACCGAAGCACACAGGCTGTACCTTGGTGCAGGGAGACCGCAGCACTCAGCCTGGACCTCAGCGCAGGGTGACCTGTGCACACAGCCAGCCCGAACATAAGTGAAGGGCAACCGAGGCACACAGCCCAAAAATCTGTGCAGGGCTACCGTGGCACAGAGCTTGGAACTCGTCCCTAGACAACCGCGGAACACAGCCCGGAACTTCACACTGGGCAACCGTGGCACACAGGCCGGACCTCTGTGCGGGGTGACTGCAGCACACAGCCCAGACCTCGGTGCATGGCGACCGTGGCACACAGCATGAACGTCAGTGAAGGGCGACTGTGGCACACAGCCCAGAACTCATCGCCAGCCAACCGCGGAACACAGCCCAGACCTTGGCGCAGGGCGACCGTGGCACACAACTCGGACATCGGCGCAGGGCTACCGCGACACACAGCCTGAACCTCAGTGATGGGCGACCACAGCACACAGCCCAGAAATCTGTGCAGAAGAACAGTGGCACAGAGGCTGGATCTCATCACTCGTCGACTGCGACACACAGCCAGTACCTCGGCGCAGCGTGACCACAGAAAACAGGCCTGACCTCGTTGCAGGGTGACCACGGCACACAACCCGACTTCAGCACAGGGTAACCGAGGCACACAGCCCGAAACTCAGTGAAGGGTGACCGCATCACACAGTCTGGAACTCATTGCTAGCCAACCTCGGAACACAGCCCGGACCTTGGCGCAGGGCGACCATGGCAAACAGGACGGAACTCGTCTCCAGCCGATGGAGGAACACAGCCTGGACCTCGGCACAGGGTGACTGTGGCACATAGGCAGGACTTCGGAGCTGGGTGACCGTGGCACACAGCATGGACCTCGGTGCAGGGCGACCGCGACACTTAGGCCGGACCTCAGCACAGGGTGACCGTGGCACACAGGCCGGACCTCGGTGCAGGGCGACCGCGACACTTATGCCGAACCTTGGCACAGGGCATCTGTGGCACACAGGCAAACCTCGGTGCAGGGCGACTGCAGAACACAGGTAGGATATCGGCTCAGGGTGACTGCGGCACACAGCCCGGACCTCAGCGCAGGGTGACCGCCACACACAGCCCAGACCTCTGGAGAAGGCTACCGCAGCACACAGCCTGGACCCTGGCAAAGAGGAAATGCGGCACAGAGCCTGGAACAGGTCGCAAGCCTAGGGTGGAACACAGGACAGACCTCGGCACAGGGCGACCGTGGCACGCAGCCCAGACCTCGGAACAGGGCAACAGTAGCACACAGTCTGGACCTCTGCAGAAGGCTACCTTGGTACACAGCCTGGACCTGGGAAAAGGGCGACCATGGCACACAGCCCAGACCTCGGCACAGGGGGAATATGGCACAGAACCTGGAACTCGCTGCAAGCTGAGGGTGGAACACAGCCTGGAACTTCGCGCAGGGCGACTGCGGCACACAGCCCGAACCACAGTGAAGAATGAACGAGTCACACAGCACGGACCTCAGTGCAGGGCCACCATGGCACACAGC
>SJYV01013000.1:0-21068 GCA_006410875.1 Neotragus pygmaeus | reverse complement strand
CCTAGATAGCATATTCAAAAGCAGAGACATTACTTTGCCAACTAAGGTCTGTCTAGTCAAGACTATGGTCTTCCTGTGGTCATGTATGGATGTGAGAGTTGAACTGTGAAGAAGGCTGAGACCTGAAGAATTGATGCTTTTGAACTGTGGTGTTGGAGAAGACTCTTTAGTCCCTTGGACAGCAAGGAGATCCAGCCAATGNAGGTCTGTCTAGTCAAGACTATGGTCTTCCTGTGGTCATGTATGGATGTGAGAGTTGAACTGTGAAGAAGGCTGAGACCTGAAGAATTGATGCTTTTGAACTGTGGTGTTGGAGAAGACTCTTTAGTCCCTTGGACAGCAAGGAGATCCAGCCAATGCATTCCGAAGGAGATCAGCCCTGGGATTTCTTTGGAAGGAATGATGTTAAAGCTGAAACTCCAGTACTTTGGCAGCCTCATCCGAAGAGTTGACTCACTGGAAAAGACTCTGATGCTGGGAGGGATTAGGGGGAGGAGGAGAAGGGGACAACAGAGGATGAGATGGCTGGATGGCATCACTGATTTGATGACCGTGAGTCTGAGTGAACTCTGGGAGTTTGTGATGGACAGGGCGGCCTGGCGTGCTGTGATTCATGGGGTTGGAAAGAGTTAGACACAACTGAGTGACTGAACTGAACTGAGTAACAATGGACTGGTTCAAAATTGGGAAAGGAGTATGTCAAGGCTGTATATTGTCACCCTGCTTATTTGACTTATATGAAGAGTACATCATGCAAAATACCTGGATGAAGCATAGCCTGGATGAAGTATAAGCTCGAATCAAGATTGCCAGGAGAAATATCAATAACCTCAGATATGCAGATGACACCACCCTTATGCCAGAAAGTGAAGAGGAACTAAAGAGCTTCTTGTGAAGGTGAAAGCAGAGAGTTGAAAAGCTGGCTTAAAATTCAACATTCAAAAAATGAAGATCATGGCATCCAGTCCCATCACTTCATGGCAATGAAAACAGTGACAGATCTTATTTTATTGGGTTCCAAAATCACTGTGGACAGTGACTGCAGCTATTAAATTAAAAGACACTTGCTTGCTCCTTTGAAGAAGAGCTATGACAAACCTAGACAATGTATTAAAAAGGAGAGCAAAAAGTAAAATTTAAAAAGCAAAAAATTGCTGACAAAGGTCCATCGAGTCAAAGCTATGGTTTTTCCAGTAGTCATGTACAGATGTGGGAGTTGGACCATAAAGAAGGCTGAGCACTGAAGAATTGATGCTTTTGAACTGTGATGTTGGACATGACTCTTGAGAGTCCCTTAGATTGCAAGGAGATCAAATTAGTCAATCCTAAAGATCAGTCCTGAATATTCATTGCAAGGACTGATGCTGAAGGTGAAGCTCCAATACTCTAACCACCTGATGCAAAGGGCTGACTCACTGGAAAAGACCCTGATGCTGGGAAAGATTGAGGGCAGGAGGAGAAGGGGAGGACAGAGGACAAGATGGTTGGATGGCTTCATCAACTCAATGGACATGAGTTTGAGCAACCTCTGGGAGACGATGAAGGACAGGGAAGCCTGGCATGCTGCAGTCTAGAGATATTTTCTTTGGTCACATATAAAAATATATTCACAAGTCAGCACTCAGTTAGTGCAGAAATAAAGGGGTTGCAAAGAGTCAGGCACAATTAAACGACTGAACAAGAACAACAACAGGGAAGAGACCATTAATTCACAAACCCTTTAATCTATGCCCCAAACCTTCCACACCCTCTTAAGTGAGAAGTGATTGTATTCTGTTGCTCTGTTCATATGTGACCCCGTGGACTGTAGCCCACTAGGCTCCTTTTTCCATGGGATTTCCCAGGCAAGAATACTGGAGTGGGTAGCCATTCCCTTCTCCAGGGGATCTTCCTGACCCAGGGATTGAACGCAGGTCTCCTGCATTGCAAGCAGATTCTTTACCATCTGAGCCACCAGGGAAACCCCATAGGACATACATGAACATGCTAACTGTAAGTACTGCTAGTTCACTTGACAATTCTGGGTAGTAGCAGACAACTAGATCTTATGTCTAAATCACCCAATTTACTCACATAACCCAAAATTCTTGCATGTGGTGGTAATATTTGAGAAGCTAGACTGTTCTTAAATCTTGCCAAGGTCTCTTTGACAACCTGATACCTCAGATTGTAGGTTATCTTAATGTAAAAGGAAAGATAAATATTTAGGGAAACCAAGTTCAGCAGAAGATCATAATATATACAAATGACCTTCTTAATCGAGCTTTCTGAAGACATGTCTGAATTTGATATTTTCTTTGGTCATGTATAAAAATATATTCGCAATTCAGCAATCAGTTACTATAGAAAAAAGGCTTTTCACACTACACAGACTTTTTTTTAGCACCATAAAATCTAGCATAGAGTTTTACATGTAGTAGGAACTAAAAATATTTGTTAACTGCTTATATCATTCCCTGGTGGCTCAGACGGTAAAGCGTCTGTCTACAATGCGGGAGACCCGGGTTCAGTCCCTGGGTCGAGAAGATCTCCTGGAGAAGGAAATGGCAACCCACTCCAGTATTCTTGCCTGGGAAATCCCATGGATGGAGGAGTCTGGTAGGCTACAGTCCACAGGGTTGCAAAGAGTTGGACACGACTGAGCGACTTCAATTTATATCGCTAGCCAAAATGTTGTGTTCTGAAACAAAAGTAATTAGGGCCATAAAAGCAAGTTAAAAGTACAATAATACTACATATTAATTTTCCTTTCTGTTTTTTATAAATTATTTGTTCTTTTTGTTTTCAGTTTCACAGTTGATGTATAAGTTTATTTTTAAATAGGGATTTTTAAGTTTTTATGTTCATGAACCAATGAAAATGATTTCCAGTGATGAGACAGTTTCTTAAAGTTGGTTCAAAAAGCCCTAAAACCTTTGGCTAGTTGAAAAGTCTTTTTGTTCTAACTGGCAAATCATAAATACAGATAAGACTTAATTTCTTAAATTCTCATAGATGTTTGAATTATAACAATAAGTAGGTATAAAACATGTGTGATTAAAATGAGTTTACTGCAGTTTAAATAAATACTTTCAATATGAGAAATTCTGCTGCTACTGCTAAGTCACTTCAGTCGTGTCCAACTCTGTGTGATCCCATAGACCACAGCCTACCAGGCTCCCCCGTCCCTGGGATTCTCCAGGCAAGAATACTGGAGTGGGTTGCCATTTCCCTCTCCAGTGCATGAAAGTGAAAAGTGAAAGTGAAGTCGCTCAGTTGTGTCCGACTCTTAGTGACTCCATGGACTGCAGCCCACCAGGCTCCTCCATCCATGGGATTTTCCAGGCAAGAGTACTGGAGTGGGGTGCCATTGCCTTCTCCGATGAGAAATTCAAGATTATATTAATTCTAGCTAGTCTTTGTTTCTAATTGACAGTCTGCCTTAACAGATGCAAACAAGTCAATCCTAAAGGATATCAACCCTGAATATTCATTGGAAGGACTGATGCTTAAGCTCCAATACTTTGGCCACCTGATGTGAAGAGCTGACTCACTGAAAAAGACCCTGATGCTGGGAAGGATTGAAGGCAGAGGGACAGAGGATGAGATGGTTGGATGGCATTACTGACTCAATGGACACGAGTTTGAGCAAACTGTGGAAGATAATGAAGGACAAGGAAGACTGGTATGCAAAGTTCATAGGGTTGCAAAAAACTGGACATGACTTAGAGAGTTAACAACAACAAGAAGGGTATATGGAGTAAGTAAAAGAGTAAAAGAACACACACAAAAAGAAATACAGGCCCTGCAAATAAAAGATAAAAAATCTTGCACCTTAACAAAGGGATTAAAATATTTAAACAAATTATAGGGAGCTTCTGTACTTGTCCCATGCTATTTTGTTAGAGCTCATATCTGATATGGACTGATATTGCCAGAAGATGAAGATAATTGGTGCCCTCAATGTCAGCTTTCTTTATTTTATGCTGTGACACTCTTCTGAGACCATTAGTAGAAGCCTGAGCAGCTAGTGATGAGATGCTCCAGTTGCTTCCAGTAATCCAATAGCATTCTCTTCTGGCAGATTAGCCAATCACAACTAAGAACTCAGAATATGTACTATTATTATCCCAATATTATAGATAAGGAAGCTGAGGCACAGGGCAATTAAGATCACAGAGCTAGTAAATGACAGAGCCAGACAATCTGGTTGTACTTCAGGGCTATTAACTACTTACTATGGGCTGAATTGTGTCCCTGCTCAAATTCATATGTTGAAGCCCTAACACTCAGTACCTTAGAATGACTATATTTGGAGGGAAGGCCTTTAAAGAGGTAATTAATTAAATGGGGCGATTAGGGTGGGTCGCAAAGAGTCTGACACGACTGAGCGACTTCACTTTCAGGGTGGGTCCTAATCCAGTACAACTGGTGTCCTTTTAAGAAGAGATCAGGACATAGACATGCAGGGAGGAAAGACCACATGAAGACAGGGGGAGAAGACAGCTTTCTACAAGCCAAGGAGAGAGGCCTCAGGAAGAATCCAACCCTGCTGATACCCAGATCTCAGATTTCTAGCCTCTAGACTATGAAGAAATAAATTTCTATTGTTTAAGTCACTCAGTCTATGGTATTTGTTATGGCAGCCCTAGCAAATCAATATACTACTGCACTATATTTCATGGTAATGAGTGTCAATAGAGGCAGTGTCATTGGTAAGCATCCACTGGCAATTTTCTAAGCAGATAGTTTAAGTTTAAAATTAAAAATTTTGAGTTGTTTCTATTTGATGGTGATATATTCACATTCAAAATACTAAAAGTATAAAAGAGCCTAGCTCTGTCACTTACTAGCTCCTATATATTGTGTTTACCCAGTTCCTTTCTGGGCTCAACCAACATTACTTGATTTTCACGTGTCCTTTTAAAGATAGTCTGTGCATATAAAAACAGTTATGTACATATATGTTCATATATTCCCATCAGTTTCTTATTCTAAACACCATTTAATCTCTTACATTTTTTTCACAAAAATATTTTGGAAACTGACTTTATATGGAGAGATTTAACTATAGATTGCTTCTTCTGAATTGCAATCTGAGTTCTAGATATAATCTTTACTTACATTTTACAAACAGGAGAAGATGGAGATGTCTGAAGTTCTGCACATAATGAATTCACTGAAGAATGGTGGTTTGTTAGGTCTAGATGAGTTAATGGCATTCCTAACTCTTCTGGAATATATAAAAATTAATTAAAATCATGTTATATAAACATTGAATAAACATGTATAATTCGTGACTTTTGTAGGCAACTATCATGTTCAATTATCCTGTTACAACAAAAATTTTCAATCGAAATAAATTTGGGTTATTTGAAATACAAAATAACAGTTTTAAATTTCCATCTATATAAAGGATTACACATGTATCACATGGTGTCTCAACTATCATAATAGTGATTAAAAAAAACAATGATAACTGAACTTTATTAAATTTGCCATTTAAGATAAATTCTAAGACTTTATGTATGAAAATGTTTTAAATTCTGACAACTAATGCTGTCAGTACTTAGGACACAGTGCTATTTTTATCTCTGTACTAAAAACTGGTGATGTTAAGCAAACAATATTAATAGAGAGTAATTCTTCACCTTAAAAAGTCTGGAGACTAGGTGGGCTAGCACAAAATTATATTTTTATAGAGTGGGTTTGAAAAAATAATCATCATTTATGATACAGAGCCAATGTGTTTCTATCACCCTCATAAATAAAACAGCATACTTCCAAATAGATGATTAATTTGATCCAGATAAAAATGTAACTAACAGTATTGTCAGCACAGTTCGAAAGCAACATAGTCTGGCATTACACTAGAACAAAAGATGATTCTGACCTTCCAAATTTGGTAGGATAGTAATATTAACAATAATGATAGGATTGCTTTGGGGATTAAAAAGTTAAATTTACAAAACTGTAATGATAGTCAGCAAGATTGTTAATACTGAGGTAAAATTTTATTACTGAACTATAAAATTATAAGATTTCTGTTTTTAATATTAATGATATTTCCTTCATTCCTCTTCTTCAATCTTTGTAATTCTCCTCTATATATTATTTAATTTTGATGCTTGAAGGATGTTAATGATAGGAACAAATGTTAAGGGGTAGATAAAAGAACTTGGTTTGCAATAAGTTTTAAACATGAAAATTGTCTCTTAGTAGACTTTATATGTGAATGTATTGTACTTTTACATTACATATAGATATCCCCTGATAAATTCAATGGTTTATTCAAAATTTCTACCTGATTGCCTGTACTCTGGTTCATATTGATTTTGAATGGCCAACATTTCTGTGGAGCTGCACTTTATATCTTCAAGGTCAACTCCATGCTTGATAGTATCTGAAAAGACAAAAAAAGAAAGTCTATTATCAGCAAAAGTACTATGATATTAGTTTTCTGTAATCTTGTTCATTCCTCAGTGAACTGTTCATTCCTCAGTTCATTCCTCAGTGACTCCTCTGAGGAGTCATTTAGTCTCCATTAGAGCCAAGTAAGAAGGCAATGGCACCCCACTCCAGTATTCTTGCCTGGAAAATCCCATGGACAGAGGAGCCTGGTAGGCTGAAGTCCATGGGGTCGCTAAGAATCAGACATGACTGAGCGACTTCACTTTCACTTTTCACTTTCATGCACTGGAGAAGGAAATGGCAACCCACTCCATTGTTCTTGGCTGGAGAATCCCAGGGACAGGGGAGCCTGGTGGGCTGTCGTCTATGGGGTCGCACAGAGTCAGACACGACTGAAGCGAGTTAGCAGCAGCAGAGCCAAATAAGAAGCTTCGCTAGTGGGTCAGTTGGTAAAGAATCTGCCTGCAATGCAGGAGACTGCCTGCAATACAGGATACCCAGGTTCGATCCCTGGATTGGGAAGTCTCCCTGAAGAAGGAAGTGGCAACCCACACTCCAGTATTCTTGTCTTGAAAACCCCATGGACAGTGGAGCCTGGCAGGCTACAGTCCATAGGGTTGCAAAGAGCCAGACACAAGTGAATGACTAAACTATCACCATCAGGGCCAAGTAAAGGCTGAGAGTGTAACACCACGGTCATTCAATAAAGTCACTTGTACTTAATGTTAGCATTCATAGATTTGTATCCTTCTAAAAAGCCCATCACTTCCCATCACTTCATGGGAAATAGATGGGGAAAGAGTGGAAACAGTGTCAGACTTTATTTTTTCAGGCTCCAAGATCACTGCAGATGGTGACTGCAGCCATGAAATTAAAAGATGCTTACTCCTTGGAAGAAAAGTTATGACCAACCTAGATAGCATATTCAAAAGCAGAGACATTGCTTTGCCAACAAAGGTCCGTCTAGTCAAGGCTACGGTTTTTCCAGTTGTCATGTATGGATGTGAGAGTTGGACTATAAAGAAAGCTGAGCACCGAAGAATTGATGCTTTTGAACTGTGGTATTGGAGAAGACTCTTGAGAGTCCCTTGGACTGCAAGGAGATCCAACCAATCCATTCTGAAGGAGATCAGTCCTGGGATTTCTTTGGAAGGAATGATGATGAAGCTGAAACTCCAGTACTTTGGCCACCTCATGTGAAGAGTTGACTCATTGGAAAAGGCTCTGATGCTGAGAGGGATTGGAGGCAGGAGAAGAGGATGACAGAGGATGAGATGGCTGGATGGCATCACTGACTCGATGGACGTGAGTCTGAGTGAACTCTGGGAGTTGGTAATGGACAGGGAGGCCTGGCATGCTGTGATTCATGGGGTCGCAAAGAGTTGGACACGACTGAGCGACTGAACTGAACTGAAAAAGCCCTTTGGCTACCTGGTTTTGAGCTCTGCTAGATGTTCAAGTTCTAGTATAAATTTGATCCATTTACTCAGATCGCCTTTTCGTAACCTTGCTTGACATACACGCTGAGCAGTAATCCCCTTGATTTTGCATTGTCTGCAAGAATGCTTTCAAGTATGTTGATAGCACGCATTCTTATTTTCATTGGATATCACAAATCCCCCTTCACTCTTTCCTAATATTATATATCTTTGATTATTTCAATTTGAATTTATAAGAGGAGCATTAAATATGTGGGCTCAAATTATATTAGAAGACTTCAACAATATTTACTATGTTTAACTAGGAAGAAACCATCTAAATTCCAGGTTATGACTCTCCCAGTCATCTGATCCATGAATCATAACCTTACTGTGAGTCTTTAAAGTCAGCATAGAAGTTGTTAACATTTTGTCTCTTGTGTAAATAACTCAAAAAATTAATATAGCCATATGTGCTTTAACTCTATTTGTATAATTACCTTGAAATAGATTAATTTGAGACATCTTAAGCATGTAAGTATACAAAGAGAGGACAATGAGAAAGGAGTTTTATCAATAATAATTTTGAGATTTTTGCTGTGTAACCTTACAGGAAACTTTTTAAAAATGTGAAGGTTCAGAAAAGTTTTAATGAACAAGAACTTTTGTAACAAACATTATTAAGAAGTTCTAACAAGACATAGATTTTTGGGAGGCCTTTTGAAATTATATTTTAATTTTGACATAATTATAGATTCATGTAGAATTATAAAAATAATATACAGAGATTTCATGTAAAAGGGTAACATCTTGCAAAACTTTGTACAACATCACAATCAGTATACTAACACTGAAGTTGGACACAGAACATTTCTATCACCACGATTCCAAATGTTGCCCTTTTATATCTGAAAAAACACCCATTTAATTCTCACCTGTTTTGGAAAGGTTTTCATTTTCATCTGCACAATTGATTACTTCTGGCATTAAGTTTAATGACTCCTTCAGTTCTGAGAGTGGTGGAATATCAACTTCTTGTTTGTGGCTTATAGGTACTAACAATTCACATTCAAGCAAAGTTGATGACTAAAATAATATATAGGTAAGACAAGTTTTTAGTGAGGCTTTCCAAATAAATATTTCTGAGTTCACAGAAAGATGCATTTGCTTAATTGGTGTAATTTAAAAACTAAATCCACACTCAAAATTTCTAATGCTCTGCATACATTTTATTTTAAAAGTAAGTGTAGCAGCCCAAAAAAATATATTACAAGCAATTTTCTGTCTAAATAAAATCCTTCATGGCCACTGTTTACATTAGTGATGTACAATATCCCTAGATACAGAAATATTTTCTTTTGTGTTAATAACATTTCAAAATTCTAAGTTAAAGCAATCACTGCAGCAAATGAGAGTTGGTGAATGGAGTAAAAAGAGTAGGTGGAATGGAATGGATCTTTACTGCATTACATAGAATTTCTTTCTCATTCTGACAGAACTGGGATCTTCAACACGTGAGACTATATATGCATAGCTCTCAGAATTAACAGGGGAAGAAGAAGGAGACTGGAGAAAAGGAGCTAACAGGTGAATTAATATTTTTACCAGGTGTGTTACAATATTTGTTTGTAAAAAATAGAAACCTTTAAATGCCTTAAGACCAATGTATATATAAACTCTTAGTGTCCTGTAAACAGGTATATTGATTAAAATTATTGGGAGAGGTTTTAAAATTCCCTATACCTGGGATGCACACCAGACCAATTAGATAAGAATACATCTGAGTAGGACCCAGGCTTCAGAATTTTATTAAAATTTATCAAGTAAATTCAATGCATAGCCAAGGTTTAGACTGCTATCTCTGAAGTACATTTGACTCTTTAACTGATACATGTTCAACCCATTATTGAGTTTTTTAACTTGAATACAGTAGATGGCCAATGTGTATTACTACAACTTATAAAAGTATGATTTTCTAACTTTAATTTAAAAATTACTGAAAGCAAATACTACAGCTTCATTTAAACCTACTGTATCTTTCAGTTTCTCCTGAGAAAAGTCTTCTTTATCCATGTAAAAATCTTCTTTCACAAAACATTTTACATCTTGAGGAGAGAAACACTCCCTTAACAAAAAATAAAACATTAAATTAGTGTTTACTTTTTAGTAAGGTACATACCAAATGTAGTTAGTCAAAATACATAGTGATTAAAATTAGACTTGAGGTAATAATAAAATACCATGATTGATAGCATCTAGACTTGTGAACATACAAAGAATATTTTCTCCTCTTAAAAATATTTATGACACTGGGCAATTAAGTACCTGAAAAATTTAGCTTCTGTGGAGATCTGTGCTTTGAAATCTGGCAAGGGATCCTTTACTAAGAACAGTTTTAGCCTGCTCAACAGAGTGTGCAAAGTTGGTAGCTGACTTTTATAGGCCATCAAATAATTTACAGAAATTATTTCTTCATCAATAGACAAATCTGAAAATAAATAAGAAATATAACAGAATAAGAATAAATCTAAAAGTTATACAAAAGGATCTAGATAATTACTGTAGTCAGCCATTAATACAGTTGGGGTTGACAAACACATTTTATTTAATTAGTTATTTAAAGAATGGTTGATGTACAATATTATGTAAGTTAAAGGTATATAATACACTGATTCACAATTTTTAAAGGTTATACTCTACCTATAGTTTGGAGAAGGAAATGGCAACCCACTCCAGTGTTCTTGCCTAGAGAATCCCGCAGACAGAGGAGCCTGGTGGGCTGCTGTCCATAGGGTTGCACAGAGTCGGACATGACTAAAGCGACTTAGCATGCGTGCATGCATTGGAAGAGGAAATGGCAACCCACTCCAGTATTCTTGCCTGGAGAATCCCAGGAACAGAGGAGCCTGGTGGGCTGCCGTCTATAGAGTTGCACAGAGTCGGACACGACTGAAGCGACTTAGCAGCAGCAGCAGCTACCTATAGTTATTATAAAATATTGGCTATATCCTCTCCTGTTGTACAATGTATCATTGTAGCTTATTTTATACATAAGAGTCAAACACATTTTAAAGTCTTTAGATCTTCATTGTACTGTGCAAATAAATCATGTAGCATGGGATTGGTACAGAGGTAGAAGCTCAATAAAATTTAACATGGTTTAGTACAGGGCATGGCAACTCACTACAGTATTCTTGCCTGGAGAATTCCATGGACAGAGAAACCTGGTGAGCCACAGTCCATGGGGTCGCAGAGTCTAACACAACTGAGTGACTAACACTTTCACACTTTCACACTCAGTATACTGAGTAGGGCTTCCCTGTAGCTCAAATGGTAAAGAATCTGCCTGCAATGCAGGAGACCCAGGTTCCGTCCCTGGGTTGGAAAGATCCCTTGGAGAAGGAAATGGCTATACACTCCAGTATTCTTGTCTGGAGAATTCCTTGAACAGAGGAGCTTGGTGGGCTTCAGTCCATGGGGTCACAAAGAGTTGGACACAATTGAGCAACCGATTAAGCATGGTACAGTACACTGAGTGGTAACTAAATATCCTGAAAGAGTTGTAAAGGATCATAATTTTTTCCCCAATAAAATGAATGTAATCAATGGAGGAACCTATTTTGTGCCTCAAACTAGCCAGTTAGCCATAGCAAGACTGTAAAGAAATAAAAGCATTTGACTTTTGCTGATCCCAGTCTTTTCTTCTCTACATGATTTTATCTTGTAAGGTCTCCAATTCATCTCCAGAGACTCACACTAGGGAATGGAGATGGTCTAAAAGGCCTACAAATGAGACCAACTCTGATTCTAGCACTCCAAAGTCGTTTAAACACATTTGTTATAAAATTAACTACAATGAAAGCTATATAGCAAAGTATCTACTAGAGAAGTGTGATATAGCTTACATGTTAGAAAACACGTCTGCTTCGTGTCGTGTTTGAAACACAGGTTTGAAACAGGTTTCGCGTTTGAAACCTAAAACACAGGTTTCTCCTCTCCTATCTATCTATCTATCATGTTTGGATCACTTTAGAATCTTAGCTAATAGTATCAGTGCTTTAGCAGTTTCTAGGCCCAGGGATGGAAGGGGGAGCAATGGTCTCTTGTTCTGGGCAGTGGCCTTTCAGTTAAGTAATTTTAAATGGTATGAGAGAAGGATAGTATGAAGTGAGGTCTCCCATGACCAACTATTTGATACATCATTGGTACACATCTACTTAATAAATATATGGTATAGAGTAGGCAGGCCAGGACCATGCCTTTGCCTGGTGCTAACTTAAAATTACCAAAAGAGAAACTGTTATGTAAATTAGCCTCCTAAGAGATTGTTTATCAGAACTTGTTAAGTTCCCGACAATCCTGTGGCTGAAAACGTCCCATGATATGCCAGAGAAAGTTGGCCAATCAGCACCATGTCTAAGCAGGCTTTAGCTGAGATAATTAAAGAAGGTTCATTCGTACATCCATTCTGTAAATATTAATGAAGTCATATTAATAGTAAAGACTCAAAAATCATTCATTTATATCCCCATCTCTACTTTCCACTTTGAAACACTGACCCTCTAGCTGTCTTTCCTTCCTAAAGGCTCATCCTAGTACTTCTGGGAGTACCATGGAGACATCTCATATCAGTTTTGAGGTGTTTTTTTCCTAACCATTCTGTTTTGTTGAGCCACCTGAGGGCAGCATTACACCACAACCAATGTTCTTTTTACCTATACAAAGGTTTTAACAGAGGTGCTACTTCCTTATATTCTTAGGGCTATATGCCTACCCTGGATTTCTTACCTTATTACACTAGTATATGTACCAATACAGATGTGAGGAGACTGTTTTCCTCTACTGTAGAGGAGAGTTAAGTTGTCATGAGGAAACAAAATTTTGGCTAGTTAGCTATGAAAAAAAAGCAAAAAAGAGATCTACTGACAGGAAAGAGGATGGGGTTATTCTTGGCAGAAAACCCAATACAATGAAATGAAAACAACTGAGTTCACTAAACTGATAAAAAACTATAAAATCAATGGTTTTCAAATATAGATACATATATATACATGAACCTAGTCAAAAATTAATGGAAAAACGTGTTCATTATGGCTACAAACATAAAAATATTGAGAAATAAACACCAGAAGTGTGCAGAATGTCTATGGAAGATACCATAAAATGTTACCAAGGATCATTACCAATAAACAAAAGCAAAAACAACAAAATTTGAAGAAAAGGCAAAATAAACCATTTTCCTGGCTAAAAAAAGGTTAACTACGGTAAAAACTAAAAAGTTTCAATTTCTCAAGAAGTCTGTCTTGGAATTTGGAAAACTGATTACAAAGTAAATCTGGAAGAATACAGATGTGAGAGTAGGGGGGAAAAGACTATTAATACATGTTATATTCGTATATTAAATAGTTAAAACTGTATGATACTCACACAATAATAGCAAGACAGTAAAACATACTAGAATATCCAGAAACAAACTATAATGTGGAAAAGGATTTGGCATATAATGTAAGTGACATTTCTAATCAATGGGGAAAGCAAAGAGGACTCCCCAAGTAATATTGGGACCACTGCAAGAACATTTGGGATTTAAAAAAAAATTTTACTTTTAATCATATACTGAAATCTTAAAGGAAATTTAAGTAAAACTATGAATAAATATTTATTTACTCCAAGGAAGATTTTCTAAGTATAAAAACAGTGATAGAAATCATAAAGGGAATGGTTAGGTTCAAGTTAAATATATTTGGGGTTATTGATACCACTGATATATAAAGATAAAATACAAGAAAAGAAAAAGAGACAAAAAAGAATCATTTCACAAAATAAAAATATGCAAATGAACACTGAATACCAGTAATTTTAAAAAGTAAAATAAGTAAAAATATAATTTTTTGCCAGTCACATTGGATAAACATTTTACAACATCAGATTTAGAATATAATTTGGATAAAATATAACTTTAATTATTACTTACTGTAAATTCATAAAAACTGAGTGAACTTCCTGACCTAACACTGCAACTATTTTACCTCCACATTGAATTATGGTTTCACATAAATTAGATAAGATTGAAAATCTTCAGAATAAATGGGAAAATAAAATATAACTATCACTTAATAATCTAATAATTAATATTATACCAGACTGTCATGTCATCAGATCGCTACAGAGATGCTAATATCACTATAGCAATATGTCGTGAGCAAACTTTGATGAAACTTCTGAGGCTATTTTGAAGCCCAGCACGCTTAAATTCCAAAAACAACTAAATTACAAAAAGGAGATTAATATGAAAGAAAATATTTTGCTAATGTGGCAAAGCTTTGAATTTCAATTTTGCAGGTGGATATCCTTAGCAAAATAAAAAAATTTAAAAATCCAGTAAAACAAAAAAAATCACTGAAATGAAAGTTTATATATTAGTAAGAAATGTTTTATAACAATGGAAATAACAAATGTTTTACCTTGTGCTTGAAGTGATGGACATTTTTCTAAGCAGCTGACAAGAGTAAAGAATTCATTGTAATCCTTATGGGTATATAAGCTGGCTTCCTCTACTTCAGTTTGGGAGTTTGGGTTTGAACTTGGAACAATTTCATCAAATTCACAGTTAAGCTGGGTCACCATTCCTGTAACTGTTTTTCTATGATATACGAAAATTACTGATTTTGTGTATGTCTTATTTTAAAACATCTTTATTAATGAATAATACATGTTCACTGTAGAAAGTTACCAAATTCCAACAGATATAGAGAAACATTACCCATAGATCCATCATTCAAGAGATGAATTTAAAAAGTATGTATTTTCTCAATTATTTTTGAATATTTTAAAACAAAAATGGATTCATATACATAGTATTTTGTAAACTGTTCTTTTCTACTAAGCAATGAAGCATGGGCACGTTTACATGTCAATCAATGTACATTCACTTCATTTTTTTGAGTGAATGAACAAGATCCCATTGTATAGGTAAATAATTTTTTCAACTAGTTCCCTGTTACTGGAAATTTAAATGTTATAATTGTTTGCTATTATGAGCAACAATGCAAGGAATATCTTTGTGTACTTATCTGTTTTTTCAAAATGCAACTCCTAAAAATGGAAACGATGAGGTTAAAGATATATAGATTTTTAGACTTTGCCATGCATTGCCAAAATGTCTTTGTGCTGGATAGTCAATGTCTGCTTCTCCATGTCATTATTCAACCTTTTATATCCTGTTCTACATCCTAGGAGACTAATCTCAATGAACCAACTGAACTCCCTTGTCCAGTCTTCTGGTTGGATTTAGCCAATGGAAGCATTGGCAGGAGATCAAAGGTGGGAAAATAAATAGGTTGAAATATTATTCTTCCCAAATCTTTCCCTTTGGGGCCACAGTTTGGAGAGATAGCTGCATTCTTCAACCAACAGTTACATCTTTAATCACAGAGCATCTGTCTTGTAGCTTCAGTTCTTACTGTGTTGGTTACTTCAGTCCCCTTTCTCCTTCAAGCTTAGGGTGGTAATAACTTCCAGACATTGCGAGTCCTGGGAACTTGTTTTTGGTTCCCTTAACCCTACCTGTACCTTGCTTGTTTCCTGACTGACCCAGATAGATCCACCATTGTTTATATCATCAGGATATTTGAACTTCAAAGAGAGCTTTCTACTGAATTTTCCAGTAAATAAATATACTATTGGCAAATTTGGCTACATATTCTAATATATATTTTTATGATATCCTAAAATACTTAGCCTTAATAACCCTACACAGACTGAAAGAACCAAAATCAATATAATTCCCCAGTGAACTGAAGAAAATAATGAATATGTCATATCTTAAAATCATGTGTAGAAAAATCTCTAGAGTTTCTGCTTTATTCTTTATAAAAATACAAGGTACCAGGAAAAAATATTTTAGCTCATTCAGTTTCATATTACTCATGAGAATGATGATTTCTATGTGGAGCTTTAGAGACTTCTAAATTTAGTGCTTAGATAGCTACTTTAACTATGACTGACAGAGACAATAATTAATAGTAATCGTTGGCGCTACAGTTTTTTTTTTTTTAATATAATTTTATGTATTTGTTTTTGGCTGTGCTGGGTGTTTGCCACTGCACAGGCTTTTCTCTAGTCGCTGCCAGCAGGGGCTACTCTGTAGTTGTGGTGCACGGGCTTCTCATTGTGGGGGCTTCTCTTGTTGCTGAGCACAGGCTCTAGGGCGTGCAAGCTTTAGGAGTTGTGGCACATGGGCTCAATAGTTGTGGCACATGGGCTTAGTTGCTCCACAGCATGCAGGATCTTCCTGGATTAGGGATCGAACCTGTGTCTTCTGCACTGGCAGGCAGATTCTTTACCACTGAGCCACCACAGAAGCCTGGAACTATAGTTTTGAGAAAACCCTGTCAATTCTCTTTCCCTCACCATAAGTGATCTGTAAAGACCAGTAGTTCCAGGTTTTCTTTCCCCCTCCTTGTCCAATATTATTTATTTTTTGTTCACTGGTACCTCCTCCTCTGCATAACTTGTACATCCTGAAGTTTCCTGGGCTTTCAGTCTGCATTGTCTTTGTTTTCTTTCTATATCATTCTTTTTTGGGTAAACTCATCCACTCCTGTTCACTAATTCCTTAACTCAAAAGAAATATTTATTGAGTGTCTACAGTGTGCTAGCACCATTGTAGGCACTGAGTGTGGAGAGGTGAACAAACCAGTGTCCTTGCCCTCGTAAAGTTTTACATGATAATGGGATGATAAACAAATAAATAGGTAAATGACGTATTGTCAGGTGGTGAAAAACTCTTACGAGTGAAATAAAAGGAGATATATCAAGTAATAGCCAGAGGGATAGCAAAAGGTATGTTTTAGAGAGAGTAGTTAGTGAACAGCCTTCTGAGGAGCTAGTTACGTGAATAATGGTAAAGAGCAAGCCATACAGAGGCTCAGAGTAGAGGACCAAGTGACATAGTCAAAGAAAAGCAGACAGGTCAGGTTGACTGGAGCTGAGTAAGGTTAGATAGGTTGGCAAGGACAAGAATATGCTGGAGCTTAGAGGACTTGGTAAGAACACTGGATTTTATTCTATGTGAAATGGGATACCAATGATGAAATGCATAACCCACCAATAACTGAAACATTTCATGAACTGCTTTGTGTCTTAAAAAAATAAAGGAGTAAATTCTTGTGACTTTAGTTTAGGTAAAGCCTTCTTATGTTTGATACCAAAAGTACAAATAACAAAAGAATAGTTAGATAAATTGAACTTCATCAAAATCCCAAAAATTTTCTGCTTGAAAGGATACCATCAAGGGAGTGAAAAGGCAATCCACAGGAGAAAATATTAGCAAATCACATATCTAATAAGAGACTTGGATCTGGAAACATAATACATAAGGAACTTTTAAACCTCAATAATAAAAAGGCACATAACATAATTTAAAAATGGCAAAGAACTTGAATAGTCATTTTTCCAAGGAAGATATACTAACAGCCAATAATTAAAGGAAAAAAAGTTCAACATCATTACCCATCAGGGAAATGAAAATCAAAACTACAGTGACATGCAATGAGCCATTCACTAGGATGGTTATAATTAAAAAGACATAACAAGTGTTGGCAAGATATAAATTGTAACCTTCATAAAGAAACCTGAGTGCTGAAGAATTGATGCTCATGAACTGTGGTGTTGGAGAAGACTCTTGAGACTCTCTTGGACTGCAAGGAGATCCAACCAGTCCATCCTAAAGGAGATCAGTCTTGGGTGTTCATTGGAAGGACTGATGCTGAAGCTGAAACTCCAATACTTTGGCCACGTCATACGAAGAGTTGACTCATTGGAAAAGACTCTGATGCTGGGAGGGATTGGGGGCAGAAGGAGAAGGGGACGACAGAGCATGAGATGGCTGGACAGCATCACCGACTCAATGGACATGAGTCTGAGTGAACTCCGGGAGCTGGTGATGGACAGGGAGACCTGGCATGCTGTGATTCATGGGGTCACAAAGAGTCGGACATGACTGAGCGACTGAATTGAACTGAGTTGGAATATAAAATGGTACATCTGCATGGAAAAGAAGTGTTTATAAAGTTATCGTAAGATCTAGCAATTTCACTACTGGAGAGATAAGATCCTATGTCTGCATAAAAACTTATCCACAACTGTTTATGGGGCTTCCCTGGTGGTTCAGACAGTAAAGAGTCTGCTTGAAAAGCTATGGTTTTTCCAGTAGTCATGTATGGATGAGAGTTGGACCATAAAGAAGGCTGAGCACCAAAGAAGTGATGCTTTTGAACTGTGGTGCTGGAGAAGATTCTTGAGAGTTTATTGAACAGGAAGGAGATTGTCAATCCTAAAGGAAAACAACTCTGAATATTCACTGAAAAGGCTGATGCTGAAGCTGAATCTCCAATACTTTAGCCACCTAATGCAAAGAACCAACTCATTGGAAAAGACCCTGATGCTGGGAAAGAGAGCAGGAGAAGGAAACAACAGAGGATGAGATGATTGGATGGCATCACCGACTCAGTAGACATGAGTTTGAGCAAACTCTGGGAGATAGTGAAGGACAGGAAAGCCTGGCATGTCGCAATTCATGGGGTTGCAGAGTTGGACATACTTACCAAAAACCAACAACTGTTTACAGCAGCATTACACATAAGAGCCAAAAAGTGGAAACAAATGTCCATCGATTGATGAATGGATAAATAAAATGTGGTATATTCATACAATGGAATATTATTTGATTATAAAAAATGAAGTGCTGATACATGCTACAAAATAAAAAAGTGTTAGTCACTCAGTCATGTCTCTTTGCAACCCCATGGACTGTAGCCCTCCAGGCTCCTTTGTCCATGGAATTCTCCAAGTAAGAATACTAAAGTGGATAGCCATTTCCTTCTCCAGGGGATCTTCCTGATCCAGGGATGAATCTTAAAAACATTATGCCAAGTAAAAGAGGCTGGTTACAAAGGATCACATACATGTGTGTGATATTGTGATTTATAATAAGAGATTTATGCTTGGTCTTCATATCCATTTCTTGCACAAAGGTCCTAAGGTCATTGGACTTTCTTAAGTGCTAAAGTTGACTTTTGTTATGTTAATACGGTAACTTTTGGGAAGCACCCAAGGATGGTGATTGGTTGCCAGGAGAACCAACCACGTGAACCTTCAGTTCCACTCCTCTGACCTCCAGGAGGGGGAGAGGGGCTGGAAGTTGAATCAACTGCCAGTGACATATAATCAATCCTGCCCATGTAATGAAGCCTTTGTAAAAACACAGAAGGACTGGGTTAAGAAAACGTCCAGGTTGGTGAACACATGGAGGTGCTGGGAAAGTAGGGTGATGGGAGAGAACATGGAAGTTCCATGACCTTTCACCATGCCTTGCCCTATCTATCTCTTCTGTCTGACTGTTTCTGAGTTATACCCTTTTATAGTAAACTAGTAATTCAGTAAGTAAAATATTCCTGTGAATTCTATGAGTCTAGAATTCACAGTTGCTGGAGTCTATGAATCCAGCAAGTTGATTGAACCCAAAGAGGGGGTTGTTGGAATCTCTGATCTATAGCTGGTCAGTCAGAAGCACAGGTGATAACCTTGCAAATGACCTCTGAAGTGTAGGGTGCAGGGGAAGTTTCATAGGACGAAACTCTTAACCTATGGGATCTTAATTTAGTAACAAAGCTCCTGAATTTAAAATTAAATTTCAACTTGGGAAAGCCTGCTAAACCTTCTGCTCAGTTTTGCTCTGAACCAAAAACTGCTCTAAAAAATAAAGTTCATTAAAAATTAAATTTTACTTCATGAGACAAACTTAAAACTAATGATGGCTAACACACACACAAGGAGGGTGGAAGGTCATGGCTAGTAAAGTGGTTTCACAATTCATGAGGGACTGAGACTCCTTTTGTTCGACTCTGCCATTCCTAGACTTAGTCCTTGTCATATATACTCCAAGGTGGTTGCTGCAGCCAACATCTGCATTCTAACATCAGGACAGAGAAAACGTGAAGGAGAAAAACATGCTGCTTCCTTTTATGCCATTCTCCAGAAACTGCATAGGTCCCTTTTGCTTGTATACTTTGGGAAGAGCTTAGTCATATGGCTACATTTGGCTGTAGGGAGGCAGAGAAATGTGAATTTTATCCTAGGTGGTGCCACAGATTCCATCTTCTTTGCCATGGGTTCTATCTTGAAGGTACTATAAAATGAATGGAGGGTCAGACATGACAGGGTGCCCATTCCTTCAGGGCCTTGAATTTCTCTCATATAAGAATCTTTTGTGTGCGCCAAAGTAGCCTGATCATTACTTATTGCATGTTCTTGCCTCTGTATCTTCAGATGTACTGTTTCCTTTGGAATGCTTTCTTTCAAGTTAGTTTATCCTTTGTCCAACACAAGCTCAATTCCCACTTCTTTATGAAGTTGATCTCTCCTGCTATAAATGCACAGCTCTACCAACCTAACTCATAGGGAGAAGAGAGATTTTAGAGATTATCTTGTATCTTGTGACTCAAACTAGGTTCTTGGACCAGTAGCATCAGCACACTTGGGAGCGTATTAGACATACAGAATCTCAGGCCCCACCACAGACCAACTGAATCAGAATCTTCATTTTTATCAGGATCCTCAGGTGTTTCATATGTAAATTAAAGTCTGAGAAGCACTGACCCATCATCTTTATAGTGAATCAGAAAGTGAGGGTCAGGGACTTCCCTGGTGGTCCAGCAGTTAAGAATCCACCTGCCAGTGCAGGGGACTTCGGTTCCATCCCTGGTCCATGAAGATTCCATGTGCCACAGAGCAACTAAGCCTATGTGCCACAACTGCCGAGCCAAGGCTCTAGAACCTGTGCTTTGCAAGAAGAAAAGTCACAGTAAGGAAGAGCCCACGAATCTCAACAAATAGTAGTCCCTGCTCTCAGTAACTAGAGAACACCTCAGTTCAGTTCAGTTCATTCACTCAGTTGTGTCCGACTCTTTGCGACCCCATGAATCATAGCACACCCAGCCTCCCTGCCCATCACCAACTCCCTGAATTCACTCAAATTCACGTCCATCGAGTCGGTGATGCCACATCTCATCCTCTGTCATCCCCTTCTCCTACTGCCCCCAATCCCTCCCAGCATCAGAGTCTTTTCCAATGAGTCAACTTTTTGCAAGAGGTGGCCAAAGTACTGGAGTTTCAACTTCAGCATCATTCCTTCCCAGGAATGCACTTCCTTCCATCATCCCACACAGGACTGATATCCTTTAGGATGGACTGGTTGGA
>SJYV01012999.1:0-15763 GCA_006410875.1 Neotragus pygmaeus | reverse complement strand
TGAAGAAATCAATCAAGAATGAAAGAAATAATTGTTTTGAATTCTGAAAGTATGAATCAAAATTAATTTAAGAAATTCCTCTTGTCATTTGTATTTAACAAAAGAAAGGTTCTAAAGATACAGAAATGGAATCATGAACTGCTTAGCCACATGCCATCAGGGAAAGGTCTAATAGTATGAAAACTTCCCTGGATCATACCGACCAAAAATATCTGGCAAGCAGGAGAAACTAAAAACTTTACTGTTTGCAAACTTTTATTTGTAACTAGAACAGAAGCCAGGATTAGTGATTTAAAAGCAGAATTATTTACAATTTTGTTTAAATATGTAACACCAGATGTGCTACAAATCCCTGATACTCTACCTTTCCTGAGGATGGAGGAGAAGGACTAGCACAAGGACTTGGATAATTACTGCTGTCTGTAGACTTCACAGAAGATTGATCTGACCGGTCCTCAGTGCTTCGTTTAGGATGCAAAATTCCTCTATCTTTATACTTCTGAGGTTGGTGTAGTGTTGGAGCTGGAGATTTCATCAATACTCTTGAGTGAAAAGGAGGAAGCAAAGATCAGTTACATGTAAGATCATAATACAAAGCAGACTCCATTTCAAACCAAAGTTCAATGATTCTGTGATTTATGGAATAGTATTTTAAAAGGCAATTTCATTCTTCTACTACATTTAGAAGAAAGGGTTGTACTATTAGGGTACACTTACAAAGATAGCATTTTTTTAAAACAATACAAAAACACATTAAAAACAACCTATAAAAATTTTTAATTTAGATACCAAAGTAGTATTTCCCTTATAAAACTCCTTACCTCTTTTATGACAGTCTAGAAGAAATCCTAAACAACTATAATGTCATATATTGATGCCTAATGTCTTTTAACATTTTAAAATTATTTAAATACATCTATGCTAATGGCCGTTACTAGAAAGTCACCTATTCCACCTCTCTTCCATTTGCATATATCTTAAAACCAAACAGATTTCAAAAGCATACTAAAAATTACAGCATGGCAAAATGGAAATAATACTGGACTAGAGTCAGGAGAGATTTTCAGACAGAACTAATTTACAACTAATGAAGTAGGTGATCCTGGGCAAGTCTTTTAATTTATCTGAGCTTTAATATCCTTTAGCTGTTAAATAAAGGGATTAAACTAGATAAATGCTAAGATTCTTCTGTTTTAAAATTCTATGAATAAATGCAGCAAAAATGNACTAATTTACAACTAATGAAGTAGGTGATCCTGGGCAAGTCTTTTAATTTATCTGAGCTTTAATATCCTTTAGCTGTTAAATAAAGGGATTAAACTAGATAAATGCTAAGATTCTTCTGTTTTAAAATTCTATGAATAAATGCAGCAAAAATGGCAGTCACAAATTTTATAATTTTTTTCAAAAGTATACATCTCAGTGGAAAACCAGACATTAAAAAACAAAGAAGACATTAAGTATCTCCTAAAGCAGTATAATATAAAGTTCACAGCATTACCAATAAAATTCTTACCAAAAGAAAAAAAAAAAAACGCTCTTGCCAAAATACTGGATCTAATCAAGCCTTGAGAGCCAACCACATCCATGAAATATGCAGAGTATAGCAATAAAAAGAGACATATCCAGAATGTGGTACATGTCATAATACCACTGACCTAGTTTCCTAAGAAAAGTCAACAAAGCAACTAACCGCTCTAGATCACAAGGGATTCAAGAAACAAGATACCCTAATACAGTGCATGAGTGAGTCCTCCCTGAATGCTGTTTCAAATAAATATAGTTTGAGAATAGGGGAAATGATTATTTTATTGGGATTGATTATTGGATTTTGATTGTGTAGGAAAAATGCCTCTATTTTTTAAGAGATTCAAATCTAAATACAGAGGAGTAAAATGACATGATGTGAGAGACTGATTTTGAAAAATGTGAACAAAAAAAGAAAGGAAGCAAGAAAAAAATAATTGGGTAGATACAGCAAATAGGTGACAATCGTCAGAGGATAAGATGGCTGGATGGCATTACCAATGCAATGGACATGAACTTAGGCAAACTTCAGGAGATGGTGGGGGACAGAGAGGCATGGAATACTGCAGTCCAAGGGGTCACAAAGAGTTGGCCACAAATGGGAGACTGAACAACAATCATTTACTTTTCTGTGTTTATATATAATATATAACCAAACATAAAAAGAATAAGTCATAAACAGTTCATAAACCTCCACTGAGCCTTGCAATAATAATTAGCCTTCAAAATAAGGTAAAATAGCTTATCCCCACATTTTGCTTCTCTTTCAATAAGAATCTTGGATGCAATATTTTGTTCACAAATGAAATAGCTAAAGCCTAAAAATGTTAACAAAAATATATAATTAATAAACATGTGAATAATTATTAAGAACTTGATAAATATAAAAAACCAACTTTTCATGGCTTTTGTCTTTAAGAATTGAAGTTCAATGAATTATCAAGTTATACCTCTAAAATTCCATCATTCTTACCCTACCAGATTATTTCCATGAAAACTAGGTAACAGAACTTAATTAAGGGTAATATCTTATTAAAATAAAAATGATGCTTCCAATAGAACTAAATGCCCACTTTTGAAGTTTCCAATTTGATCTTTGATTGTGTGCTCTATTCTAGCTTTTCTCTCTTCCTCCCCAAATTTTGGCCCCCCCTCAAATTTCACGCATGTAGAAACAAAGCATTTGTATAAACCTTTCCACCTACATTTTCATTTAAGAGAAACAAAGAATTTTGACAACTCAGTTATATTTCATTTTTCTTACAGAAAAGATGTTTATTCTTTGTAAGCAAATTATTATGTAAAAAATGACAATTTAAAAACACTGGTTTAACATGGGATATGGGCATTTTTCCATGTTTTAATAGTTTCTTAAACTTTTTAAAATAACTTTAATAAAATGTTTTTATTAAAAGAAATTATCTGATATATATTTTGCCATCCTAGTGTGAAAACTCTGACTATAAATACTAAAAATACCTTTTCTTCAAGAAGCAATTCCAGAAAGATTATAAAGAAAGATTATTCACCATTCAAAAATACATCTTCAGAAGAGTCCTTAATCTATTCCTCACCAAGCTATATCAGTTTCAGGCCTTGTCTATTAAAACTACAAAGTCTAAAAGTATATAAAGTTCTTTATCTCACTGTTCAACAGATAAGAGAATAAAGAAAGCAAGGCTACAACCTATAAGGAAAGGAAAATGGCAGATACTGGTATCACAGGAGAAAAAAAGAATTTATAAGATAATCAGTTTCTAAAGCATAATATTATACTTTATTATAATTATGATTTTCTTCTGTACTTCTAATTTTGATTAAACAAGTATATATTACTTTCATAAAGAAAATAGGAAAATTTTCCTCATAAATGTATGTGTATAGTATGTATATGTATATAAACACACGTGTGTCCCAATGAATATATATATTTTTTCTTTTTTTTTTTTAACAGAGGGGTCTATAAGTAAGTCTACCACATAATTTCTATGCAAATGTATTCACATAGTCGAAATCACTCTTGTTCAAGGAAATTTTTCAAAAAATCTTTTTAAAAAGAGGAGTATCTAAGTAGAAAATGTATTTTTTTACTGTTTTCTTTTTTGCTTGGCAGTATCTACATCAGAGAAAATGGTTTAGGGACATACATTATTACAAGCAATTGGTTGAATTATTCCTAAAATGTTATATATGAAAAACTTGGAATCCAGCATGTATTATTCCTTTTTACTTAGGTCTTAACTGATAACATGCCTTTATGCTTCATTCAAATAAGTTAAATCTGATCAAAAGACAGTAGGTACTAAATATTCCATCTGACCCTTGAAAAACAATAAGCATCACATATCTTTTATGCCTCCATTATTTCTATTTTCAATTTTTAACAATGAAATAATATTCTTAGCACAGAGATAATATCTACTATATTGTTCAAACTAGCATTCCAGGCAAGAACGTGTTGTCTCTGTTATTCATTCTATCAGGGTAAAAAAAAAATTTTTAACTGATATAAAGAAATACAAATTGGGTTCTAACAAACATTTTTACAACCAGAAATATTTCTAAATCATGGGCAACCATTCATTATAAATACTACATTACCAAATACATTTTGGAAAAATGATTCAATATAAGAGCTCTCAATAATCATATAATAAAAAATTCATGTCTAATTGCCAAATGATAGAAAGAATAAAAGAATTTAGCTAAATTGTAAGAAATTTTGCCAAGACAGTAAATTTACTTTTTTAATATATGTATTCCTCTCTTCAACAAAATGTAACCTTTCTGAAGAGATTTGTTATTTGTTATACACTGCTATATGCCTCACACCAAGAATAGTAAACATTTAATATGTCCCTATATGAAAAAATGAATAAAGTATTTTTCTGTACAAAAACCAGTCAGATTTATTAGTATCTAGGTAAGACTTGGAAGGAGACAGTTCTTCTAAATGGCCATAGCCAACACTTTTTGCTGTGAGGTATCTAGGAAAGATATGACTTAACATATATGAACTAAAATGCATAATAAAAAATGCTGTTATCTTTTTCATAGACCCTAAATTTGTAAATTCTGAAAATTAAACATTTTGAGCTTTTCCTGACCAAAACAAAAATTCCTTTTTAAATAATTCAAGACTCCAGGAGTCTGAAATTCTTTGTATTATCTAACACTTAAAAGAATTATGTTTTAAAAGCAATAAATTCTTCCCATTTTATTGTAACCTTTTTGCATATCTCAGATTATAAGACAGTAATTTTTAAATATTATAAAAGCATGTGATTCTATGATAAATATTTCCTAGAGAAAATATCTTATTTTAATAAAATGTTATAAATTTACCNTCCCATTTTATTGTAACCTTTTTGCATATCTCAGATTATAAGACAGTAATTTTTAAATATTATAAAAGCATGTGATTCTTTGATAAATATTTCCTAGAGAAAATATCTTATTTTAATAAAATGTTATAAATTTACCTTTCTGCAGTAGTAGACTCATCAGAAAATTCAGTATCTGCTGAACTTTTTCTACTATTATTTGACCTCCAAGATGATGCCAAAGGAAGTTCTTCTGAAGACATAGGTCTTGGCCTTTGGCCAATCCCAGATGGCTGTTGTAAGCCTGCAGATTGTTCTTCAGTGCTTAAAACAGCTATAATTGCTCTTATAGTAGCTTCATCAACTTGTGACCAAGGTTTGGATGGAGCTCTCATTCGACGTAAAAATAAGCTGTGCCACTTCTGTCTAAGTTGCAGCAATAAACTGGCTGTCTGTAATAAAATAGCTTTTTTTCAGTTCAAATGAAAGTCAAAGTAAAAGTCACTCAGTCGTGTCCAACTCTTTGAGACCCCACAGACTATACAATCCATGGAATTCTCCAGGCCAGAATACTGGAGTGGGTAGCCTTTCCTTTCTCCAGGGGATCTTCCCAACCAAGGGACTGAACGTAGGTCTCCCGCATTGTGGGCAGATTCTTTACTAGCTGAGCCATAAGAGAAGCCCAAGAGTACTAGAGTGGGTAGCCTTTCCCTTCTCCAGTGGATCTTCCTGACACAGGAATCAAACCAGGGTCTCCTGCATTGCAGGCAGATTCTTTACCAACTGAGCTATCAGGGAAGCCCTCAGTTCAAATCGGTAACAGTAAAATATGTACCACACTTGCAAGACAATTATTTTTCAGTCTGAAATTGTTTCCAAAGAACACATTTCACATTTTATTATCAATTTTATTCATCTTGTTGGATGAAAAAAAGTTTTCTTTACCATTTTGAGGCACTAGAGACACAAAATCAAGTTACACCGTCCAATGTGAGAGAAAGAAAAACAATGTGTGGTAAAGTGTAATTAACAGTGGAAAAGTAACAGCAGGGTAAATAAAGAAAAAATACATTTAATTTCATCCATACTTTATTTTACTGCCAAATGATGATGTCCAGAAAGCAGCTGAATTCATACAGAGAAAATCCTAAGCTAGAGATACAGATAAGATGTGACTGGAAGTTATCAATGTATAAATGATTACTAAATCTACACACAGAGGTAAGGTCCCTAGAAACTGTGCAGAGACAGTGTAAAGAGTAAAGAACATACTACTAGTGAACATCCAACATTTAAGGTACAAGCACATACAAAAGAGTACATGAAAGAACCTAAGAAGGAACAGCCTCGCTAGATAGAAGAATCAGGAAAGAGTAGTATTATAGAAACTAGTGACAAAGAAGTGACAGGGGTGAGGAAGGAAAATGGGGAAGGGTATGGGCAATAGTGTTAACTATGAGAGAAAGGCCACATTTATCAAGAACAGCAGTCTGGCTTTGACAACATGGAGGAGACAGCATCGACCACAGCAAGTACAATTTCAGTGAAGGGAAAAATGGATGGGAATGGAAATGAGACTGCAGTAGGTTGAAGTGATCAAGGAATGCATGTAAAAAAGTAAGCTCTAGCCAGTATCAACTTTTGACAGTTCGTACTGTCCCCCAAAAGGATATAAAATGATCTTTAACAGTAAAGATAGAATTAAGGGAAGGCGTTGTCATGAAAAATTTTAATTTGATAACAAACATTCATCTTTCCTACTTGAGAAATACATGTAAAGAGAAAACAAAATGACCTAGTATCTTTCCCTTTACACAGAGTTATATAAAATAAAAGAATTTCTTGTGTACTCAGCACTCAGTATTTTCTTATATGCACAAACATATTCAAATATCACCATCCTCAAATACTAAGCGACACCTAGGTTTTTCAAATCCTCTATAGGAGTAAACCGCAACATGTCAGAGAAGGTAATAGAGCCCTATGAAAACTGAAAAACAAGGTGTATTCTATTCTCTCACACCAAGGGCTCACAATTTTCATCACACCATGTATAGTTCATACAACTGAATGAAAAAATCTATCACACTGCTACAAAGCAACTTACCTCTGGCTCTAGTTTGAAACTGAGCCACTCATCAAGTTTTAAAGTTGCCAAATTAGCAGTAGTCCTGTCTTCCATTTCACTATCACTACTGTCATTAGGAATACCATCCGCTGTTCAAACACGTATGGAAAGGAAAAGAAATTCACTTTTACTATTTAATTAACATCACAGCAAAAAAAGTAAGACAATACAGATATTCTGCATTTACACAAATCCTCCTGATATACTAACAATTTGTGTGGAGAGTTCTCTAAACACAGCAGGTCACAAATTAAAACTCAGCATCTGGCCATTCTTTATTTCTCTACTCAAATTCTAAATATCAGAATTTCTCAAATCTTTTTCTCAAATATTAAATATTAAAAAGTGTCTGCATAAAGGCAGTAGGATTATGGGTAACATTTCCTTTAAACAATTACCTTTATTCATGTTAAACTATCATTTAAATTCAAGTGGAAGAAAAAACTAAACTTCTTATCAGCAAGATTAATCAAAAATGCACAAATCAATATCAAGCTACCTTAGAAATCAATTTCAAGAATAGTGGTATATTTTAATTTTTTTAATTAGTCTTAATACATCAAAAGGGAGCTACTACCACATAAATTTCTATAATTTCAAATTTTGTTTGGTTTAATAAGAAGGAAAAAAACAGATTTTTCTCTCAAATAGATTTGTATTTCCATCATAATATATTTACCACGAAAAGATGAAGGTTCCTGAAGAGCATTACTTGCCAACCTAGCTGGTCCACAAAATACCAACACAGTGACAGGTGTCACTGCTGAACAGCATCTAATATTAGCTATCCTATGAGCTCTAGTCATCTCGTCATAAATAAGCCAATCTGTGGGCAGTGCCTGGATTGCTGCAGCTTGACCGTTAGCTGGAGGAATCTATTAGGAAAATAAATTTTAAAACTGTTAACTGAATTTATCACTTAACTTATCAGTAATTCTTTTAAAATGTACAAAGTCCCTCAGCAAAATAGATGATGCACATATTACTACTCAAACAAGAATTAAAGCAAATCATTGTTCATGTTGTTTGTACCAAAGTCCCTTAATACTTAACATATTACTTCTTTCGATTCTATCAAAATTTTGTTCCAGTGTTGAATTGTACATTTGTAACTAATTAATTTTGCAAAGCATGTTGATATTGGGAACATTTTTCATTGATTTTCAACTATTTAAAGTAGACAGCTTTTACCTCAAGGCCAAAAAACATTCAAAAAGTTTTACCTTTTTATATTGAGGCTGACTGAGAACTGAAGTGGGATGAAACCGTACTTTTTTCTCCTTTGGCCCTGCCAATACTACATTCTCTCTGTCCACATGAACTAAATGAGGATACATGCCTGCAACCAATGCAGCTTTAACAACAGCCCAATTCTCAGAATTTGTGTTAACATCTCGAATGTCACCACCACCTCTTGCTCTCACAAAACCTAGAAAGACGAAAGAAACCACACCAACTTTTTCTACTTCACAAGATATACTTTTAAATTTGTGGTTTTCACACAAAAAAAATAATGTATAACAGATACAAGTTTAATGATTCAAATTTCACAATAATTCATAAAATTTCTTCTGAAAAGTTTAACATATAGAAGCAATGTTCTAAGAAAGTTTAGGTTTACTTAGACTAAAGTAAGCAGTAGATACACTGGGAAGTTGTGGACTTAAAAAAAAAAGAAAACATACTCTTGCAATAAAGTTCTCCGTAAACAGCTATCAGAAGCATCCTAAAATCATACCTAAAAACCTAAAATACTCTGCTGAATGGTATTAATATCATGTTGGTTGTGATAGACACTAATCCTAGAAGTGAAGTCAAATAAACACAAAGTATTATTGATTGAATTTCAACAGTCCTTCATATCTCCCCATATTTGAAACAACTCTAAATCCTCTGGTTCATGCCTTATATCACTTTGGCACTTGAGCTATTCTAGGAATACAGGTTCAGGTACTTTTTTTCTATTTCCTCAAGATAAAATGTCACTCAAAAAGAAATTCAAAGAAACAATTCTAAAATGATATAGCAAAACTGGCATTCTCTTTAAAAAAAAAAAAAAATCAAGTGCCTTCATGTGCTTACTAGTTGTTTTATGTTCCAAAAATATAAAGGACAGTATTCATATCAATCTACTAAATTTTTAGCAATTTCTCTTCCATAAAACGATTTATTTATTAATAGCAATAAAATATAACAAGTACCATACCTAAATCTATTTTCCCAAAAAAATATATTATAAATTGTTTATTGCCAATATTAAAATCATTCATCACCCACAGCTTCTACATTATCATTTTTTTAATCAACAAACAAAATTTAATATCATGCAGAAGTCTACAAAATTAATACAAAGCAGTTCATGAACAAAAGATATACAACATGATAATGTTATAAAGATAATGCAAGATGGCATTAGTTAACATAAGAAGTACTGTAGGCATAGGCAAGGTACTCCCAGTAGTTGAAATAGGTTCTTTTGGAGGAAAGCTTTACCTGATGCTCTAAGTTGACCAAGTAACTGAGTTCTCATGCCTATGATTATTTCCATGGTAGCTTGTGAAAGAAAATTCTTTTCACAAAAGGCTCGCTCCCACCCATCACTTCGAGCTTTCTGCCATGCCTATAAAAATAAAATTACACAAAAGACACATCACTTCTCAGTTAGGAAGCAAAGTNTGGCTCATGCCTATGATTATTTCCATGGTAGCTTGTGAAAGAAAATTCTTTTCACAAAAGGCTCGCTCCCACCCATCACTTCGAGCTTTCTGCCATGCCTATAAAAATAAAATTACACAAAAGACACATCACTTCTCAGTTAGGAAGCAAAGTAACTGAAAATCATTGTATTAACCATTCAAAGACAATTCTTCTTTTTCTAATTCTCTTACAAATAAAGAAAACAAGCAAACAAAAACATACTCATAGATATAGAGAACAGATTGATGACTGCAAGAGAGAGGAGGTTAAGGGAGTGGAGAGTAGGTGAAACAAGCAAAGGCACAGACTTAAAGTTATAAAATAAATAAGTCCTGGGGATGTAATGTATAGCATGTTCTGTAGTTAATAACACTGTATGGTATATTGTAAAGTTTCTAAGAGAGTAATTTTTTTCATTTTTGACATGAACATTTATTTTTTAAGTAATTTTTACTGGAATATAGTGGATTTACAATTTGTGTTAGTTTCTCTGCACAGCAAAGTGAACCAGTTATATGCATACATATATCCACTCTTCTTTAGCTTCTTTTCCCCTATAGGTCATTACAGAGTACTGAGTAGGTTCACCGTGCTGTACAGCAAGCTCTCAATAGCCATCTATTTTATTTATAGTAGTGTATACATGTCAATCTCAATCTCTCAATTTATCCCTCCCTCCTCCTTTTCCCTTCGGTGTTTGTTTTCAACATCTGTGACTTTATTTCTGTTTCGTAAATGTTCATCTGAGAGTAATTTTTGTTTTTTGGCTGCACCACACAGCATGTAGGGTCTCAGTTCCCTGATGAGGGGTCAAACTTGCACCCCCTGCCCTAGAAGCACAGAGTCGTAACCACTGGACCACCAGGAAGGCCCCAAGAATAACTTCTCTATTGAGACATAATTGACTTACAACATTAGCTTTAGGTGCATAATATGATGATTCAATACGTGTATATATTGTGAAATGATCACAGTTTTAGTTAACAGATTAGAGAGTAGATCTTAAAAGTTCTTATCATAAGAAAAAATTTTTAGCAAGGAAAGATAAGAAAGCCTTCTTAAGGGAACAATGCAAAGTAATAAAGGAAAACAACAGAATGGGAAAGACTAGAAATCTCTTTAAGAAAATTGGAGATACCAAGGGAACATTTTATGCAAAGATAGGCACAGTAAAGGACAAAAACAGCAAGGACCTAACAGAAGCAGAAGAGATTAAGAAAAGGTGACAAGAATACACAGAAGAACTGTAAAATAAAGCTATTAATGATGCAATAACCACAGTGGTGTGGTCACTCACCTAGAGCCAGACATCCTAGAGTGTGAAATCAAGTGGGCCTTAGGAAGCATTACTACGAACAAAGCTAGGGGAGGTGATGGAATTCCAGCTGAGCTATTTCAAATCCTCAAAGATGATGCTGTGAAAGTGCTGCACTCAATATGCCAGCAAATTTGGAAAACTAAGCAGTGGCCACAGGACTGGAAAAGGTCAGTTTTCATTCCAATCCCAAAGAAAGGCAATGCCAAAGAATGTTCAAATTACTGTACAACTGCACTCATTCCACATGCCAGCAAGGTAATGCTCAATATCCTTCAAGCTAGGCTTCAGCAGTATGTGAAATAAGAACTTCCGGAGGTACAAACTGGATTTAGAAAAGGCAAAGGAACCAGAGATCAAATTGCCAGCATACAATGGATCACAGAAAAAGCAAGCGAATTCCCATAAAACATCTACTTCTGCTTCATTGACTATGGTAAAACCTTTGTATGGGTCACAACAAACTGTGGAATATTCTTTCTGAGTTGAAATACAAGACCCCATTACCTGCCTCCTGAGAAACCTGCATGCAGATCAAGAAGCAACAGTTAGAACTGGACAAGGAACAATTGACTGGTTCAAAACTAGGCAGAAGACTGTATACTGTCACCCTGCTTATTTAACTTGTATGCAGAGTACATCATTTGAAATGCTGGGCTGGATGAAGCACAAGCTGGAATTAAGATTCCTGCGAGATATACCAACAACCTCAGATATGCAGATAATACCACTTTAATGGCAGAAAGTGAAGAGGAACTAAAGAACCTCTTGATGAAGGTAAAAGGAAAAAGCTGGCTTAAAACTCAATATTCAAAAAACAAAGATAATGACATCTGGTCCTATCACTTCCTGGCGAATAGATGGGGAAAGAGTGTCAGATTTCATTTTCTTGGGCTCCAAAATCACTGTGGATGGTGACTGCAGCCAGGAAATTAAAAGATGCTTGCTCCTTGGAAGAATAGCTATGACAAACCTTGACAATGTATTAAAAAGGAGAGACATAGCTTTACCAACAAAGGTCCATCTACTCAAAGTTATGGTTTTTCCAGTAGCTAGGAAAGCTAGGTTTTTCATGTGTGGATGTGAGATTTGGACTATAAAGAAGGCTGAGCGCTGAAGAATTGATGCTTTTGAACTGTGGTGTTGGAGAAGACTCCTGAGAGTCCCTTGGACTGCAAGGAAATCCAACCAGTCAGTCCTAAAAGAGATCAGTCCTGGTGTTCATTGGAAGGTCTGATGTTGAAGCTGAAGCGCCAATACTTTGGCACCTGATGCTGGGAAAGATTGAAGGCAAGAGGAGAAGGGGTAACAGAGGATGAGATGGTTGGATGGCATCGCTGATTCAATCGACATGAGTCTGAACAAACTCCAGGAGACAGTGAAGGACAGAGAGTCCTGGCATGCTTCAGTCTATGGGATCACAAAGAGTTAGACATGACTTAGCAAATGAACAACAACAACATAGTGATGGATCTTAACTAGACTTATTGTGGTGATCATTTCACAATATATACAAATACTGTCATTAGGCTCTACACCTAAAGCTAATATAATGTTATATCTCAATTATATCTAATTTTTTAAGAATAAATAATTTAAAAATAAAATCTAAGACTTTATAATCAAATAGAATTATCATTAGATAATTTATACTCAAATGCTACAATGCTATGAAAGCCACTGAGTTTATAAAGTCCCAATGAGAATGAAGTATCAGGTAACCTAAATACCTAGCTATGTAAAAATATTCATCTTTATAGATGTGCCTGCTAATTTTTCTCCACCAAAGTATGAGAGATTTCCAAATAAGCCATCATAATACCATTATATCTAAGAATCCTGTCACTCCAGATCTCTAAAAATAACCTTATATCAACTTCCTACTCTGTGTGAGAATGGAAAGTGAGATTCCTAGAAATTACCTATATGTAGTATAGTAAAGCTTCTCTTTGAAAATGAGTTCTCTTGGTTCAGAATATAACTGAAAAGCTGGGGAAAAAACAGACTAGATAGGAATTCTACTCCAAATCTTCCTCTGATTACAATATTATCACTTAATATTATAATATACAGTATCTAATATACCCAATTAATAACAATGCATCAACTTCTGTTCAATAATGCCCACAAAAAAGCTTACAATTATTTTTTTAATTGTAATATCATTTCCTTTACTCAGGCTCAGCTTACAATTATTTTTTTAATTGCAATATCATTTCCTTTACTCAGGCTCAATATTCTTATCCTTTCTTTCCCATTTATCACTTTACTCAATTTCTTACATTATCTTAAAATTTGTAAGTGATTTTTGGATTTTGCTTTATAAAATTAAATTCTTAGTATACTGTCCTAAGTACACAAGAAAGAGATATACTCAAAAAATCAATAAATAGATGTTAAATTCAAAATAATTTTCTTCTAAGTTTTGTTCTATACACTTTGAATAACATACAGTTGTTTGACTAAAATTTTACAGCATTCCTGAATAAATATGATTAAAGATAAGGAATTTAAGCTTATAAAAAAATAAATATACATAAAAGTAAAATATATATATATACACATATTTCCACAAGGAGAAAGTTGAGAAAATGAAAGAAACTGAGAAAAATATGATAATTTTAACATATTAGTAGGAGGAAGATATTCTTCTGAGCTATTAATAAAATGTGATTTTATAATGAAATAAAATTAATGGAATCATATCTATTTTTTTAAATTTGTTACATTTACTCTAGAAATGAAAAATAAAATGACAACACATTACCTGGAATGCTCTGAGAAGTGCCATGTGGTCACTGAAAGTTCCTGCGGTGAAACGTTTCCTACAAAGCATAGCTGCCCGTTTCTGAGAGGCCTGAGTTGGCAGGACAAAAGGATCTCGATAAGCTAGTGTGCAGGCAATTGTAAGGATGGGATCCAGACACTTCAAAACAACAGCACACAGGACCATTTTACCAAGATGTGGCTCTACTGGCAAGTCAGCCAAATGATATCCAAGTTCAGTGAGATCTTCCCATGCATCCATTGCATCTATTGTCTAAATAAAAGGATATAAAATAGAACTTGACATGATCAAAACTGTTTAATCAAACCCTATACTTAAAAAATCCATAAGCAAGATAAAAGAACATGAATTTTCTTCTGCTATTACATCTAATAAAAAAATTTCTGCTTCAAATATATCATGTAAAAATGAACTATACCTACTGTTTTACTTTAATTACCACAAAAGAATTATTCAAAATACACGATTATTAAGATAATTTTTTAAGGTACAAAATTTGTTAAGACATATTATCAATTGGTTTAAATTTCAAGTAAAATAGCCAGGTAAAATAAGTCTATAAAGATACCAACCTTAAGCATTTGTACAGCATTTCTTACAATTAAAGCTGGTGGAGGTTCAGGAGCTTTCATAAGGAAATCAGCAATAGCACAATTAACTGGGGCTAACAGCTTGGTATGTAAACACAGTTCCTGTAAATAAAAAAGAGCAAATCATTTTGAAATGTTGACATTTATAGCTGATTTTAATTTTTTTTTAATCATAGAAATTATAGATCCCCAACAGAGACTAGTAGAGTCCCTGATTAAAATGAACAGCAAAGTAAACAATGTCATTCCATGAAAGATCTTTCTATGAAAGATGGGCTCATACTTTAGTGTGAGAATCTTAATAATCATCTGTCATCAACATCTATCAAGATTACTACTGTCCCTGCTGGCACTGTCTTCTCACATAGTCCTTATATATAACAATAATAGTCACTGTTCAAAAATCTTTTTTTCCCCTTTATACTGCATTCTACAATATTTAAGTGCTTGATAGATGCTAGGCACTACACATCAAGTTGGAAAAAAAAAAGAGCATAAGCAGACACTACCCTCATGGATTTTCATTGTGTGTGAAAAACAGAATAATTATATAATTAACTACTTAATTACAGTTGTGATAATGAAGGATAAAGGAACTAAAGACGTAAACATGAGGTTCAAGAAATGGCAAGAGGAGGTGGCCATGGGAAGTCAGACAATTCTCTAAAGAAATGACACAAATTAAGATGTAAAGATTGGGCGTGCTAAGTAGTTTCAGTCGTGCCTGACTCTGCAACGCTATGTACTCTAGCCCTCCAGGCTCCTCTGTCTAGGAGATTCTCCAGGCAAGATTCTGGAGTGGGTTTTCATGCCCTCCTCCACAGGATCTTCCTGATCTAGGGATCAAACCTGCATCTCTTAAGTCCTCTGCATTAACTCCCACGTAAAGATGAGTTAATTAGAAAAGGAATATTGGGGCGGATTCTATGGATATGGGATGGCACATGTGAAGGCCCTGAGATACAAAGAAACAAAATGTGTTTGAGAAATTGAAGCTACTAGTATGAGTAGAGAGAAGAGGAAAGGTATGAATTAAAAATTAAAACCAGAGACACAAGCAAGAGAGATGATTCAGGCTCTGGTTAAGAATTCTGCTTTTTACCCTAAGAAGAACAGAAAATGGCAGATAGGCAAGGAGAAGTGGGAAGTAATCCAGGTATATGGATGCCAATAATATGATCCAGTGTCTCTTTAAGATTTGGAAGCCAGCATGTAGCCTGGTACACCAAAGAATCAAATTAATGTACTTCTGATAGTTTTCCCAACAAACTACACAGTGTTTGATTGTTCCATTAAGTCAGAAAACTGAAAGGAAAATAATTAATATAAACTAGGAAATCTCAGTGAACTCAGTTCCAAAACTAACAAGGTAAGCTCAGCAACCTGAACTGAGAT
>SJYV01012998.1:0-10232 GCA_006410875.1 Neotragus pygmaeus | reverse complement strand
CAGTCACCTGTGCCAATGTCTGGGTTGTGTGCCATGGTCGCCCTGTGCCAAGTTCCAGGTTGTGAGCCAGGGTCGGCTGGCGACGAGGTCCGGGCTGTGAGCTGTGTTCGGCTTGTGACGATGTCCGTGCTATGTGCTGTGGTTGCCCTGTGCCGAGGTCCCGGCTGTGTGCTGCGGTTGCCCTGCACAGAGATCCGGGCTGTGTTCCGTGGTCAGCTTGTGATGAATTCCGGGCTGTGTGCCATGGTCGCCCTGCACTGAGGTCCGATCTGTGTGCCGCAGTCACTCTGCACCGATATCCGCCCTGTGTGCCGTGGTCGCCCTGTGCCGAGTTCCAGGCTGTGTGCTGGGGTCGTCCTGTGCCTAGTTCCGGGCTGTGAGCCTTGGTCATCCTGCGCCAAGTTCTGGGCTGTGTGCCGTGGTCATCCTGCGCCGAGTTCCGGGCTGTGTGTCGTGGTCACCCTGCACCGAGTTCCGGGTTATGTGCCATGGTCTTCCTGTGCTGAGTTCCGGGCTGTGAGCTGCGGTCGGATTGCGATGAGTTCTGAGCTCTGTGCTGCGGTCATCCTGTGCTTAGGTCCGGGCAGTGTGCCGCAGTCGCCCTGAGCCGAGGTCCGTGTTGTGTGCTGCAGTCGTCCTGCACTGAGGTCCAGGCTGTGTTCCGTGGTTGCCCTGCACCGAGTTTCATGCTGTGTGCTGCAGTCACCCTGCGCTGATTTCCAGGCTATGAGCCGCGGTCGCCCTGCTGCAATGTCCGGGCTGTGTGCAGTGGTTGTTTTGCGCTTAGGTCTGGGCTGTGTGCCACGGTCGCGCTGCACTGAGGTTCGGGCTGTGTGCCGCGATCACCCTGCACCGAGGTCTGGGCTGTGTGCCGCGGTTGCCCTACGCTGAGGTCCGGGCTGTGTGTCACGGTCGCTGTGCGCCTAGTTCCAGGCTGTGTGCCGCAGTCGTCCTGTGCCCAGATCCGGGCTGTGTGCCATGGTTGGCCTGCGCCAAGGAATGGGCTGTGTGCTGCAGTCGACCAGCGCCAATGTCCATGCTGTGTGCCACGGTTGCCCTGCACCGAGGTCTTAGCTGTTTGCTGCGGTTGGTCTGTGCAGAAGTCCGGACCTTTTGCTGCAGTTGGTTGTGCCGAATTCCATGCTGTGTGTCGCGATTGCCTTGTGCCGAGGTCCAGGGTGTGTGCTTCCGTTGCCTTGTGCCGAAGTCTACGTTGTGTGCCGAGGTCACCCTGCGCTGAGGTCTGGAATGTGTGCAGCCATTGCCCTGAACCAAGGTCCAGTTTGTGTGATGAATTTACCCTGTGCCAGAGTCCGGGGTGAGTGCCGATGTTGCCCTGCACCCAAATCTCGGGTGTATGTCGAGGTCTGAGTTGTGTGCCACAGTCGCCCTGCACCGAGGTCCATTCTGTGTGCCATGAGTACCCTGTGCCAAGGTCCAGGGTGTGTCCCGGGGTCGCCCTGCACTGAGGACCAGGCTGTATGCCGCAGTCACCCATTCCCAGTTCTGGGGAGTGTGTCGCGGTTGCCCTGCACCAAGGTACAGGTTGTGTACTGCCATCGCCCTGCGCCTAGGTCCGGGGTGTGTGCCACCATCGCCCTGTGCCGAGGTCCAGGCCATGTCCTGCCATCGCCCTGAGCCGACGTCCGGGGCGTGTGCTGCCATTGCCCTGCGCCGAGGTCTGGGGCGTGTTCCCCCGTTGCCCTGCACCAATGTCCGGGGTGTTTGCCACTGTCTTCCTGCACCGTGGTCTGGTGAGTGTGCTGCCATCACCCTACACCAAGGTCCGGGCTGTGTCTCATGGTCGCCCTTCTCCGAGGTCCAAGATGTGTGCCGCGGTCACCCTGCACCAAGGTCCGGGCTGTGTGCTGAGGTCGCCCTGCGCCTAGGTCCGGGCTGTGTCCTGTGGTCGCACTGTGCCAAGGACCGTGTTGTTTGCCGTGGTCACCCTGCGCAGACGTCCTGGCTGTGTGCTGCATCGCCCTGCACTGAGGTCCGGGGTGTGTGCCGCTTTTACCTTTTGCTGAGGTCCTAGCTGTGTACAGTGTTCACCCACGCCCGAAGTCTGGGGTGTGTGCCGCCATCGCCCTGTCCCGAAGTCCATGGTGTGTGATGGCGACGCCCTGTGCTGATGTCCGTGGTGTGTGCCGCTGTCACTCTGTGCCGAGGTCTCTGCTGTGTGTGCCGTCATGCCCTGTGCCGAGGTCCAGGCGGTGTGTCATGGTCACCCTGCGTGAGGTTCGGGCAGTGTGCTGTGGTCAGCTTGCGCCCAGATCTGGGCGGTGTGCTGCAGTTGCCCTGCGCAAGGTCCGGTTGGTGTGCTTCGGTCAGCCTGCGTCCAGATCGGGGCTGTGTGCCGCAGTCGCCCTGCGCTGAGTTCCCGGCTGTGTGCAGTGGTCGCCCTGCACCAATGTCCTGGCTGTGTGCTGCAGTCGCCCTGCACCGAGGTGCGGGCTGTGTGCCGTGGTTGTCCTGCGCCGAGGTCCATTGTATATGCTGCCTTTGGCCTGCACCAAGGTCCGGGGCGTGTGTCGCCATCACCCTGGTCCGAGATCCAGGGCGTGTGCCACCTTCACCCTGAGCCAATGTCCAGGATGTTTGCCGCCATCGCCCTGTGCCGAGGTCCGGGCTTTGTGGTCCTGTTGCCCTGCACCAAGGTCCCAGTTGTGTGCAATGGACGCCCTGCCCAGAGGTCCAGGCTGTGAGCCGTGGTCGCCCTCTCCAAGGTCAGGGCTGTGTGCCACGGTCGCCCTAGGCCAAGGTCCGGGCTGTGTGCTGCATCGCCCTGTGCCAAGGTCCGGGCTGTGGGCCACAGATGCCCTGCGCTGAGGTCCAGGCTGTGTGCTGTGGTCGCCCTGCACCGAGATCAGGGCTGTGTGCTGTGGTCGCTCTGTGCTGAGGTCCAGGATGTGTGCCACGGCGGCCTGTGCAGAAGTCCGGGCTGTGTACCACGATTGGCCTGCTCCAGGGTCTGTGCTCTGTGCCGCAATTGCCCTGCCCTGAGGTCTGTGCTGTGTGCCACTGTCGCCATGCCCCGAGGTCCGTGTTGTGTGCCATGGTCACCCTGCGCCAAGGTCCGGGGCGTGTGCCGCCATTGCCATGAGCCGAGGTCCGGGCTGTGTGCCGCCATTGCCCTGCACCGAGGTCTCAGCTGTGTGCCATGGTCACCCTGCCCCAAGGTCCGGGCTGTGTGCTGCCGACACCCTGCACCAAGGTAAGTTCTGTGGGCCACGGTCACCCTGCACCTAGGTATAGGCTATGTGCCTCTGTCGCCATGCACCAAAGTCCAGGCTGTGTGCAACAGTATCCCTGCACTGAGGTCCAGACTGTGTGCCGTGGTCACCCTGTGCCGAGGTCTGGGCTGTGTGCTGCTTTTGGCCTGTGCAGAAGTCCAAGGTTTGTGCTATGGTTGGCCGGTGCTGAGGTCCGGGCTGTGTGCCGCGGTGGCCCTGCGCCGAGGTCTGGGCTTTGTGTCGCCGTCGACATGTGCCAATGTCCGGGTCATGTGCTGCCATTGCNTTGGCCTGTGCAGAAGTCCAAGGTTTGTGCTATGGTTGGCCGGTGCTGAGGTCCGGGCTGTGTGCCGCGGTGGCCCTGCGCCGAGGTCTGGGCTTTGTGTCGCCGTCGACATGTGCCAATGTCCGGGTCATGTGCTGCCATTGCCCTCGGCCTAGGTCCAGGGTGTGTGCTGCTGCCAACATGCGCTGAGGTCCGGGGCGTGTGTCGCCGTCACCCTCAGCCAAGGTCCGGGGTGTGTGCCGCCCTCACCCTACACCGATGTCTCGGGCGTGTTCCCCTGTCGCCCTGCGCCAATGTCCGGGGCATTTGCCACCATTTTCCTGTGCCGAGGTCCGGTGAGTGTGCCGCCGTCACCCTGCACCGAGGTCCGGGCTATGGGATGCAGTCGCCGTGCGCCAAGGTCCCTGATGTGTGCCATGGTCGCCTTGCCCCTAGGTCCGGGCTATGTCCCATGGCCACCCTTCCCCGAGGTCCCTGGTGTGTGCACTGTCGCCATGCCCCGAGGTCCATTTTGTGTGCTGCGGTCGCCCTGCACCGAGGTCCGGGGCATGTGCCGCTGTCACCCTGGGGCAAGGTACCGGCTGTGTGCCACAGTCGCCTCACCCCAAGGTCTGGGCTGTGTGCCGCTGACACCCTGTGCCGAGGTCCGCTCTGTGGGCCGTGGTCACCCTGCACCTAGGTTCATGCTATGCGCCATGGTCGCCATGTGCTGAGGTTCAGGCTTTGTGCCACGTTCGCCCTTCGCTGAGTTCCAGACTGTGTGCAGNACACCCTGTGCCGAGGTCCGCTCTGTGGGCCGTGGTCACCCTGCACCTAGGTTCATGCTATGCGCCATGGTCGCCATGTGCTGAGGTTCAGGCTTTGTGCCACGTTCGCCCTTCGCTGAGTTCCAGACTGTGTGCAGCTGTCGTCCTGTGCCGAGGACTGGGCTGTGTGCTGTGTTGGGCCTGTACAGAAGTCTGAGGTTTGTGCTGTGGTCAGCTGATGCCGAGGACCAGGCTGTGTGCTGCGGTCACCCTGTGCTGATGTCTGGGCTTTGTCTCACCATTGCCCTGCGCCTAGTTCCGGGGTGTGTGCCGCCGTTGACATGCACTGAGGACCAGTACATGTGCCACTGTCACCCTGAGCCGAGGTCCGAGGCTTGGTCTGCCCTCGCCATGCGCCGAGGTCTGGGCTGTGTGCTGCCATCACCCTGCGTGTAGGTCCGGGATGTGTTCTGCCAACAACATGCGCTGAGGTCCGGGGTGTGTGCCGCTGTGGCACGGAGCCGAATTCTGGGACATGTGCCGCTGTCACCCTGTGCTGAGGACTAGGTCGTGTGCCCCCATCACCCTGCGCCAAGGTCTGTAGCGTTTGGCACCGTCTTCCTGCGCTGCGGTCCGGTGAGTGTGCCAAGGTCACCCTGCGCTGAGGTCCGTGCTGTTGGCTGCAGTCGCTGTGTGCCAAACTCCCGGATGTGTGCCGTGATTGCCCTGCCCCTAGGTCTGGGCTGTGTCCCATGGTCTCCCTGCTCTGAGATCCGAGATGTGTGCCACGGTCGCCCTGCGCCAAGGTCCGGGCTGTGTGCCATGGTCACCCTGTGCCTAGGTCTGGGCTTTCTGCTGCAGTTGCACTGTGCCGAGGTCCGTGTTGTTTGCTGTGGTCACCCTGCGCTGATGTCCAGGCTGTGTGCTATGTTGCCCTGCACCGAGGTCCGGGGTGTGTGCCACGTTCGCCCTTCACCTAGGTCCGATCTGTATGCCACGTTCACCCGCCCCCGAGGTCCGGGGTGTGTGCTGCCATCTCCCTGTCCCGAAGTCCATGGTGTGTGCTGGTGATGCCCTGTGCTGATGTCCATGGTGTGTGCCGCTGTCACTTTGTGCCAAGGACTGAGCTGTGTGTGCCACAGTCGCCCTGCACTGAGGTCCTGGCTGTGTGCCATGGTCGCCTTGTGACAAGGTCCATGCTGTGTGCTGTGGCTGCCCTGCGCCAAGGTCCAGGCTGTGTGCGGCGGTCACCCTGCACCAAGTTCTGGGCTGTGTGCCGTGGTCACCCTGTGCCGAGGTCCAGGCTGTGTGCCACGGTCGCTTGCACCAAGGTCCGGTCTGCGTGCCATGGGTGCCCTATGCCGATGTCCAGGCTGTGTGCTGCGGTCGACCTGCACCCAGTCGGGCTGCGTGCCACAGTTGCTCTGCACCAAAGCCTGGGCTCTGTGCCGCGGTCTACCTGTGCAGAAATCCAGGCTCCATGCCGCGGTCACCCTGCACCAAGATCCAGGCTGTGTTCCGCGGTAGCCCTGCATGGAGGTCCAGGGTGTGTGCTGCCATTATGCTGCGCTGATGTCTGAGGTGTGTGCTGCTGAGGTCCAGGCTGTGTGCCGCTATCATCCTGCGCCAAAGTCCGAGGTGTGTGGTGCCATTGCCCTGCGTCGATATCTGGGGTGTGTGCCGCCATTTCCCTGTGCCAAAATCCGGGCTGTGTGCCAGGGTTGCCCTGCACTGAGGTCTGGACTGCATTCCGCCNGCTGTGTGCCGCTATCATCCTGCGCCAAAGTCCGAGGTGTGTGGTGCCATTGCCCTGCGTCGATATCTGGGGTGTGTGCCGCCATTTCCCTGTGCCAAAATCCGGGCTGTGTGCCAGGGTTGCCCTGCACTGAGGTCTGGACTGCATTCCGCCATCGCCCTCCACCGAGGTCTGGGATGTGTGCCACAGTCGCCCTGTGCCTAGTTCCAGGCTGTGTGACGCAGTTGGCCTGTGCCAGATCCGGGCTGTGTGCCACGGTCTCCTTGCGCTGAGGTCTGGGCTGCGTGCCACGGTTGCCCTGCGCCGAGGTCCGTGCTGTGTGTTGCAGTCGACCTGCGCCTAGTCCGGGCTGTGTGCCATGGTCGCTCTGCACCAAGGCCCAGGCTGAGTGCCGCGGTCGGCCTGCACATCAGTCCAGACCTTGTGCCACGGTTGGCCTGTGCCAAAGTCCATGTTGTGTGCCACGGTTGCCCTGCACCAAGGTCTGGGCTGTGGGCTGCAGTCATCATGTGCCAAGTCCTGGATGTGCGCCATGGTCACTCTGCCCTGAGGTCCGGGCTGTGTCCTGTGGTTGCCCTGCTCCAAGGTCAGACATGTGTGCCACTGTCGCCCTGCGCCAAGGTCTGGGCTGTGTTCCACGGTGGCCCTGTGCTTAGATCCGGGCTGTGTGCCATGGTCGCTCTGCACTGAGGTCTGGGCTCTGTGCCACAGTCGGCCAGCGCAGAAGTCCGGGCTCTGTGCTGTGGTTGGCCTGGGCCGAGGTCCATGCTGTGTGCCGCGATTACCCTGCACCAAGGTCCAGGGTGTGTGCCTCCGTCGTCCTGTGCCAAGCTCCATGTTTTGGGCCACGGTCACCCTGTGCCGAGGTCCAGGGTGTGTGTCGCTGTCGCCCTGCTCCAAAGTCCAGGTTGTGTGATGAATTTGCCCTATGCCAAGGTCCGTGGTTTGTGCTGATGTTGCCCTGCGCTGAGTTCTGGAGTGTGCATTAAGTTCTGGGGTGTGTGCCACAGTTGCCCTAGGCCGAGGTCCATTCTGTGTGCCGTGGGGGACCTGTGCCATGGCCCGGTGTGTCCCATGGTTGCCCTGTGCCGAGGACCAGGCTGTGTGGCACGGTCACCCTTTCCAAGTTATGGGGAGTGTGTGGCAGTCACCGTGCGCCGAGGTACAAGCTGTGTGCCAAGGTCACCCTGCACCAAGGTCTGGGCTGTGTGCCACAGTTGCCCTGCGCCGAGATCCGGGCTGTGTTCCGCGGTCGCCCTGTGGTCTGTGGTGTGTGCTGCTGTTACACTGCGCCAAACTCTGCGGTATGTGCCGCCGAGGTCCAAGCTGTGTGCCGCCATCGTCCTGTGCCAAAGTCCGAGGTGCGTGCTGCCGTCATGCTGTGTTGATGTCTGGGATGTGTGCCGCCATTGCCCTGCGCCAAAGTCCGGGCTGTGTGCCAGGGTCGCCCTGCACTGAGGTCTGGACTGCATGCCACGGTTGCCCTCCACCGAGGTCCGGGATTTGTGCCGTGGTCGCCCTGTGCCTAGTTCCAGGCTGTGTGCCGTGGTCGGCCTGTGCCCAGATCCAGGCTGTGTGCTGCTGTTGGCCTGCACCGAGGTACGGGCTGTGTGCTGCAGTAGACCAGCGCCGAGGTCCATGCTGTGTGCCGTGGTTGCCCTGTGCTGAGGTCCAGGCTGTGTGCCATGGTCGACCTGTGCCTAGGTCTGGGCTGTTTGCCGCGGTTGTTCTGCACCGAGGTCTGAGCTGTTTGCCACGGTCGGCCTGCACAGAAGTCTGGGCCTTGTGCCATGGTTGGCCTGTGCCAACGTCCAGGTTGTGTGCCACGGTCTCCCTGTGATGAGGTCTGGGCTGTGTCCTGTGGTCGCCCTTCTCCAAGGTCCAGGCTGTGTGCCGTGGTCACCCTGCGTCTCTTCCAGGCTGTATGCTGCAGTCGGCCTGTGCCCAGATCCAGGCTGTGTGCCACGGTTGGCCTTCACTGAGGTACAGGCTGTGTGCTGCGGTCGACCAGTACCAAGGTCCATGCTGTGTGCCATGGTCGCACTGTGCCAAGGTCTGTGTTTTTGCCATGGTCGCCCTGTGCCTACGTCCTGGCTGTGTGCTGCGTCGTCCTGCACCGAGGTCCATGGTGTGTGCCACGTTCGCCCTTTGCTGAGGTCCAAGCTGTGTGCAGCGTTCGCCGACACCCGAGATCCGGGGTGTGTGCCGCCATCACCCTGTCCTGAAGTCCGTGGTGTGTGACGGTGACGCCCTGTGCCAATATCCGTGGTGTGTGCCACTGTCACTCTGTGCCGAGATCCGTGGTGTGCATGCCGCCATCGCCCTGCGCCGAGGCCCGGGCTGTGTACCACGGATGCCCTGCACGAGGTCTGGGCGGTGTGCTGCGGTCAGCCTGCACCCAGATCCGGGTTGTGTGCCACAGTCGCCCTGTGCCGAGGTCCTGGCTGTGTGCCACGGTCGCCCTGCGCTAAGGTCCTGGCTGTGTGCCGCGGTCGTCCTGTGCCGAGGTCTGGGCTGTGTGCTGTGGTTGCCCTGCGCCAAGGTCTGCTGTGTACACGGCTATCGGCCTGCGCTGAGGTCCGGGGCATGTGCCGCCATCACCCTTCACCAAGATCTGGGTCGTGTGCCACTTTTGCCCTGCGCCGAGATCCAGAACGTGTGCCACCATCACCCTGCGTCGAGTTCCAAGCTGTGTGGTGCTATCGCCCTGCGCCGAGGTCACGGCATGTGCAACGGATGCCCTGCCCAGATGTCCGGGCTGTGTGCCGCGGTCGCCCTGCTCCGAGGTCAGGGCTGTGTGCCGCGGTCGCCCTAGGCCGAGGTCCGGGCTGTGTGCTCCATTCACCCTGCGCCTAGGACCGGGCTCTGTTCCGCGGTCGCCCTGCCCCGATGTCCGGGCTGTGTGCCGCGGTCACCCTGTGCTGAGGTCTGGGCTGTGTGCCGTGGACGCCCTGTGCTGAGGTACGTGCTGTGTTCCATGGTCGCCCTGTGCCTAAGTCTGGGCTGTGTGCCACAGTCGCCCTGCACCAAGGTCCAGGCTGTTTGCCATGTTTGCCCTGCGCAGAAGTCCCGGCCTTTTGCTGCGGTAGGCCTGCTCCAAGGTCCGTGCTGTGTGCTGTGATTGCCTTGTGCCGAGGTCCAGGGTGTGTGCCTCTGTCGCCCTGTGCCGAGGTCCATGTTGTGTGCCACAGTCACCCTGCGCCGAGGTCCATGATGTGTGCCACTGTTGCCTGCTCCAAGGTCCAGGGTGTGTTCCGTGGTCGCCCTGCACTGAGGACTGGGCTGTGTGAAGAGGTCACTCTTTCCAACCTCTGGCGAGTGCGTCATGGTAGCCCTGCATCGAGGTACAGGCTGTGTACCGCGGTCAACCAGCACCGACATCTGGGCCATGTGCTGTGATCGCCCAACACTGAGGTCCGTGCTGTGGACCACGGTCGCCCTTCGGCGAGGTCTGGGATGTGTACCGCAGTAGCTCTGTGCCGAGGTCCAGGCTGTGTGCCGCGGACACCCTGCGGCGAGGTCTGGGATATGTGCCATGGTCGCCCTCTGCCTATGTCCGGGCTGTGTGCCGCAGTCACTCGGCACCTATGTCAGGGTTGTCTGCTGCGGTTGCCCTGCCCCAAGGTCCGGGCTGTGTGCCGAGTTCACCCTGCACCGAGGTCCGGGCTGTGTGCCACAGTCGCCGTGTGCCGAAGTCCCGGCTGTTTGTCGTGATCACCCGGCACCGAGGTCCGGGGTTGCCCCATTCCGGGGTACGCCTACAGCTCGGGAGGAAAGCGGACGTGCACGTCTCCACTGGACAGGAGACCTGACTCCCCTGGGGAGCCTCCAGAGAATCCCCACGGTCCAAGTAAGCAATGGAGGGAATCCTCAGGCTCCAAACGAGGACATTGGAGCAGGCCACCACTACCAAGGAATCCACAGAAGCCCCTGGCAACTCGCGTGAAGACTGGCCTTTTTGGAGGGCACAGGGGCAGATCCCTGTGATCCCCATCATAAGTCGAGAGGATCCTGCTACAACTCGAGGAAAACCAGGAAGATCTCCCCTCCAGGCGAGATGAGGCCATTTTTCTCTCCAGCACCTTGTGGGAAGTCACCCCATCACTCTTGAACCAAGACGGGTTCCTTCACACCCTTGCAGCGACTCAAGAATATCCCGACATACAGGTCTCCACATGAGAGGAACACAGAGTGTCCCGCCACAACTCAAC
>SJYV01012997.1:0-15848 GCA_006410875.1 Neotragus pygmaeus | reverse complement strand
CACTATGTTAATTTTTTAAAGGAAAAAGTTAAGTGAAACTAGAAGAGAACTGAGGCAATAAGAGGCATCTTTCTACTTCTTCTATATTAGAAAACCTGAATATTTCTTTGTGGGCAATAACGCTTCCAGGTAAAACAACACTGGATAATGTAATGCAGAATATTACAGTTGAAATGTTTACCTTCTTTGTTTCCTCTTGTTGAATGAAGCTAGGCGTTCATACATTCATTCATTCAATAAGTACTGAGGGTGGGATTTATCATCCAAACAGGGACAGTTTAGAGAAGGAGAGAGATGCTTAATTAATTCTTTCTAGACAAAAGGCCATCCCAGGACTGTTCTGAACAAAATGGGAGGTATGGTCACCCTAATTATTGAGCACTTTCTACATACCATGTGGAAAAATAGAAAATGTCTTATGGAGGTGGATAGAGGAGCTGTTTTTCATTTCTATATTCAAAATCAGTGCTAATTCCCAACTTCTCTCAAAATACCTAAAATTTGGGCAAAACTTATTGGTTCTTTCAAGGTAAAATTAAAACATGAGCTCAAGTCATTCAATCACTGATTTTTCTGGCTTTGAACAACTCTCTTTACCTAAACAGGATTCAATTTCTTCCCTTTATTTTTTGAGAACAGGTTGAATTTTGTTAGATAATTCTCTGTTTATTTGCATTAATATATGATGAGCAGGTACCAAAGGACTTGTTAACCTAATCTAATCTTACCAAAAACACTGCTCTCTTTTGAAAATAAGGAAGTCACTGAATCACCGCTTGAGGGAATATTACACAGATGGTGATGATCAATTTTTAAAGTCNATTAATATATGATGAGCAGGTACCAAAGGACTTGTTAACCTAATCTAATCTTACCAAAAACACTGCTCTCTTTTGAAAATAAGGAAGTCACTGAATCACCGCTTGAGGGAATATTACACAGATGGTGATGATCAATTTTTAAAGTCAAGCATGACAAAGTACAAAAAATGCATACATCTGTGTATATACAAATATGAATAGATATCAATAGGTAGATAGGTGGATATAGTTTTAGAAAGACTTGACCATAGTTGGTGTTAAACTCATGTTTTCATAGATAGAACGATATTTAGGGTTTAGAAATAAATTTTTCCCACATTATCATAGTTGATTCTCACAACTGGCTTAGATAGTATCACTAGCCCCATTTTAAACACAGGTTTGCACCTGAAGCTTATAACTGATTTCACTGGTCTTCTTACAATAAAACAATAGTTCATTATAGATGCTTAAGGGATATGTTTATTAAAAGATTTCTTATACTTTCATGAGATTTGAAACTTTTGAAAGCACTTTCACATTTATTTATTCAATATACTTAAAGGCACTGATTGACTAGACACTAGAGGCACAGAGGTGAAGAAAACTGTCATTGGGGGTAAGGAACTGGAAATCTGACGTATGAGACATAAGGAAACTGGTTCGCCTCAGTAGACCAGTGAAATGAAGGATGTGCACAATATGCCATAAACCACAGAAAAGAGCACGAAGGCCAAGCTATGGGAACCACGGAAGGCATCCCAAGGGAGTAATGCTTGCAAGTAAGAGTTTGCATATGCACAGGCGCTCATGACTGCAAGCTGGGGAACATCAGGCTACATTAAAGCAACAAACAGCAAGTTTAGGAAAGGGTGTGTTTCAGGATAGAATGTTGGATAAGTGATCAAGCCCAGGATGGGAGCCTGGAATGTTGGCTAAGGAAGCTGAAATGTGTCTATAGATTTTGGANTGCAAGTAAGAGTTTGCATATGCACAGGCGCTCATGACTGCAAGCTGGGGAACATCAGGCTACATTAAAGCAACAAACAGCAAGTTTAGGAAAGGGTGTGTTTCAGGATAGAATGTTGGATAAGTGATCAAGCCCAGGATGGGAGCCTGGAATGTTGGCTAAGGAAGCTGAAATGTGTCTATAGATTTTGGATCCAAGGAAAGGAGAAAAAAGTGAGACAGGAGACAGGGAGACACCTGGGGAAGCAAATGTAATAGGCTTCGGGGAAAGATGGTTGGAATCTAAATGTAAGAGAAAGAAGAGGAAAGCCTAGCCAGGATGTGTATTTAAGACGTAGAGTTAGTAGGATTGGGGGTCTAATTATGGGAGATGAGGCATGAGAGGAAAGCAAGTGTATCTCTAAGTTCTTTGAGTAAGTTTCATGAACCAGAATGGGGCATGTAGAGGATGAGCAGTATTTCTGAGGGACACAGGAGTTTCACTTTTTTGGGAGTTTGGGATTAGCAAACTAGTATATAGAAAATGGATAAACAATAAGGTCCTCCTGTATAGCACTGGGAACTGTATTCAATATCCTGTGAAAAACCATAATGGAAAGGAATACAAAAAAGAGTGTGTGTGTGTGTGTGTGTGTGTGTAACTGTGTCAGTTCATTGGATAGCAGAAATTTAATACAACTATGTAAATCAACTATACTTCAATAAAATAAATTTTAAAAAAGAAGTTCACTTTGGTACATATTTGGTACATATTGGTACACTACATGTAAGAGTGTAAGCTTCCTACAGAGCAGTCAAATGGCAAGACCTAGAGAGAACTGGCAATCAACTTATGAAGCTTCAGGGAAAAGTCTAGGTGGCAGATACAGATTTGAGACTCTTCAGTGTGAGGCCAAAAGTGAGGGTAAATAAAAGGCCATTCCTTGGACAGGGAGCAGAAGAACACTTCAACTGGGGAGACAGGGAAGGATTTTTAAATAATGGAAAGTTTTTACCCTGATTTGTTTTATTACAGAGCTAATCAGTTGGTAATGTGTTTTAATTAAACAATATGTAGCAAAAAAAATTCCTTCTCACTTTGTTTATTAGGAAATATACATGTACCTCCACAGCGTTTTCCCTTAATAAATGAACTCTGAGTCACACATAAGGAAAAACAAGATTGAAGGGAGCTTTTCTTCCGTGATGTCAAATTGATGAATGGGCAGTGACCTTTCATAGAGAGTGTTGCACTAGGGAGAAGGAGACAGTTCTAGAAGTCTCAGAGCACTGCCCTCCAAAGGTTTTGCCAGTTTCCACACACCCTCTGAGATCACACCATTTCATTCAGCCTGTCTGTGTACTTGCATCTAAACAGATACTTTCAACCTCCACCCACCCATGTTCTCATCCCTTTAAAATATCAGATGTAGAGGTCCCCATGGCCAGCAATAATGCCAAAGAATGACTGAGATCTCTCTCTAGCCCTGGGAAACAGGCCACATAATAAGGAAGAGGGAGGTAACTTCACCAAGTGTCCCACAGTGAAGTCACTTTTGGCTCTGTTCTGATTGTCTGAACGGCCTGAGCAACTGGATCCCATCATCTAAAGAAACGGCTTCCTATAGCGTGAATATGGCTCTGAACTTTGTGATCTTGGACCATACTATGGGCTACCAAAACTGTCCCCTACCTAAATTCATGTTGAAGTCTTAACCCCCAGAACCTCAGAAAGTTAGTGCAAAAGTAATTGTGGTGTTTGCATTGTAGAAATTTCCCATTTGATTTTGGAATACCTTAAGTAAATGTGGTTATGTTATACATCATTTTAATATGCATTTCTCACTTTACTTTTTTTTTTTTGGCTAATGACTTACTACTTGCTATTTATTTTACATTTATTTTAGACTATGGAAATGATGTTAGACAAAAAGCAAATTCGAGCGATTTTCTAATTTGAGTTCAAAATGGGTCATAAAGCAACAGAGACAACTTGCAACATCAATCAACAATGCCTTTGGCCCAGGAACTGCTAACAAACATACAGTGCAGTGAGAGTTCAAGAAGTTTTGCAAAGGAGATGAGAGCCTTGGAGATGAGGAGCATGGCGGCCAACGCTCGGAAATCGACCGCAACTGACAGAGCCATTACCAAAGCTGACCCTCTTACATCTACACAAGTTGCCAAAGGACTCAGCACCGACCATTCTGCCATCACTTAGCACTCGAAGCAAATTGGAAAGGTGAAAAAGCTCAAGGAGCGCATGCCTTATGAGCTGACTGAAAAAATTTTTAACTGTTGTTTTGAAGTGTCTTCTCTTATTCTATGCAGTAACAATGAGCCATTTCTCAATCAGGTTGTAACACACAATGAAAAGTGGATTTCATTTGATGACCAGTGATGACCAGCTCAGTAGTTGGACTGGGCAGAAGTTCCAAAGCACCTCCCAAAGCCAAACTTGCACCGGAAAAAGCTCATGGTCACTGGTGGTCTGTTGCCCGTCGCATCCACAACAGCTTTCTGAATCCCGGCAAAACAATCACATGTGAGAAATATGCTCAGCAAATCGATGAGATGCACCAAAAACTACAATGACTGCAGCTGGCACTGGCCACCAGAATGGGTCCAATTCTTTCCCAAAACAAAGCCCGGCCATACGCTGCACAGCCAACACTTCAAAAGTTTAACAAATTCGACTAAAAGTTCTGCTCTATCTACTATATTTACATGATCTCTTGCCAACCGGCTACCCCTTCTTCAAGCATCTCAACAACTTTTCATGGGTAAAACGCTTCTGCAACCAGAGGATGCAGAAAATGCTTTCCAAGAGTTCGTTGAATCCTGAAGAATGGATTTTTATACTATAGGACTATTTCTTATTAGTAAAAATGTGTTGATTGTAATGATTCCTATTTTGATTAATAAAGATGTATTTGAGTCTAGTTAAAATGATTCACGGTTTGAAACTGCAATTACTTTTGCACCAACCTAATAACTGAATTTGAGGTAAGTTCTTTAAAGGAATTCTTAAGTTAAAATAAGGTCTTTTGGGTGGATCATAATCCAACATGACTTGCATCCTTATAAGAGAAGGAGATTTGGACACAAAAGCACAGAGGGCAGCCGTCTTCAAGCCAGGGAGAGAGGCCTCAGAAGAAAACCAACAGCAGCACTATTCACAATAGAAAAGTCATTGAAACAACATAAATATTCATCAATAGAGGAACTGTAAAGAACATATGTATACATATATGAAATTATATATTTGAAATGAAATGTGTATATATATAATGGAATATTACTCAGCCACAAAAAGAAGAAATAATGCTATTTGCAGCATCATGAAAGAATCTAGAAATTATCACACTAAATAGAGTCAGAAAAGAAAGACAAATGCCATCTGATACCACTTGTATGTGGAAGCTAAAATATAGAACAAGTGAACATAACTACAAAACAGACTCACAAACACAGAGAATAGACTTGTAATTGCAGAGGAGTGAGGGAGGGAAGGACTGGGAGTCTGGGGTTAGCGGAGGCAAACTAGTACATATATGCTGGACAAACAACAAGCTCCTACTGAAGAGCACAAGAAACTATATTCAGTGTCTTATGATAAACCATAATGGAAAAGAATATCAAAAAATGTATATAGTGTATGACTGAGTCACTTTGTTACACAGCAGAAATTAACACACGGTAAATTAACTACAATAAATTTGAAAGAAATAAATGAATTTTTTTAAAGGGAGTGAAATACTGGGGAATGGCTAAGGAGTAAAGTCACTCGAGTTAAGTCCCACCTCTGCCTAACTGTGTGACTTGACCCAAATCTAAGCCTCAACTATTCATGATTAAAGTAGAAGCAGTAATAGTACTCTCCTCACAGGCCTGCTAGGGAATTAAGTGAATAACAGTAAAAAGCACTGGGTATGATACATAAATACTCAGAAAATATGAGGTGTACTGTGATTAATCTTTCAGAATCCATCACCCTACAACATTTTGTCATACTATCTTTTGTAGAATCCCATTACCCAAGGTTTTCTCATGATGGGATCGCTTATCATTTATATTATGCAAACAAGAGGCCTGATGGATGCTTTCAGACAGGACAGGCATCTCCTACCCAAGTCTCCTCAATGAAGGGCCCAACACTCCACATTTGAAAACAGGTTCCCACCAAAATCCCTTCTCCCTACTGCCCTCTGCTCCGAGTTCTTTTTCCAAAGCACCAAACTCATCTTATAACCTTTCAGAGGCGTGTTCTGGTTCAGGAGATGAAGCCCAAATGCTTTGACATGGACCACAGCACATGGCCAAGCTGCCTCTGCCTCTAAGTTCTCATCTCCAACCTCGAGGCCCAGTGCAGCGCCTGAAAAACGTCAGGAGCTCAGCAAACGTTTGTTTGATGAGAGGAGGACCTGAAAAACGCACAGCACAGACTCAAAGCCTTGCATCTCACTCATCTGCCTCTATATGCTCTATTGTTTCCCAGGGCTGCCCTAGGGATGACCACAAATGGGATCTGTGATAGAACCCATCTGTGATCGAGGCCCAGAAGTCTGAGATCAAGGTGTTGGCAGAGCCAAGCCCCCTCTAAAATTTTCTAGGGGAGGATCCCCACCCTTGCCTCCTTCAGCTTCTAGTGGCTCCTGGTGCCTTGGATGTGGCTACATCACTCCAATCTCTGCCTCCATCTTCACGTGGCCTTCTTCCCTGTGTCTCTTCTGTGTTTTGTGTCCCAAATTTCCTTCTCTTTTCTCTTATAAGGTCATTGGACTCAAGACAGTCTAAAACCAGGATGACTTCAACTTGAGGTCATGGACCTAATACTTGCAAAGCCCTTATTTCCAAACAAAGTCACATTTGCAAGTACCTGGGATTAAGAGTTGGACATATCTTTCTGAGGAACACAATTCAACCCACTACAACTGTCAAGGGCTAGGGAGGTCAAGGGGTGAGGTGTGACTGGAACACAGACAGCCCTACCCATGCTCAGGAAGGAAATGGGATGTTTGTTTGCAGTTCAGAGATCAAAGCTATGTGAGTACTGAGCACATCATTTGGGAAGAGCCCCTGAACCAGCCCAAGGAAGCAGGGGAGCAATACTTTCTGCTCAGTTATTTTATTTCAGATCTACTCGTTAATGGTTTGGATTTCTGTTTTGAAACTATGAACAATTTATTAATATGGAAAATTAGAGAAAAGAAAAAATCACATAGACTCCTTCATTCTCATATCTCTTCCCATTTTTGGGTTTCAGTTTGGGTTTTTTAAAGGAAAATTTAAAATTAGACCTGCATATAGAGTTTATAGGGTTTCCCTGGTGGCTCAGATGGTAAAGAATCTGCCTGCAATGCAGGGGACCCAGGTTTAATCCTTGGGTTGGGAAGATCCCCCGGAGAAGGGACTGGCAACCCACTCCAGTATTCTTGCCTGGAGAACCCCATGATCAGAGGAGCCTGGCGGCGTACGTCTATGGAGCTGCAAAGAGTCGGGTACGACTAAAGCGACTTAGCCTGATTCTATACATATACCTCCATATATCTCAGTACCACGCCTTAGTAATTTTTCTTGCCTTGTCACTTTGAGAAGCTATTTATTAGCTGGCTGGTGCCTTGGCCTTGATGGCTCTTCATCCCTCCCCCACTTTCACCACTATCACCACCACTACCACACACACACATATGCATGCACACACACAATCACACACTTCCTATCCCCTGTACTCTTGACATGATCTTATATTAATTTTTGTTAGGTCAATAGTATTTATATTATCCCCTGCTAAGCCAGGAAGTATGCTACTTTTTGCTTTGCTTTCTATATATTTATCACTAATGTACTTTCAAATACTTCTCGATTGTTTAAATCTTTTCTCAAAGCTATTCTATTAAACCTTTGCTTGGAGCCCTGACCTGTTTTAATTGGTTCAGTTGCTTCCTGTGCTGACCTGGGATCTCCCCCGGTCCTTACTGGCAGGAGTCCCTTCACCTCTGTCTCCCTTAGGATCTCCTGTTTTCCAGGTCCTGTGTCTTCCTTTTCATTTGCTTATTCTCTCATTGTGAAGGTGTATCTCCCCCAAGAGGTTCCTGAGAAAGGATGTCAATTCCTAGAGACCCTAAAGGTCTGAAAATATCTTCAGTTTATTTAAAAATTTAACTGATGTCCTTTTAAAACATACGTTTGTTTATTTATTTGGCAGTGCCAGGTCTCCGGGGCAGCATGCAGGATCTTTAATTTTTTAGTTGCAGCAGGTGGGATCTTTGGTTGTGGCACAAGGGGGTCTAGTTCCCCGACCAGGGATTGAACCAGCCCTCTACCTTGTGACCGTGGAGTCTTTTAGCCATTAGACCACCAGGGAAATTCCTTAACTGATGTTCTGACTGGGAATAAAATTCTAGGTGAAAGAGAATTTCCTTTCAGAATTGGTAAGAAATTTCTCCATTAATTTCTAATCTTCTTAGTTGCTTTTGAAAAAAGCCCAAATCACTCTCTGCCAACATCTCCCAACCGCTCACCTCTACCTCTAAGTTTGTATGAGGTTCTCTTTGTCCCCATGGTTCTGTACTTTCATGATGATCTAAGCGCCAACCAGAGACAGAAACCAACCATATTCCAAGATGGAACTTTTAAAGACTTTTTAATAAAGAAACTAGCTACAAGGGCCATGATGAAAAGAACCAGGGTTCCAGAGCAAATTTAGGGCCAGCAAGGACAGAAAGCTCATGGCACCCTTTGATGTGAGGGGCTGGGGAAGAAGAAAGAAATATCTATAGCAGATTGTGCTGCATGCAGCAGCTCTAGACAAAGGACTGTCCAACAGAAACTGCAGCAGCAGCAAGAGTAACTGCTTCTAGGACCATGTCTGGCGTTGTCATAGCCAGGGTCATCTGGTGGCCGTGAGAGCAAAACCACATTTTTGTGTTACTTAAGCGGTCTCCCCCGTGGGTGCCTGATGCTTGCTGGCTGTATATTGGTCTCTGGCTTATCAGATATTCCTTCCTATACTCACACATAACAAAAGCCTTCTTTTTGCTGAGGAAGAGGGTGTACATTAGATTGGACACCGGAAGGAGATGAGTTTGTAGAACTTAGTCTTTATAATTTAGCTGAATAGTTCAGCTGTCCTGCATGAACAAAGTACTGCTCTTGGCCCACTCCCCCAGGACCCTGGGCGAAAGCCAGTTTGGGTGGGAAAGAAATAGACAACAGGACTTATATCTGGAAGGCCTTAAAGGCCTTTCTAAGTAAGACACAAATGGTCAAGCCAAAAAGGAAAACATCCTTCAAAGGACTCAGGAGGGGGCAAGGTAAGTCCTGATAGAGCCACCTTAAGCCCCTGTCAGAAGATTTTGATACGAGCTAAAGAAAGGCACCCCTTCTGTGGAGACAAGAGAAAAAGATGCTCACTCCGGGCACATCTAGCCCTGTGGGAATATAGCTTGGTGAGCAGAACAGGGCTGGGTACCAGCCTTCATTCTCCCTCTGAGTCAGGCACCTTTGTCAAAAAGATAAACTCTACAATTATGTTAAGCAGCTCTGGGTTCTCTTTTAGAGATTAAATATGGCAAATTTATCAGGGTATGGAACATAACACTAGGGCATGGTGATACCGGGAAAGGACAGGCCTATTGTCACCATCTCAGAGCTGACTCAGAGTGAAATAATACATTTTTGGAAGCTAAAAATGTAAAGATAAATGATAACCAACTTGTCAGACCAAGAAAGGTGAATCTTACACCAGCAACAGGAAAAGCCAAGATGTCATCAGAATTATACCACAAACAGAACTCCCAGGATACCACCAGAATTTGACCCCAAAGAGGTTCAGACACTGTCTCCCCATTCCCTAAAATGTCATTTACTTTGAAACAAGCTTCACTTACAATCCCAAGAGTATAGTTCTCCGAGTGAGGTCACCAGAAGCCTGGAAAAGACCCTGGTAGCCCTGAGCAATAGCTGCAGAGCTGATGGTAAGGACACAGGAAGCCCACCATGCCCTTTGCTCCTTTGGATATCTTGAGCAAAGGTGGGATGGAGGAGGACAACAAAGAGAGAGATGGATCTGTACCCCGCCCCCCTCAAATGGGGCTGCAGAAGCTAAAATCCCTTAGGTGGAAGAGCTTCAAGGCAAAGTAATGCCTGGCATCCCTTGTTTCCAGGTTTTCAGAAACACTGGGACGTGCTCCATTACACTGCCCAGGAAGCTTGCGGCTGCAGGGACTCTGGCCAACCACCAGTTCCTGCCTCATGCTGCCTAGCCCCATCTTCCCAGGCCCTGAAAAAACGGTTTTATAAGACGCTCACTTTCCCATTCCAGACAGTTTAGCTCAGCTAGGAATAAAGAACACTCAGAAATGGTAGGTCATAAGACTAGGTTCTGTGGGTGGTGCCCCCATCCACCCCCACCCCCACCATGACATTGCATTTAACTTCTTGTTGCAGCTCCACATGGACATTGGGGAAGTTTTCAAGAACGTGAAGGCCTTGACCTTCCCTTCTATTGCAACACTGGAATCCTAGAGACCCATTCGAGAAGAGCATAGGTCAGAACTATTTTCATAATGATACTAAGATATCTTGCCTTTTTCACTGCACTGACATTTAAACTAATGTTACACAAGCAATGGTAGATAAAACTGCTGGCCTCAATCAAGGCAGGGACACCAGAAGGCCCAAGTGGATTAGTGTTCAATGTATTCTTAACTGCCACACAATCACAAGGCAGAAAAGCCAGATTCACTCTAAAATAACTTTGATGAAGCAGTAAGAAATATTAATGTCATTAATTCTTGCTTCTTTATAATACTTTGGGTAACGAATTTGGCAGTATGTGTCAAGTCTGATGAATTCCAAGGTAATGTATTTGTCTCCAAGAAAAGCACTTGTGAAATTTTGCACTTCAAGGAGAGCTAGCTACTTTTATTTTCTCCATGAATCATGATTTTCACTTCAAAGAATAGCTGAAAGACAAATATTCTTAGTCAGATTTGGGTGTTTGACAGACATCTTTGTGAAAATTTAAAAAGCAAATCAAGAAAAACAACTGACAGTATTTGTTACCAATTACAAATTTTGAGCTTTGAAGCAAAAATTACAGCTTTGGAAAATTTGTACCTATACCTTGAACTTTACAGCTTCCCAGTACTTAAAGACTTTTGACTATCTTTAAGTTACTACCATTTTTTTTTTTTTGAGATTGGTGTTGATGTTAGGATGTTTTGATGTTGTTTAATAAAATGTGTCAACATTTGAAAAGTCTACGCAAATCAGTGAAGCACTATTGTAAGGTCATGAATGGGTAAAAGATCTATTTAAACTGCAAAACAGACCAGTAGATTCTTCATGTACTTGAGTATATAAGTCACTTGATAAAGTTTTAGACTTCACATTGCAACTAACCTTTAAGAAACTATCACTTATATTTGTTTTAGTATCAAAGAAGAATAAAAAAAATTTTAATGACTACTAGAACACTCCTTCCTTTCCCAGTTACTCTCTGTGTGAGGCTGGTTCTTCCTCACAGACTGCAAGCAAAAGAGTCTGCCCCAGCAGAGTTCATGCAGAAGCATATATGAGAACCCAGCTGTTTTCTTTAAGTCAAACATTAGGTGCTTTGAAAAATGTAAAACAATTCCCCACTTCTCACTGACTTTTTGTCTAGGAAAATAAAATATTTTAATAAAATATGTTCTTATAGTAACACACACCAGTTTTATTATAATTATTTTAAATGAATTAATATATAGCTTAAATTTTTCAATATGGCTAGTTTTCATTAAAATGTACTTCTACGTTAATTGTAATATTATGTTACTATATATAATAGTTAAGCTTTAAATGACTTATAAATAATTAATACAATTTTTCTTAGTTCTACTTTTTAAATATAGTAAATCTGCCCATAGAAACAAAAGCTAGTTGGGATTCCTCAATAATTTTTCAGAGTCTCAAGAAGTCCTAAGATCAAAAAGCTTGAGAAAATCCTGCCCTAGGGAATGACCCAAGGCAGCGTGATTGAGGCTAACTCACTGGACAAGTTCGTGGAAAAGAGCAGAGAAGAAATAAAGGTGACTTTCTTAAACAAAGTCAGTTGAGAAGCTGCTATTCCTGTTCACATCCTATTGGTCAATACTCCGTCTCATGGCCATACCCAGCTGCCAGGGAGGCTGGGAAACTTGGTCTCCTGGGCAGTTGCAAGGGAAGAATTAGAAATCACTGCCTTACTCCCAAATCTAGACTTCGTTGGCATTCACAATAGAATTCTCTCAGTTGGTTTAAAGGCAGTTGTGTTACCGTGGCCAGCACTGCATACGAGCTGAGGCTCACATGGACAATGTTTGGGCAACACAGGAGCTATCAGTTTGCAATACTGTGATTCAACTGACTCAGCTGAAGTTGGGTTAGAATGTGGCATTTATAATGTGCATGAGGTTACATGTCCACTCAGAGGTTGTCCTGTGTGACACCTGGACCTCAGTGCTGGCCACACTGACAAGGTCAAGTAGATATAAACGCTGCCACAGTACAGTTAAAACCACCCAGGCTCCCATGATCCACTGGGCCTCATGTAAAAATGATATAATAGTAATAATATGATGATGATGATGGTAATGGCAGCAAGGAAATGTGAGTGGAGAAGGGACCCCTACCACAGATTTCAATGTATCTCCCACCAAATAAGGGACTTGAGAAGATCATCCAGACAGAGGACAGGTGCCGTCCTTGAGAGAAAACTCTTCCTCTCCTGTTCATCCAAGATGATCTCCTAACAGCAGCATATTGGACCAGCCCCCAGAGCCCCAAGTGGGAGCAGAGTGGCTTTCTCTGGGCCTAAAGCACCACAGGTAGGACAAGACATCATGAGATCATGAGCCCAGCCTACGTGGTTAACACCAGACAGCTCACCACCAATCTTGGCAGTGACCCAGCAGATCCCCCCAGAAGTTCAGTTCACTTCTTTTCATCTTAGTTTTATGTGTTCCATTCATAGGGTTAGTCAAAAAATCAAACAAGACCCAATCTGAAACACGGTGCATCTAAAAGGAAAAACACCAAGTGTGAGTGGCCAGTTGTCATGGATATTATCTCTGCTTGTCACAGGTGAGAGGTCAGTAGGTCACTTACAATGTCTTGTGCTCATATGTCCTCTTCCTCATCATCCAAACTTTTTTTTAATGTTTAATTATGGTAAAATACACAAAACATAAAATTTGCCTTCTTAACCATTTTTCAGGTGAACAATTTGGTGTTGTTAAATTAAGCATATTCACATTGTTGTGCAACCAATCTCTAGAACCTTTTTATCTTGCCAAAATGAAATACTACCCATTAAACTAAAACTCTCCATTCCTCTCAAAGTTTGTTTTGAGAAATCCTTTCTCTCATGCTTCCAGAGCCAGGATCAGCTAGATCTGGTGTGCTATGCAGGGGAGCCCCAGGACTTTTCTTCACCTTCCCATAATTTACTCATGAACATGTGTTATGTTAAGCTGACCATTAGAAAGGTTCTTAGCAATGCTTTGAATCTAAATAAACAAAAAAAAACTATTATTCTCAAAGATCTCACAGTATATTTTACTAGTGTGTCAATAGTAATCAAGTGTGACTCAATGGTTATAAATGATACAATTAAAGTGTACACAAGGTGTAGAGAGAGCACAGAAGAAGTCATCAGTGTCAGGGAGAGGAATGCACAGGAAAATCGTGAGGAATGTTATTAAAGATTTCATAGAGGAGAAGTTTCTTAAGTTTGGGATTTTAAGACTGAAGAGGCAGGAATTCATCAGAGAAAACAGTGAAGAAGTTTTGAGATACAAACAGTTCAGTTTAATACAAATTATTTTTTGTCTAACATTTTCTCCAGAGAAGGAAATGGCACCCCATTCCAGTACTCTTGCCTGGAAAATCCTATCGATGGAGGAGCCTGGTGGGCTGCAGTCCATGGGGTCGCAAATAGCTGGACATGACTGAGCGACTTCACTTTCACTTTTCACTTTCATGCATTGGAGAAGGAAATGGCAACCCACTCCAGTGTTCTTGCTTGGAGAATCCCAGGGACGGGGGAGCCTGGTGGGCTGCTGTCTATGGGGTTGCACAGAGTCGGACACTACTGAAGCGACTTAGCAGTAGCAGCAACATTTTCTCATCAATTGTCTAATTCACCAAGGAGATTTGAAATGATATTTTCACAGGCAGGAAGTTTAATAGACTTGGGGAGGGTGGTTATGACAATGACAGACCAATGAAGGAAATGATTTTTGCAGAAAGATATAGAAATTCCATCTCTGTATCTGACCCCTATCTCTATGGGATATGCACACATTCTTCTAGGGACCAATATTCAGAATGAATATGAAAATTATTTGTAAAATTTGGGTTAAAAATTTCCTCCTCTTATGATATCTTTTCTTTTTGTCTGTCTCTTGATCTAAAGTTTGAAAATCAGTAGTTATTTTTCTGACATATTTTTAGTTTTCATGTTTGATTTTTTTCAGTTCTGTTTATATTGCTAAAAAAGCCTACCAATTGTGCTGAAAGTGGTTTTTTTGTTTGTTTTTTTGCTTTTAAAAAACTGTTCTTTTGTTGTTCAGTGCCATTTAAAAAAATCAGTCTTGGAGACGATCCTAAGATGGTGGAGGAATAGGAAGGGGAGACCACTTTCTCCCCCACAAATTCAGCAAAAGAAAATTTAAACACTGAGTAAATTCCACAAAACAACTTCTGAATGCCAACAGAGGACATTAGGCACCAAGATAAGCAGCCCATTGTCTTCGAAAAGAGGCAGGAAAAAATATAAAAGACAAAAAAAGAGACAAAAGAGGTAGGGACGGAGCTCTGTCCAGAAAAGGTAGTCTTAAAAAGAAAGAAGTTTCCAAACACCAGGAAACACTCTCACTGCCAAGTCTGTAGCAAGCCTTGGAAGCACAGAGGGCAACATAACAGGGAGGAAAAATAAATCAATAATTAAAACCTCCAGATTACTAGCCCAGTGGTAACTCCCCAGCGGAGAAGCAGCACAGACGCCTGCATTCACCACTAGCAAGCAGGGCCTGGGCAGGGAGGCGTGGGCTGCATTGCTTAGAGTAAGGATCGGGACTGAATGCCCCGAGTGCAATCAGAGTGAACTAACTTGGGCTAGCAAACCAGACTGTGGGATAGCTACCACGAGAAAAGCTCTAACCTAAGACACTGCCAGGACCGCGCACAGAACAAAGCACGGAACAGAATTAGCTGGCTGCAGACCATCCCCCTCTGGTAACAAGCAGCCAGAGCCAGAAGGGGGCAATCACAGCCCCAGAGAGACATTATCTACTAAACTGCAAGCAGGCTCCTTTGCTAACTAAGACTTCTTGGGGTTCTGGACAGTCATCATTTGCCTGAGAAGGTGTGCCAGTTGTATACCCAGAAAACCGAGCAGCAGTGATGGGTGAGGCGTTAAGTCACAGGGACCACGCTCGCCAAACACCTCATCACCTGAGCTGCTCAGACCTGGGAAGGGTACAAAAAGCAGGCCCAACTGAGTTTGTGCCTCTGAGGACTACCTGAGTGCCTGAACCTGAGTGGCTTAGACCTGGGAGGTGCATGCAGCCCAGGGACGGCATCGGACGGTTCCCGGCAGAGCAACCTAGAGCCTGAGCTGTGTGGGCAGGGAGTGCGCACATGCCATGCATGGGGGCAGGCCCAGTGTGGCTGAGACACTGCAAGCACACGCCAGTGTTATTTGTTTGCAGCGTCCCACCCTCCCCACAGCATGACTGAACAAGTGAGCCTAAAAAAAGTGTCCACCACCGCCCTCCTTGTGTCAGGGCAGAAATCAGACACTGAAGAGACCAGCAAACAGAAGCTAAAACAGAGGGAACCGCCTTGGAAGTGACAGGTGCAAGAGATCAAAACCCTGTCGTTAGTACCGATGCCATAGGAAGAGGCCTATAGATCTTGAGAAATATAAGCCGGACCAAGGAACTATTCGAAAATGAACTGACTCCACACTGCCCACAACACCAGAGAAAGTCCTAAATATATTTTTACTATTTTTACAATCATTCTTTTTTCTTTTAACTTAAAAAAATTTTTAAGTCCTCTATTACTCCT
>SJYV01012994.1:0-12036 GCA_006410875.1 Neotragus pygmaeus | reverse complement strand
AAGGGGATGACAGAGGATGAGATGGCTGGATGGCATCACTGACTCAATGGACATGAGTCTGAGTGAACTCCGGGAGTTGGTGATGGGCAGGGAGGCCTGGCGTGCTGCGACTCATGGGGTGGCAAAGAGTTGGACACAAGGGAGCGACTGAACTGAACTGAACTGAAGACATCATGACAGACCTTGGGGGTCCTCACGACCCTGGCAAAGACTCATTTGATAATTCAAGAGGAAAGGATCACTAAGAATTAGAGGAAGAAATGTTTAATTTTATGGAAGCACACACATTTTTCCATCACAACCCCATAAGAGGATTAAACACTGCAAGACACATGTATGTATGTGTATTGGCACACACACACAAAGACAGAAGGGCGTGATATGTTTCTATGACATAAGGAAATTACACACACATATACATGATATGCATAAGCTATCAGCCATATACACCAGAAGACTTTCACTGACTTCATATACGTCATGTGAGAGGAAATGAGTACTGGCAGATAGGATGGAGGCACAAGAAAGAAATATTAAAAGGGAAATAGCCCAATAGAAATGGGGTTAATTTATGAACAGACACCTTGGAAAAGAATGGGCACCGTGAATTGTGTTCATTGTCATTTGTCATTATGAAAACGCATTTAGTTATTCAAAATCACCACAAAGGGGGAACAAAACCACTTTCCAATAACAGCAAAATATTCCCCAGTGGTTCGGGGGTAAAGAAACCGATTGCAGTGCAGAAGCCACAGGAGACCCGGGTTTGATCCCTGGGTCAGGAAGGTCCCCTGGAGAAAGAAACGGCAAGCCACTCCAGTGTTCTTGCCTGGAAAATCCCCATGGACGGAGGAGCCTGGTGGGCTATAGTCCACGGGGTCACAGAGTCTGAGATGACTGAAGTGACTGAGCATGCATAACACATACAAAACTGTGTATCTGCAAGCAGTATCCTTTCACTTGGCTTGAAAAAGGTGACTCCTTGCATATGCACATGCAGAGATACATTTTTACGTTATTCTGAGTGATAGGAGCCGGGGAAATCAACCAAGACTCATAATCTTAGCCTCTGAAGTTCTAGAAGAGGAGAGAATAAGGAGCTCTCTTGTTACCTGTGGCACTAGGGGTAGAATTTCATGGCAAGGGAAGGGAGATTTTTGAAAAGAAATGGAGGAATTTGATATCTGAACTGTGATGTCATGAAAAAGGTATACACCGCTCAAAGCACATTAAACTATTGCCCTCCATAAACGTGTACATGAATACACTTCAGTGCGTTCAAAATTCAACTACAGAGCTCAAAAAGTGTAGAAACAGCAGAAAGGAAGATAATATGGTATTCTAAAAAAATTAATGAAAACAGACCAAAAATATCCCAGGACAGGACATGTATGAGAGTCTTTGTGTTAGTGAGTCTCTATCTATATATGTGATTGTAATTTGATTGTAAGTATGCTATCAACTATATATATACACAATATATACTATAAAATGGAGAAGGCAATGGCATCCCACTCTAGTACCCTTGCCTGGAAAATCCCATGGATGGAGGAGCTTGGCAGGCTGCAGTCCATGGGTCGCTGACAGTTGGACATGACTCAGTGACTTCACTTTCACTTTTCCCTTTAGTGCACTGGAGGAGGAAAAGGCAACCCACTCCAGTGTTCTTGCCTGGAGAATCCCAGGGATGGGAGAGCCTGGTGGGCTGCCGTCTAAGTGGTCACACAGAGTCAGACACGATTGAAGCAACTTAGCAGCATACTATAAAAACATTTTACATTTATATATTTAGAAACCAACTTTGCCAAGCAGAAAACTCTTGTGTTTTTTTTTTTCTTAGTGTTTTTATTCCTCCATACACATACCTGCAAGGAGATCCAACCAGTCCATCTTAAAGGAGACCAATCCTGGGTGTTCACTGGAAGGACTGATGCTGAGGCTGAAACTCCAGTACTTTGGCCACCTCATGCAAAGAGTTGACTCATTGGAAAAGACTCTGATGCTGGGAGGGATTGGGGGCAGGAGGAGAAGGGGACGACAGAGGATGAGGTGGCTGGATGGCGTCACCAACTCGATGGACATGAGTTTGAGTGAACTCCGGGAGTTGGTGATGGACAGGGAGGCCTGGCGTGCTGCAGTTCATGGGGTAGCAAAGAGTGGGACACGACTGAGCGACTGAACTGAACTGATTTTGCAAGTTGTTAGTGAACCTTTCTCAATATAGTGGACATCCCTGAATGGTACCTGGGACTCTAACAACTTTAGTAAACTCAGTGGTGATGAAACCTCCTGGGAGGAAGCCCCGAGGGCAGAGCTCAGTGTGTGTGCGCTGTGCCTGCCCTTGGCTTCTGTGCTCAGTGGAAACCTTTTTCTTACAGATTCCGCAGGAAGGGGTCAAGCCACTGGAGGAAACTGTGGCTTCCAGGACACCAGACTCTTCCCACTGCTGTGTCTCTCTTTGCTGTAATGACTTGACTTCAGTGGAGCTTCTGGAATCCCCCCTCTTCTCAGACCATACCCTTCAGAACATGCCCTGGGGACTCACAGGAGAAATGCACCACTCCGCCAGCTCAGAGACCCCACTCAGCCCCACAGCTTAGGGCATCCTGCTCTCAACATCATCCAGAGAGCTCCCTGCAGACGGGGGAGACCCACCCTCCCTCAGGCTCAGAGTTTGCCTGTGTTTTCCTTCTGGGTGATTTTTACTTACTCATCTCAAATGGAGAAGTCTGTTGCGCCCTGTTCATCAAACACCACTTTACGAACTTCACAGAAGAAATCCCTGAATACCCCTCTTTCTCCTCGCTCTTCTCGGTGTCCATGAAAGCAATGTACACAATTCTCCATTTTCCCGAAAGTGAGCAGCAAATTCCCCGTTAGAAATTCCAGATCTTGTCTTTTTATTTCATCCAGCATCATCCCCCAAGACTTTCCCATCCCTTGTGCAAATCAGCACACCTGATCTGTCTTGACCAAGCAAAGTAGGATTGATAACGCAGTGCAAAAATGAAGTCAGAGGAAAAGACACACTCGAGACCCTTCTGAGATAGCTTGAGCTTCGATGTCACATGCAAGAACTCCAACAGCTGTTTGAAGGAAACTTTTTCTCCGTTCCAAGAGCAAGAAAAATGCATGAGAGTCAACTAATACCCAGCAGAGATATAAGAGACACCAAACAGAACAGACGCAGGGCCAGGAAACGAAGCAGTGTTTCTTCGGAGGGATATGACTCAGCTTATAGATCCACATAACAAAACCACAAGAGAGATACAGACACACACACCCCCCAAGGCTGCCTCCCAGATCGGACCATCGCTGGTACCTCTGGGACACTGGGCTGGGCTTCATCTTCTTGGATGGAACAAACCAAAGAAGTAGACTGAGAACCAGAACCTTCGTCTCGTGTCTCGTGGTCTTGCGTCTGTCAAGGCTGGGAGAGTCCCAGTGGTTGGAGAGGCTGGGGATTGGTGCCACTCTTTATAGGCCCGCGGTGTTGGCCGTGACATGTCATGAACCAATGGTCGTCCCTCCTAAGACCAGAGTCACAGAGCAGTGATCTTCAATATCCTTCTTGGCAGGGCTGAGCATGCAAGGCATTTTGTCCTTTTAATAGGGAGGATTGTCTTAGGAGATGCTTAAGTGAATCTGGACACTTGACCTTTGCAGTGAGTGAGAAATCACATGTACACACCCAGTGTTTCAGGCCAGGAATATTTCTTTTCCTTTCTATCTTGAGCTCCAAAATAGGATAAACTCTGCAGAGCACACACCTCCTGCTCCTGTATTATTTCCTTAACTTTGAGCAGATGGTTTAAAATTTATTTTCAACACGTAAAACTGAGTGTGTGTTTTCACAAAGTTAAATGATTTCTTAAGAGAACCTTAGGAAGCCTCCTATTTCTCTGAGATGAGGAACACGTGAGCACAAAGCATTCAACACCTCCTCCTACCCCACAGTGGGCTCCGTCCTCATTATGACTAAGGGCGGGATCCATTCACATTCCCCTTAACCTCATCTGAAGAAGGCATGTCAGCAACTCATTCCCATGTCTCCCGTTTCAGACACTCTTTACCCATCTGATCTGTAATATATCATTTATTGACTGACTCGGGTGTTTCTTAGACAAAGAAGAAAGCAAGAGAGTAGCTTTACTCTAATTTGTGGATATTAAAAGAACACAGACAGGTAAGCCTGGCATGCTGCAGTCTGTGGGGTGGCAAAGAGTTGGACACGACTTCGTGAATAACAACAAGAAGAAAAAACAAACTTCCTAACTCTTCCTGTCTAGTTATTATCGAGGTCACTCAAACAGCCAAAGAATCTCTTCTTTGTACTTTTTTTCTCAACCAGGGATCTCAGGTTGCCCACTCAGGGATGAAACCAGCACCCTCTGCACAGGAAGTGGAGACTCTTCACCACTGGTCCACCAGGGTGATCCCCAATCAGATAATTTCGAGCAGAGTTCTGATCCCAGCTAACACCCTTCTGTCTCTCTTTATGCACCTCCAACATCTCCAGGTTTTCCTTTTGGATTCTTATCAACCCGCATCCCCTGGGAATGTGTCCTAGACCATCCCATCTTAGGAAGTCCTTTCTAACTGCCAATCGAGGGGAGAGTCAAACTGCTTTCTCTAACAGATGATTGCAACAGGTTGTAGCAATCTTGTAATTTTGTAAATGAAGGAAGACATAGGACCTTTATTCCAAAGTCTCTTTTCATCAGTATTGCCAAAATGTAGGTTAAAAATTGATACATAAAAAACAGAATTGTCTCACTCAAACAGTATTCTTGTAGCCCCTCTCCCCAAACAACGCTGATCCATGCTTGGCACATCCCCCCAGCGTCTCTTTCTCTAGTTTTTGTCCAGGTTTCTGTAACTGTGAAGCCTCTCTTTCCTAGTTTATTAATTATCTCTTACTTTTCCCTTTACTCTATGATTGTTTTCCTATCAAGGATTGCACAATTCTTATCCAAACAGTGCAAGGAAAGGTTTAATCTTGTCCACAAAGAACACCAAGTTTCTTCAAGGATTCAGGACCAAGGTTCAGTAGACCTACATTGTATGTTTCACAGAGTTCCAAAGGTTGTTGCATTTGTCTGAAATTTCCGTGACCTTCCTAGTACTTGTGGAAACTTTTAGGTTTGCAGGTTGACGCAGATGGGAGGAAATTACCTAGAAATGTCGGAGAGGACCTGTCCCGTAGAGAAAGGCCCCATAAAGAAAGGCCCCACTGTTCACCTTTGTTTCCATGTTCCAGTACTGGCATTTATCGGTCAATACATGTTTTCTTTTCATCGCAAGTGTTATTTTTACTGAAGGCTGGACAGCTAATTCCTTTCAAGGTATTTCAGTTCATCAGCACTTGGACACAGCCCTTGATCAGAGCGTTTCACTATCAATTAAATAGGAATTGAAATTTTCCACCCCTCCACATGACACTAATAATTGGTGAGTGTTAGATGATTCCATGTTGGAAACCAAACAAGATCAACAGTGGAAAACTCCAGACTAGTACTTTTCAAGATGTGTGCACCGCAGGAGAGAAAAGCTTCCTTCTCTGCAGCATGCTTTGATCTCTCCTTTATCTGACAGTGAACTACTAGAAAATAAATTCCATACAATATCCAGTAAACATCTACCTCCATGTACCTCACAAAGAGCGTGTATTCTGTAAGATGCCTCAGGTCCACACTTTGACCTGATTTCAATAAATACAGACTTAGTGCCCACAAAAGCCTGAGCCTCAGAATTCAGCAGAAAGACTCAGGACATCGTCCCATGAGGAGTCTTCCTGTGAAATAAGACAAATACACGGATCAATATTGCCAAAAGAATCCCTGTTTAGAAGCTTTAGGGTGAGAACAAACAAAGGTGGAAAGTTAGAGTATGTTTGGCATCCTGTTCGAAAAGGAGGGAATATTTCCAAAGAGAAGGCTTGGAGTGATGCTGTGAGGAGGGTTGGAAAAGTGAGTTAAGGGTGAATCTGCGAGAAGATGGTAGGACTCAAGAACAGAAGATATACGTGTGTTTTGAATGGTCTCTTTGAAAGGCTGTATCCATCAAAAAATTCTATGAGTACATTCACTGCTTGTTTTAAAAAAGATTTTCTTTTCTGAAGTGGACTATGTTTAAGTCTGTTTTGAATTTGTTACAGTACCGTTTCTGTTTTCTGTTTTGGTTTTTTGACTGCAAGGCATGTGGACTCTGAGCTCACCATCTAGGAATGGAACCTGTGCAGAGTTCTAACCACTGAGTCACAAGAGAAATCCTTAGACGGGCACTCACGTTCATAAGGCGTTACATTTAAAGCAATTATAGAACAATTGATACAGATAAAAATCATTCACCTATTTGTTGATTGTGGTGTCGAAACATTAAGAAATAAATTTGATGTTCTAGCAGCTATGACACACTCATAGTGGAAAATATAAACCATCGCGTTTATAAATTAGATCCCTATGAATTCACAAAATCTCTGCAAATATTAGGACTTAATCAGAAATGTAATTCTCTTTATATTTTAATTATCATGTATGTGTAAAACAAAGACTGCTCTTTGGTGTGTTAGTATGTTTGTTAATGACAAACCATGTGTACTTTGGATGCATGAATTTGTATGTAGAACTGTTGTAAAGTCTCTGTTGGAATAGAGTTGCTTTCCAGTGTCCCTGGTGGCGCAGAGGTTAAAAGCGTCTGCCTGCAATGTGGGAGACCTGGGTTCGATCCCTGGGTCGGGAAGATCCCCTGGAGAAGGAAATGGCAACCCACTCCAGTAGTCTTGCCTGGAGAATCCCATGGACGGAGGAGCTTGGTGGGCTACAGTCCAAGGGTCGCAAAGAGTCGGACACGACTGAGCGACTTCACTCACGCCAGTGTTCTATTAGATTCTGCCCTTCAACAAGGTGAATCAGCTGGACATGCACATATATCCCCTCTTTTCTGGATTTCTTTCCCACTCAGGTCACCACAGAGCAGTGAGAAGTGTTCCCTGAGCTGTGTAGGAGGTCTGCATTAGTTCCCTATTTGATTCATAGTATCAACAGTGTATAAGTGTCTGCCCCAATCTCGCAAATCCTGCACCACGACCCTGCCCGCTTCCTCCTTGGAGTCCACCTGTTTGGGCTCTCTGTCTCTGCCTCTCCTTCGTCCCTGGAACTAGGCTCATCTGTCATGCTTTCCTGGTAATAGATTGCACACACCTGTGAGCTAATATACTGCATTTGTTTCTCACTTTCTGACGACTTCACCCTCTACGACTCTGTAGGTCCATCCACAGTGCTGCAACGGACTGAGTGGTATTCCACTGTGTGTACTGAGTATTCTCTCCTGGGAAACCCCATGAATGTAAGACCTTGGAGAGCTATTATCCACAAGGTGGCAAAGAGTTGGACACATTTTACGACTAAGTAACAACAAGTACATCTTTATCCATTCCTCCGTTGCTGAGCATTAACGTTGCTTCCATGTCCTGCTTGGTATAACTAGTGCTGCTGTATACTGGGGTGCATGTACACTGTAGAATTAATGTTTTCTCTGGTATATAGAATTTAACAAAATCTGTCAGAAGTACCTAATTGTGTCTAGAGGATTCAGGATCAAATTAGAGTGGAGAGTACTTTAGTATGAACTCATAGTATCATCAGTCTCTGGGAGGCTTTCTGTAAGTTTAGTAACATTTCTTCTTAAATGTTTCAATTAAATCTTCTTGTCCTGCAAATTTACCGAGCATTCTACTCGATTTCGTTTCTGGATTAAAGGACAGTAAAAAGTTTTCTGTTTTGTTTTGTTTTTGCCTATATCAGGATTAGTGACACAGCTTTCAAGTAATGTGTACATTTCATCAAGAGTATTACTTCCAGTAACATAAATCTGTTTATAGTTTCGTCATGATTGGTATCCATTGGACTTGTGGTGATGATTGGTTTTCCCATATTATTGCTGACGTGACAGATATATACATTCACACATTTATATGTGTGTGTCTATATATATATAGATAGATAGATAGATCCATCTATATTATACCAGGTCTTGCCTTTCAGCATTTCTTAAGAGACTCACCTCCTTACTCTGTATTGCCTGTGCGTGTATCCACTCATACAATCCAGCATTTCCAGACGGCCTGTGAAGACTAGCATCCAAAGTCCACAAGGACACACTCTGCTGTACAAGTGGGAGAATTTAAACACTGCCCTGGACCCTGTTACTACAAACTAAGACACAGAAGCCTTCATTACTGGTGCCTCTGACACTGGCCAACTGCACTCCATTTGAAGGCCAAGGCCACGTAGGAACTAAAACATTCACGCTGTTACTTGTCACTTAGGTCTAGTATTCCATTCCCAGCTCTTGGACCAAATCTCCGAGCTTTGGCTCAACCCTTGGAACCTTCTGTATCTAGGATGGTTGATCTTTCAGACTGTAAGCATCTTGAGCACCATGGGGAGCTAGGCTATGTGCTCTCTCGAAGGCAGTGGGAATGGCCTCTCCTTGAAAGTACTAGCAGCCTCTGCTCTTTGCAGGTTATGAGGCCTGAAGACCCTCTTTAGATTCTGAGAAAAGTGACAGCTTCCTAACTGGGCTGTCAATCATCTTGTTCCTGCAAACACTGTCCTAACATCACGATCCTATGAACTGATCCAGGGTTCACTGGTGCCTCAGACAGTAAAGAATCTTTGGCAATGCAGGAGACTCAGGATTGATCCCTGGGTGAGGAAGATCCCTGGGAGAAAGGAAGGGCAACCCACTCCAGCAGTCTTGCCTAGATCATCCCATGGACAGAGAAGCCTGGTGGGGAATAGTTCATGGAAGCACAGAGAAGGACGCAACTGAGGTCTAAATCATATTAAAAAGCAGAGACATTATTTTATCAACAAAGGTCCATCTAGTCAAGGCTATGGTTTTTCCAGTGGTCATGTATGGATGTGAGAGTTGGACTGTAAAGAAAGCTGTGGGCAGAAGAATTGATGCTTTTGAACTGTGGTGTTGGAGAAGACTCTTGAGTGTCCCCTGGACTGCAAGTAGATCCAACCAGTCCATCCTAAAGGAGATCAGTCCTGGGTGTTCATTGAGAGGACTAATGTTGAAGCTGAAACTCCACCTCATGCAAAGAGTTGACTCGTTGGATAAGATCCTGGTGCTGGGAAAGATTGAAGGCGGAAGGAGAAGGGGACGACAGAGGATGAGATGGTTGGATGCTGTCAGTGACTGAATGGACATGAGTTTGGGTGAACTCGGGGAGTTGGTGATGGACAGGGAGGCCTGGCGTGCTGCTGTCCATGGGATCACAAAGAGTCGGACACGACTGAGAGACTGAACTGAACTGATGCAACTTGCATCCCTAGTGATCCAATCGTTAAGAAATATCAGTCCTTCAACTCACTTTCAGAAGTGTTAGAATATGCATTCTTCCTGTTGTGGCCCATGGCATCTTACAATTTCTCTCTATAAGGCTCAGAGAGATGAACACAAGCTCCTTTCTTTGTCATGAATATGATGTTTTCTAGGGACATCTCTCTTGACCAGACTGCCCCGTCCACTATAGTAAGATGACCCAGAACCTTGTCTCCAATCCCGTGATGGTTTAGCCCTTTTTCACCTTAATCATTGTCATTTTCTGAGACTGTATTACTGCAGAAAGTTTAAAGATCACACTTTAAGAAAATGTTACTCTGAGTAGGAGTGTAAACCAAGTGCATGTTTCAGCCTGTGTGATTGGAAGGCGTTTGCTGCTTCTGTCATTATCCTGAGAGATTAAACACTGGCTTTGCACAAAATGTGGGCTCTCTTTCACCCCGTTTCCTGTGGAGGAGGGCTGAGTGTGGACAAGCATGAGGTCACCGCTGGTGGGAACACTCCATTGCTTGGCACCAACTTGTGGGGATTCCTGCTTCTCTCTGCAGGATGAGGTTTTCTCACCAAAGCTGCTCAGCGTTAATCCACCAACCCATTTGCAGTTTAATATGGCTCAAGAGAAGAGACATTATGTCTTGTAACAAAAGCAGTTCTCCAGTGATTAACTGTTAGTTGTTAGGACAAAAAAAAACATTACCTATGAAATTTGGCCAATGTGAAGCCACCACATGCCCCTTTTCATTCATTTTATGGAAAAACTCTAATGACAGTCTATTTTCACTTACAGTTGTATCCAGCCTTGTTGTCCACAGGGAGGGCAGTCATCTGGGGAAAGATCGAAAGGACAGGAATAAAAGATTCACTGATTACTATCATTCCTTACCATTTGCAAGGTTTCTTTCTTTTCTTTTTTACAGTAATATATTTTATAGATTATCTATGGAGAAAGAAATTTTAAATAAATTGATTCTTTTCCTGATAGGATGTATTATGAAAACATATATTTCCATTACCGTTTTCGAGGAAATTCACAATACATTTCTCTTCAATCTTTTTCTCTTCTTCCAGCTCTGTGAATCTTGCCAAGGCTTCATCTTCAATATTTACGTTAACTGAAAAACACCATCAGAAAGCAGAATTTTGCTCCTTAAGCCCAAGGAAACTTCTGAATACAAAACAAGAGCTTGAGTGTCCAAGTGAAATCATTACTTGATATAAATTGGGCCTCAAACAATTACAATTTCCCATGACTCAGACATCTGCTGTCTGTCTTAAGAATGAATCACCATCCAACTCTGTAACTAGACCCCCTCCCCAGCATCAGCAGCAGGACGACACAGACTCACAAGAGCTCCGTGAATTTGGGGATCATCCATCAGTCTATGGAACCGCCCTGCTCCTTGACCAACATCCTAGAATCTGTACCTGCCAATAGGTCTTGTTCTGACCCAAATACGTAGGAAACAGGCTTATCCCCCAACAGATACACACAAGCCATGTCAGAGAGAATGATGGGAGATGATCTACTTTTTAATTAACCCACCGTTCTCCCCAGGACCGTTCCTGAAATAGACACATGTTCTTCCAATGATACACACACCTCCACAGTGCTTGTCTGTGGTTCTATACACTGATGTCAGTGTTCGTAAGAACGATGCATTTGAAAAGCTGAACATAATGAAGATTTATTATAAAAGTTTCCATTCCAAGACTTATGCTATGTTGGAAAACTGGTGTAAACTGAACAAATTGAGAGTAGCCTTATTATATCCACAGTTTCAAGTGTATTGAAGGATTTAAAAAAAAAAAAAAAACAGAAGCTAACACAATACTCTAATTTTCTTCTAATTAAAATTTTTCAAAAACTGTCTCTAGTGAACTGCAGCATTTTTTAATGCAACAGGTGGGGATTACTTAGAAATGTCTGATGATCTGATCCCCCTACCCCTACGAGCTTCTCTTTCTTGGTAGATTACATTCCAGGGTCCTTAAATCATGACCATAAAGACCTAGGTTCTGTAGACTACATAACGCATGTTATCACACAGCCTGATTTCATGGATAAAAGTACTGCAAATGGCAATGTTTCTTAACAATGTACAATAATAGTATGATGCTAGTATGATAAAATAAGGGTATCATACATACCCAATATTACAACCAATTTTATCACCATGCCGTCTTTATCCACGTATGCAATACACAGTATCAGTACTGTTTTGGACTCATAAACAATGTTAAGTTCTTTTATCCTCTCATCTGTGAAGGAGCGAAAAGATACATATATACAACAACGCCATAATTTATTGTCAGATTTATCGCGGCAAATAAGGGTATGTGCAAGAGTGTATCGTGCATTGATGTCTGTCTCATTCCATGGATGGCCTGCATGCTACAGTTGTTATGACAGCAAAGACTGCAGGCAAGACTTTTTATTCCCACCTTTTCATACACTTAGTCTGATACACTTAAATTGGATTCAGATACCTAGACAGCATATTCAAAAGCAGAGACATTACTTTGCCGACTAAGGTCCGTCTAGACAAGGCTATAGTTTTTCCTGCGGTCATGTATGGATGTGAGAGTTAGACTGTGAAGAAGGCTGAGTGCCAAATTGATACTTTTGAACTGTGGTGTTGGAGAAGACTCTTGAGAGTCCCTTGGACTGCAAGGAGATCC
>SJYV01012989.1:0-25788 GCA_006410875.1 Neotragus pygmaeus | reverse complement strand
CCAATCCCCTTCCCATCCCTGCCTCCCAACGCTGGGAGGGGGCTCCTCGGGCCCCTGGAGGGAAAAGGCTGCGCTGTGCCCTCGGGCTGAGCTTCCCCCATCCCACCAGTCAAACCTCCCAGCGGGGCAGGGGCCAGCCCTCTCCTCATTCAATGCTGATAGCCACAAGGGCCCGGAACCCCTCTCCTCTCCCACCGAAGCCCCTCCAAGTGGCTGGGGGTGGGGGTGGGGAAGGAGTCGACGGAGCAAGTGCAAAGGAAGCAGATGTTGGTCCCTGAGTTTTATTTGCGGGGATGGGGAGAGAGAAGAGCTGGAAGTGGGGGCATGTTTGGGGACCCCCAGGGCCCTCTGGGGTGTAAGTTGGGTAGGGCAGGAGACACAGAGGCTGGGGCTGGGGCCAAAAGGGGGGTGTTGGGCGGGTCTGAGACCTAGGTTCAAAGCTTGGCTCCCCTTCAACTCTGGGCTCTTTGGCATCCAATTGCAAGGCCAATTTATTGGGGGCAGGGAGGGGAGGGCGCAGCCCTGTAGACGGTGAGGTAACAGGAATCCGGTGTGGGCGACCCGGGCTCTTGAAGCCCAGGAATTGGCCAGCTCCCTCTCNTTCTTCTTTTCTTTTTCTTCTTCTTCTTCTTTTTTTTTATTTTAACATTTAAAAATTTTAAGTTCTTAAAGCAAACGCCATATATGTTTTTTTTTTGTGGTGGTTGTTTGGTTTTTTAAAATAATTATTGTGACTTTTTTTTTCTTCGTCATCTTTTCTTTAATATTGTATTTTTGAAAATCCAACCTCTAGATTTTTAACCTTTGCTTTTTGATATTATCAATTTTGTACCTTTAAAAACCCAGTCTTCAGTACCCATTTTTACTTGAGAGCGAGATTACTGGCTTGATGGCTCTCTCCTCCTTTGGACTCTCCTTTTTCTCCACCAGGTTGCCTTTGTCTCCTCCCTCCCCCTTCTCTTCTCTACCCAACTCTGTGAATCTCTGTGTGTTCCAGACGGTGGAGAACACTTAGGGAACTGTTTACTGGCTGGATCTGTCTCTCTCCTTTTCATTTCCCTCATTTACCTCCTGGCCACCTCTGTCTCCTTTCTCGTCCCCCTCTTCTCTGTATAACTCTGTGAACATCTCTGGGTGGTCCAGACAGTGGAGCGCACATAAGGAAGTGATTACTGGCTAGTTTGCTCCCCTTCTGATCCCACCTCATCTCATTTCNTTACCTCCTGGCCACCTCTGTCTCCTTTCTCGTCCCCCTCTTCTCTGTATAACTCTGTGAACATCTCTGGGTGGTCCAGACAGTGGAGCGCACATAAGGAAGTGATTACTGGCTAGTTTGCTCCCCTTCTGATCCCACCTCATCTCATTTCAGTCACCTCTAACTACCCCCTTCCTCTTCTCTTCTGCATGTAATGTAACTCAGTGAACCTCTCTGGGTGTCCCTCAATGTGGAGAAACTTTTCATTTCTAACCTAATTGTTTTATCATCATTGCTATATATATGGAGAAGTCTTGAGGCTACTGTAAAAATAAAACTGAAAACCAGAAGCAGAAGGCTAAGTCCAAATCCTGAGAACATCAGAGAACTCCTGACTCCAGGGAACATTTATTGATAGGAGCTCATCAAACACCTCCATACCTACACTGAAACCAAGCAACACCCAAGGGCCAACAAGTTCCNTTTTTGTTTGTTTTTCTTCTTTTCTTTTTCTTCTTCTTCTTCTTTTTTTTAATTTTAACATTAAAAAATTTTAAGTTCTTAAAGCAAACGCCATATATGTTTTTTTTTGTGGTGGTTGTTTGGTTTTTTAAAATAATTATTGTGACTTTTTTTTTCTTCGTCGTCTTTTCTTTAATATTGTATTTTTGAAAATCCAACCTCTAGATTTTTAACCTTTGCTTTTTGGTATTTGTTATCAATTTTGTACCTTAAAAACCCAATCTTCAGTACCCATTTTTACTTNTATTGATATTTCCCCTGGCAATCTTGATTCCAGCTTGTGCTTCCTCCAGCCCAGCGCTTCTCATGATATACTCTGCATAGAAGTTAAATAAGCAGGGTGACAATATACAGCCTTCACGTACTCCTTTTCCTATGTGGAACCAGTCTGTTGTTCCATGTCCAGTTCTAACTGTTGCTTCCTGACCTGCATACAGGTTTCTCAAGAGGCAGGTCAGGTGGTCTGGTATTTCCATCTCTTTCAGAATTTTCCACAGTTTATTAATGTGTAATTATTATAATGCGTTATTTTTAAAGTGTAATCATTAGCTGGGCTTAAGGAAAGCTAGTCTTAGAAGAAATAGACTGTTGCCATAACAATTCAAAGGTTAACAAAAAAACTCTCATGTAACTAAGAGGAAGGAATGTAGGAAAAAAAAAAAAAAAGGTTTGTCCCTTTCTCATTCTCAAGGGCCCCAGACTCCTTATCAACCTACCTAAGAATTAACCCTCTCAATCCCTTTTAATTAAATCCGAGCATATGAGCTTCTTGCATGCTGTTTTCTGAAATGTCAGTTCATATTTTTTGTTACTGTATTTTCCTGTTGTGTCACGCATGGAAATAAACACATAAATAAAGCTACTAAAAGTTGCAAACTTGTGAAGTTTCTGAAGAATCAGAAGGTATTAGAAACAGTATTGATGCCCCAAATCACTATTTATTTTTGTTATTTCTAACCCTTATCTTTTGCGACCCTTAATCTACTGATACCTACATTTCACTTTTAATGGCATCTTTTAATTCATTTGTTTTCTGTGAGTAACACTTCTTTTTGAAATTCAGGTGACATTTGTCTTTGCTGTTTCCCCTAACATGATTTGTCTAACTCGTGTTCTGCTAGGAGCAAGCTGAGACAGTTATCAACAGAATCTGGGAACCTACGACCAATGATCACGTACAGGATTGACAATGGATGCTCACATTTTCACATTGCTTCAATTGCAAACTCTTTTTTTTTTTAAAACATTTTATTTTGTAGCGGGGTGTAGCCAATTAACAGTGTTATGATAGTTTCAGGTGAACAGCAAAGGGACTCAACCATATATATATATATATATATAAACTCTTTTTTATATATAAACTCTTTTCTCTGCTGCCAGAGTCTAAGGCCATAAAGCTCTAATCATGCACATTAGTAAGTATATCCCCGTTGTATTGTATCTGCAAGTTGAGGGTGATAACATTGGTATGGTTGCAGAGCAGGATGAACTCAACCCGTGGAATGAGCTCCTACTTACCTATCTGGTAATTTCTACTCCTCTCTCCGCTACTCTGAGAAGTCCAGTTTCTCTACTCCAACTTGCAATAAAAGGAACTCAGGACTCAGGATCATCCTAATTGGATTCTACTGCTATGATTCTGATTCATTATTTCCAGCTTAAAATACCACATCATTTCTATCTTGGAATACCACAATAACCTAACTGTTCTCACTACCTCTGTTTATCCCTAACCAGGTTATTTACTCCAATCCATCATGTCATCACTGTCAGATTCATGTTCTCACCCAGAAGTAGGGATTTATGTCACTGCTCTACTCAACAACCATTTGCTTGTCCTCATGCCCAGTAGATTTAAGAGAGGAATGATATAAAAGGGAGCAAATGACATAAGAGCAAGGTGGGAGGTTTTGCTGATGTGTTTCTCACACTGGTTTCTTATACAAACTCATAATAAGCGTTAAGGATGATAACATTAAAATGTAAGTTCTCTTCTGGGGTCTGAAATAATAGGGTCCAAGTAGACAATCTATAACTGAATGTTATAGACAGATAGATTTTATAACACCTGCAAACTTGAGTGAGTATTATATCTCTTAGTTAACCTCAACAAATTCTTAAATACTTAGATTTTCAGTATAGAATAAAATAAGAACTTAGAGCTCTCAGAAAAATAGGCTGAAGATATTGTGTGCCTTAGGAGAAAATCCTGTGCTTTTGTTTCTAGGTGTCTAGAGCAGAAAACTGAGTGTTCAGTTACGAAATTCAAGGCATCGTCTTTTCAGTTTCCTATCAACTCTGTCTACAGTAGGGTGATACCTAACATGCTATCTGTGAGTCAGGATTCACACTGTTATTAAAAACTACAAACAGCAAGCAGATTCTTGTCTACTCAAGGATCAAAATCCCTACTTAGACTAGAGTTTTTAAGAGAAAAAATGATCGAAATATATATATATAACATACATGCACTACAGATGATAGGAACAACTTTTACCCATCATCTCCTATGTACTGAAAAAATATTTATGAGAAGTAAGACATTGAGTGGTATCATTTCTTTGGGTCTTGCTCAGAGTGATTAGATGTATAGTGTCATTAAACTACATGGAATGAACTATTAGAGAGAAATGTTTGCATCGTTCATTTAAATTCTGAAAAATCTCTCACAGAAACAAATGTTGTGATCTTTGACACCGAGTTGCTCTTTATGGCAATATTCAGGCAGCATTGTTGATTATTTTCCCAAGTGAATTATGCGTTGTGATAATAAAGTTATATAATTCAATGGAAAATATTCTCAATATTATTACAGGAAAACATGCATCGATTAATCTAAACGGTACGTTGTTTATATCGGATAAATGTATATAAGGTAACACATTGAATCCAGGTAGCTATTGGTATGGTGGTGGTCGTGGTCAAAGTGGGGGCGGCAGAGCGGGAGATGATGATGGAGGTGGAAGTGATGCTGCTGGAGGTGGTGGTGGCGGTGGCATGGAAAGTCATGAGGTAGGAAGGAGATGAAAAAGACGGAGAGTTGGCCTTTTAACTATGTTTGATACAGAATGCAGGACGCTTGGGGCTGGTGTACGGGGATGATCTAGAGAGACGTTGTGGGGTGGGAGGTGGGAGGGGGACTCAGGATTGGGAGCTTGTGTGCACCTGTGGTGGATTCGTGTCGATGTATGGCAAACCCAATAGAGTATTGTAAAGTTAAATTTAAAAATAAATAAATTAAAAAAAAAAAAAAACTCAGGCTGACTTTATACTGTCTGAAGTAGCAATGAGATCTCTCTCTGCCCATTATGACCCTTGCAGTGTTCTGGTATTCTCTGCAGAAGGGTTAATATACTTCCACCCAGCAGGCTCTGACTCTGAAATCAGAGACAGAGGAGCAGTCAGTGAACAGGAGAAAGTCCACCACTGCGCTAATCCTCTCTCTTAACAACTAAAAGGAGAAGAGAGCAGCAGTCATTAGCTGCAGAGTATGTTTGAGAGGAGATGCCCAGCTTAATAAGGATAAAACTAGAACAGAGTTTCCAAACAAATTAATGCAGGAGGGCTTTCTCAAGCTCCAACTATGTGCTGGGTTGAGCATCGTGGATACACAGATGACTTCTGCCACTGCCCTCAAGGAGCTTGTGGGGGTTAATGTTCACAATAGAAGAGGATATGAAATATCTGCTATGCTGCAAAAATGGAAAATCCTGTTGTATCAACACTGGCTGGGGGAACAATGATTACTAATGTCTCATGATAGAAGATGGTACCAACAAAATGAGGTGCAGGGTGAATGAGGAAGCCTGGTATAGCTGACAGGAGAGAAGTCAGTAGAGCCTTGCAGAATTTTATGATTTTTAAAAGTGCACTTAAAGTTAGAAATTTATAGTATATAAATTTTGTCATTAAAATTAATTAGACTCAGAGGAATCATGACATTTAATCATTTCAACCTGGAAAAGAATATAATAACTTTTATCAAGTTAGTGTACAGGGAAGACAAATATATCATGAATCCTCTATTTAAATTTAGTTGTTCAAAAGACATGTCTTAAAAAAAAAAAACCCTATATCTTAGTGTTCTTTTTCAGACTACATAAGAACTATATTTCACAGCTTGAATGTTTTTACTTAAAATTACCCCACAGAGATAACTCACATACTTTACAATTATTTATTAATTATGGAGTTGGTTGGTATATTCAGTAATAAGCAATTTTTCATATTTTGATTAATTTTTCTCCATTTCAGATGGCTATAATTTCCTCAGTAGAAACATTTCAAGATAAATCACATGGACATTCATTTTAAAGATAAATGTGGAGCACTCTGCTATATTTTCTAAAACAAGGCTACAATTTAAATTATAGACTATGTCTTTAAGTATATATATTTATAGACACATAACACTGATATTCTATAATACCTACAATTCTTCACATGAAGGGATGTTCTATTCTAGGAGATGTGGTTATATCAATTCATATTCTGGCCTTCACTCCTAAAACTTAGTAAGTTTGAGGTCTGAAAGCATTTCATCTTATTTATACCCTCCAATTAAAGCTGTAGATAATCTGAGAATTGATAAGCCTGGATGATATCTAATTTTATATATACATGTGATTGGCTTGGAGAAAGCATGTATTGGAATTCTAAATTGATTTTATTGAAACAAGAAGGAAATTTTGCTTGGGGATATATGATATTGGCTTTTCAATGGTCCCTTCTCATCCCAACATGAGGATAACAACAATGACACGCTTTTCACCTTCTGGGTATAATGAACTAAGGACTCTGCTTTTTGACAGGGAAATAAATTACAACCCTGAGCTTCATGGAAGGAAGGCTGGGCCTAGAACACTCATTCTGTAACTAGCAAAGGAAGTAGGATAATGGGGGCTTAAATTGTAAGATACTTATTCGGAAGGTGGTGTGTTAGTCCCTCTGTCACGTCTGATTCTTTGCGACTCCATGGACTATAGCCCACCAGGCTCCTCTGTCCATGGGGATTCTTCAGGCGAGAATACTGGAGTGAGTTGCCATTCCTTTCTCCAGGGTATCTCCCCGACCCAGGAATTGAACCTGGGTCTCTGGTATTGCCAGCAGATTCTTTACCATCTGAGCTACCAGGGAAGCTGAAGTCTAGGTTAATATTTAAAGCATTGAAAGCAAAAAAGAAAACAAGGTAACTGTGGTTGGTTGAGAGCGCATTTAAAAAACTTTAGGCACTGAATCATATAAGTGATGCTCATAGTTATAGCATCTCTGCCTCATGGTGTCTGCAGAGCAGTGGGCTAATCTACTGAGGTCCTGGACCCCTAAGCCACGTAACACCCATCACTTCTCCATCTCTGCCCAAGAGCTCAGCTGGAAAAGACTTTCTCAGTCCTGCTATTCCATAGCAAACATGGAAAGGCAAGCTGATTCCTCAGAGAACCAAACTGAAATCTGTACATTTGTTATGGTATAAGCTGGCCACTGCCATGAAGGAGTCACACATGGCTGGGATGCTGGCAAGAATCTTAGCTGATACTCTCATTTACTGCTGAGTTTGGCCAAGACTGGGCACTCCTGGCAGCTTGGAGACGTAGGGCTAGCAGAATCTGTGAGAATATAGACCCAGGAGGTTCTGGGGGAAAACTCAAGCTCTGTGCACCGTGGGGACGTGGGTGTCTCTGAGGAGGTCAGTCAGGCTAGGCAGTAACTGACAAGCAGGGCAGTAAAGCCTCTGAGAAGAGAAGTGACTTGAGTGGGAACCAGCCACCAGGTACCATGAGCAGGAGGCAGTGATGGAGAGCAGGGACTCGTTAACCAGAGTGAAAGGCTTTACTTGGATCTGTCCCCAGCCCAGTAATTGGTTAGCCATGGAGATAAAGATGGGAAAAGCTATTTTTGTAACACGTGGGGCATATGAAACCCTACTGGGGAATTTCAGGGCAAACTCGAATGCAAAGGGCAGAAGGCCATTCCTCCTCTTTGGGTCACATACCGCTGCTTAGCGACAGCCTCCTGGGGGCTCAGGACAGACACCTCTGGGTACCAGCAGAGCAGGACACACTGTGCCAAGGGAGGCTGCGCTGACCAGCGGGGTGGGGGGGGCGGGGGAATTGCAAAGCTCTGTTGGAAATTATAAGGTCCCTACGAAGTCCAGCGTACAAAACAGCTACACAAAGGGAGCCGGGGATAGCAGTCCTTCTAAGGCAGATCTGCACCTGGCAGAGCAAGGGCTGTGCAAGGGACACAAATGTGTGATAAATCTGAGGTGCTTCGCATGTGTGTGTCAGGGTGTCTGTATGTGCATGCTGGCATGTGTGTGTGTGGGCACGCCTGCATGGGTATGTGCATGCCTACGCTTGTACGTATACCAGTGTCTTTTAAATTTTGAAGAGGGATGAGTGGAGACAGGTGGCGTCTTCCGTAGTTATGTCTTGACATCAGCCTTTCTCTTTTCCCATGCCATGTCTGGGTAACTTTATTCTTCCACAGCCCCCAGAGCTCTCAAAACTTTCTGTAGGTGATTCCCTCAAATCCCTGCCTTCAGCTCTTACAACCAGTGATCTCTTCTAAGGATTCAATAGTGATTGTATAAAACAGATACAGCAAAAAAACAAAAAAACCAACAACTGGGGACAATTAGAAGGAAGACACATGCCAAGAATGGCTGTGGGCTAGAACCCTTGCAAATTTTGTATGTCAGACTTTCTGTGGTCTAATGATTTTTTAAAAGTAATTTGCATAGATAGAACTGTTTCCATAGCAACTCAGATAGTGGTACGTTACATCTCAGCCCTAATGGCAGCTTTAGCAAAGCTACCTAGAGATGACAAGGGGATTCCCTGGGGTAAAAAGACTTTTAATGAGATCCTTATGTTTGGAGGTTCATCAGCAAACTGTAGTGACGTACCCCTTTCTTTTCAGTGACTGCGTGGCTTAATCAGACAGTGCTTGCTTTTGGGAAAGTTCCATCCTGGTATCACATGGTCCTTTCTTTCTTTTTAATCCCATTTTCATTCGGTTAAAGTTATTAATATAAATACCTAGTTGTGTTCAAAGTGAAGTTTACACATGACAATAACATTTCACATCTGTGTTTACACACTCCAATAACTAAGTTAATAGCAGGGGCACTTTTGCAGAAAATTATTAAATTGATAAACTGCTTGAAAATCCTAAATGATCCATGTTCATCTTATAACCATAGCTGGGTGTTAAATACAAATTTCTACTTTCTGTTAATTTAACAAAGCTTCGGGAAGTCTCCTGAAAAAGGCATCGGGAATAAAGCAAATTAACCCCATCCTGCCTGTATGTGTCCTTTGTGAAGGATACGCATGGTGGGGTGTATATTTGAATGATTACATGTATCAGAAAATGCCTTCAGAGTCAAAAGAAAAGCTGAGCATCTGGGAAAGGCACCCTGGAGCTGAGGTTCCACTGCCAACATAAAACAAATGTACTTGGTTTTCTTCCTCTCTCTCTTCTTTACAGTCTTTTCCTCCATCGCCCTGAGCCTGGTTGGAACCAATATGAAATTAAACATCTGCTCCATCCAGACTGTAAAGTCACTTAAAATACAAGAAACAAAACAAAACCCACCATGGTTAATGGCCAAGATCCTCTTTTTATTAATAAAAAATGTTTTCTGACTGCTTTGGGAATTTGTATTTTCCAGCCTTAGATTCCAAGCATGTTACTACCTCTCACTAACTTAAGAGGAAAAAGATTTTTGAATGAAGAATAAAATATGAAGAAGAAAATATGGGGAATAATGTCATTTAGTCTAAAAACNCGTGAGTCTGAGTGAATTCCGGAAGTTGGTGATGGACAGGGAGGCCTGGCGTGCTGCAATTCATGGGGTCGCAAATAGTCGGACAAGACTGAGCGACTGAACTGAACTGAATCACTGTTTGTTTGTGAACCAATGGTGTGTGCACACTTTCTCACTGATGAGAACAATCCTGGCCCTGGGGGGACCTCCAGCAATATTTGGGTGAAGGATATAAAGTTATGGAGAGGAGAGCTCCCCAAGGTTTTTGGCACCAGGGTCCAGTTCCATGAAAGACAATTTTTTCACAGACTGTGGATAGGGGCATGGTTTCCTGATGATTCTCATAAGGAGTGCCCAACCGAGATCCCTCAGATGTGCAGTCCACAGTAGGGTTCCCAATCCTATGAAAGTCTAATACTGCTGCTAATCTGATAGGAGGCAGAGCTCAGGTGGCAATGCAAGTGATGGGGAGCAGCTGTAAATAAGATGAAGCTGTATTAGCTCTTACTCACCCCCCGCTCACCTCCTGCTGTACAACCCAGCTCCTAAGAGGGAGCTGGGGAGCTCTGCCATAGAGAAATATAAGGCACCATCCAGCGATGCCCTCCCCATGAAAGGCGCTTGGCTTCTTGAAGGGTAAGAGATTAAAAGGCAAATATGGATGGAAAGAAAAGACCAGAACTCTTTGAAGTAGGTGGCCTTGGGCCTTGATGCCAGGAGAGTGGCATCTGCAAATACAGAAGGGACCATTTGTGGGGACATGTGTGTGGGAGAGTGCCTGCTCCCCATGCATATATACAAATGACATACTCAGTTCATTCTGATTGGAGGAGATGTGATTCTAGGTTCACATATGGGGGCTTTCTCCCCACTGCCTTTTTGACTCATGTTTTATTCTCTTGCTCCCATTATCTGAAAGTCAAACTCATGGCCATCTCTGCAACCTAATGCAGTCAGCCCCCATGATCTGAGGGGGATGAGTTCCAAGATTTACAGTGATGAGAGATGGAAGAAGACAGGGGAGGAGTAAGATGGGGGCATCACCTGACTCCCCACAAATACATTAAAAGTTCATAAGAATTTGGAACAATTCCTACTGAACAACTTTTAAAGAACAGTAGAAGACCCCAAACCTCCAAAAAGGCAAGCCAATCTTCTTAGAAGGAAGTAGGACCAAACATGAAGACATAAAAAGATTCCTATTGGGTGCCTGAAACCAGATAGTAGCAAATCCTATATATATATAGTATTCATATGTTTTTTCTATACATATGTGTTAGCCTTAGTCACTCAGTCGTGTCCGACTCTTTGCGATCCCATGGACCATAGCCTGCCAGGTTCCTCTGTCCATGGGATTTCCCAGGCAAGAATACTAGAGTGGGTTGCCATTCCTTTCTCCAGGGGATGTTCTGGATCCAGGGATAGAAATTAGGTCTCCTATATGGCAGGCAGATTCTTTATCATCTGAGCTGAAGGAAATGGCAACCCACTCCTGTGTTCTTGCCTGGAGAATCCCAGGGACGGTGGAGCCTGGTGGGCTGCTGTCTATGGGGTCACACAGAGTCAGACACGACTGAGTGACTTAGCAGCACCAGGTAACTTATAAATTTGGCACTGTAAGAGAATATCTGAATTGCCAGCATCACTACTCTTGCTGAGCCAGCTGTGTGTGGATGTGTGTGTGCTCAGCTGTGTCTGACTCTTTGTGATCCTATGGACTGCAGTCTGCCAGGCTCCTTTGCCCAGGGAATTTTTCAGGCAAGAATACTGGAGTGGCTTACCATTTACTACCCCAGATGAGCCAATTAATGGACAGGACATGCTGGACAAACGGGCGATTCACTCCCAGGAGTGAAGATTTCATCACACTACCAAGAATGGCACACAATTTAAAGCTCATCAGTTGCTTATTTCTGGAACTTTTAAATATTTTGAGACCATTGTTGACTGCAGGTAACCAAAACTTCAGAAAGGAAAACTTCCGATTAGAGGGGACTACTGTTCAAACACCACTTTCCTCAGTAAAAGTGAAAGTGAAGTCTCTCAGTTGTATCCGACTGTTTGTGACCCCATGGACTGTGGCCTACCACACTACTCCATCCACTTCCCTCAACTGAGAATTCTCTCCACTCCTCTAAGCTCTTCTGGCCCTTTCTCAGTGCTTACTTTGTACCCATGTCTCCTCTCTTAAGACTTGATTGACAGCTCCATGGGGACAGAGCTCATCCCTACATCATCTTTATATTTTATATCATCCACTCAGCCTTGCATGTAGTGTTACTCAGAAGTACACTGGAGAACACAGGAAAGAAGGAAGATGGACATGAAGACCAGCTGCTCAGGACTACTTCTTGATTTCCCTGGAATCACAGGTCTCCATGATACAGGTCCTTGTGTTAAGAAATCATTTTGGAGATTCTTCTGAGCATTCCCATGGGAAGGCACCTCACTGATAGCATCCAGCTGCCATGATGGCAAATAGACTCTCACTCATGATGGGCAGGCCACGTGAAGAGTGAGTCCCTATGTGAACACAGTTTGGCATGTGCAAACTCAAACTGAAACATCTCTCCTCCAGGCTGAGTTTCAGCCTCTAAGGGACAACCAGGAAGGAAGTTTGTCTTTGAACATTTCATGGAGAATAACAAATAAAAACATCTGCTGGAAAGGAAACCAGGTGTTGGGCTGGGGAGGCAGACATTCTTTAATTCTCTCCTCTCCTCCAGGATCCGGTGGGGATTTCGATGTTGTGTTCGCTAACACTAGCTAATGTAATTTTTGTGATAATTGTAGAGCAAATAGAGCAAACTCTCAAATATAATTAGGGAAAAGTGCTTCTAATTAACTTGTAAGTCGTGGGTTGCAAAGTAGAGTCACAAATCAGTTATGCATTGTCAGACTTAACAAGTAAAACACACTGTACATTTCCATCCGGGCAAATAAACAAAGCAAGACAAATGCCCCTGGTAAATCCTTTCCTTTGAACCTTTACAACATGCTGGCGTGCTCTGGAACTTAACTGCGGGTAAGCTGAGGTATATTTCACGTTGCCAGCAACCCGTGATCATGGTGAAGAGAAATGAAGACGACTTCAGACAGTGTGGGAACAGCCTATATGCTACCTCAGTGGCATGGAAAAAGGGATACACTCATGCAATCGGCTCGGATGGGTGGACAGAGGTCCTGAGCAAACCCCAAGAGGTTTCGTAGGGAAGTAGAGGGTGATGATAGTGGCAAACCCCCTTCCAGCTGAAAGTACCAGCAACACCAGTTGCTTACTGCGGGCTCTACGTTAGATAACCATTATAAGCAATGTCTGCTACATTTGTTAGAAGTGACNCTGAGCAAACCCCAAGAGGTTTCGCAGGGAAGTAGAGGGTGATGATAGTGGCAAACCCCCTTCCAGCTGAAAGTACCAGCAACACCAGTTTCTTACTGCGGGCTCTACGTTAGATAACCATTATAAGCAATGTCTGCTACATTTGTTAGAAGTGACCCCGTGGTTTCTCTGTCACAAGGGCAACCACATTAGAATAAGTGATAACCTCAAATTATTTTTAATTCATAAAAAATGGTAGAGGAGATACACATTTTCATAACTTAGTTACTGTTCGCAATGCAATATTTTGGCATCTCTCAAAAATGTCCAAGTCACCCACAGGGGGTTAACTGCTGGCCTGGAGAAAAGAGAAAGTGAGGTTCCTGAAACATCCATCCATGATCATGAGAACTGCCGTCGGAGCTTATTAAAAATGAGTCCCAGGCTATGATCATAGAGATTTGGGGGCTGGAAATCGGTACTGATTGCAGGGGCTTGGGGGGTGGGAAGTCATGGTATTGGGCAGACAGGTTGTGGGGACAGAACAGGCATGCCAGCGGTGATGCTGGCACTTTAAATCTGGGCTCAGGGCACCACCAGGCATGTTCAGGGCACCCAGCATGATGACTAGTAAGTGGTGGGTGTTCAGAAATGTTTGTTCATCCCCTTTGGGGATACAAGAATGCAGAGAATGCCTCAATTCTCAGGTCAGGCCGTAAGAAAGTAAAGCACAGGAAGCGATGTGACAGGGTGGCTGTTGCTATGTCCACTGGTGAGCCACTCTAGGGAGTGTGCAATAAAGAAAGGCTGTGAGACTGGGTCAGCCGACAAACGTGATCTCATCATAACATATGGTAGTATAGACTCCTTTCAAACCACTGTATCAAAATGTCTGGCTCACTGGAACATAGCTGTTACCACTGGCCATTGGGAACAGTGCCATATCCTGAAGATGGTCTCCAGAGAGAAGGCACCTGGGTATTTACCCCAGCATTTCAAGCACCTGAACCTCACTGCTTCATAGCAGACATCCCACAAGCATTTGCTTAATGAATGAATGGACGAATTAGACCCAGAGCCTACAGAGCTGCTTCAGTCTCCAGGATTAAGAGTGAGGGTGGGCAGGAGGTTCATGGTCTGAATTCCCTAATTTGATTAGACTTGGCCTGGTTATAGCCAAGGCGAGGCAGAAAAGGGTGCCAGGCTGTTCTCATGGGTGCCCACTGGCCCTGTCTCTCCTCTCCTTGTCTTTACCTGGCTACCTAGGTCAACTTTAGCCCCAGCACCAGACATAGAGGCAGAGCCTTCTTCAGCTTTCTGCACCAGCATCCTTGGGGTGTCAGGTCTCCTCTTAATAATAAATCCCTTTTCCCATATCATTCGTTCTTCTCTGGTCAACCCCAGCTGACACACCCAGTGAAGCTATCTAAATGTTGGCAAGATGGCAGCAATGTTTACGATTCTACCTTCCCAAGGAAGAGACAAGATGTATGAATGCATGATACCCTAATTAACCTTTTGCTGGGAATTTTTTCTTGTGACTCAATGTAAGTTCACTCATTGTGAACTCTGGAAGCCAGGGACTGCCAGACTTGGCCTCATTTGACTCACTAAATCTAAGGAGATCTTCATTTACTCATCTCCTCTCTGATGCTGTGGTTGGCAGAATGATGGTCCTCCAAAATAGCCACATCCTAATTCTCAGAACCCATGAATATGGTACCTTACATGGCAAAAGGGATTTAGAGGCTGTGATCCATTTAAGGATCTCGAGGAGAGTCTCTGGGATTATCCAGGTAGGCTCAGTCTAATCACTTAGGTCTTTCAGAGGACCATTCCTGGCAGCAGTCATGAGCAATGTGATGATGGAAAATTCGACAGAGACACCATGTCTCTAGCTTTTAAGACAGTGGAAGTGGGTCACAATCAAGGGATGTGGCCAGCCGCTAGAAGCTGGAAAAGTCAAGGTCTGTCCCCCTTAAAGTCTCCAGGAAGGAACACAGCCCTCTGGACACTTTGACCGTAGCCATGTAAAAGCCCAGTGAGACCTGTGTTGTGTTGGGCTTCTTACCTCCAGAACCAGAGGATAATAAATTTTCATTAATGTGTTGGAACAGCAACAGGTAATCAATATGAACTTCCCTGAGCGGTCTGCCATGGTCTGGGTATTCTGGTCCTCAGTGCATACTGTGTCTAGGATGACTGCTCTTGTGGGCTTAGGGTAGCTTTTTCCCTAAGGGTGATGGGTACACGCTAGGGTTCACATCCCTAAACAGGAAGGTGAGTGGGAGCTGATTCTGAAATAAGGCATCTCCTGAGGCCCTGAAAGTATGTCACCAGTTCCAGTGCGAGGCAGCCCCTGCTGCTGAGGAAACCAAACCCCAGAGAACTCTTCCGGCAGGCCTGCAATTATTTAAGAGAAGGAAAAATCTGGAGAAGTCAAACTAGTCTGACTCAGAATAAAAAAGTTGGGGAGGATGGTTTTTACACTTTACTTAACTTAAAGAATTGTGGACTTTGAACTTTAACACACAATGGCAAGAGATATCGATTTTTAGACTTTAATTCCTTTGAACTTTAATGTCTTTGGACTTCAACATGAAAGTGGACTTCAACTTTGATTTTTAATTTCTCCTTGGGAATTTGGTATTTGGTGGGGATTATATTAAAATTCAAAGCATCTCTACATTGCTGGCATTTCATTCCTGGAATGTCCTGTTCATTTTTATCTTTCAGGTGTTGTTTAATATTACTGCTAAACCTCAGATGTTCTATGTTGGATAATATGGCTGGACATTATTTGGGATAAGAAATAAATCTGGGATTTATTTTATATCGTGGGAAGACAATGACCCTGGATTTGATTTAAATAACACGCTCTTCTGACCCATTTCAGTACCTCTTAGTGTAATGTATACAATGCTCACCAGGAGTCCCAGGTGATCCCCAGAAAACCCCATGAAGACGGAGGAAAGGCGATCTTGACAAAATGTTTGCCTTCTGTTTTAGGGGCTTCCCTGGTGGCTCAGACGGTAAAAAATCTGCTTGCAATGTAGGAAACCGGATCCAATATCTCGATCGGGAAGATTCCCCTGGAGAAGGGAACGGAAACCCACTCCAGTATTCTTTCTTGCCTGGAAAATTCCATGGACACAGGAGGCTGGCAGGGAATAGTCCAAGGGGTTGCAAAGAGTCAGACATGACTGAATGACTAACACTTTCACTTTCCTTCTTTGGAGAGATGAGCTGTGTCTCCAGCTGATCATACAAATAAAGTAAGAGGAAAACAATAAGCTGGAGGATGTTAGTGGGGAAAAAGGCTTCTCCTCTGTCCCAGTGTCTCCTTCCAGAAAGGGTGTTTACCCTCCAGAGTTGGGTAACATTACATCCGAGAAATCTTTTGAAATAGTTAAGTTCGTTGGCTAGCAGACACAGAGTAATTAATGCTGCCAACTTGGCTTCTATAGGCAGTAGAGATCATGTTTAGTACTATTTACACTTTGTCTACCAAACTGTTCAAAACTCATGCAGGGAAGATGTTATTTATTAGGGACATAAAGAAATAAAGAAGGGAGTGGAAGGAGTCATTCAGCAGATGAGACATTTCATCTCATTTCTTTGAGCTACGGATGGAGCTGAGTGGGCTGAGGACAGTGATGAGGAAGCCAGCACAGTGCAGGACCTGGACACAGCAGACTCCATCCTGAGGACCCAGCGAGGTGGCCGACTGCCCTTGCAGAATTTGAGACCCCTCCCTCCAGGCAGAAGAACAAACGAGACAAACAAACAATGCAAGGAGAATCTTCTCCAAAGAGATTAACTGCACTGGGGGAGAAGTTAAAAGCTAATGTGGATATCTGACCCTCAGAGAAAAACTCCCCTCATCAAGATACTTGAGGATCCCACCTATTACAACTCAACTCCTACCAGCTCACCTGAAGTTGAGCTCACAGTTCACAAACTTCACCAATGTGCTCAGAGCTCAGACAACTCTCTATTCCTTCTTAAAAATAAGCAGAGACCTGAGAGTTCGTGAGTAGCAGTGAAAGTCGCTCAGTTGTGTCCAACTCTTTGCAACCCCATGGACTATACAGTCCATGGTATTCTCCAGGCCAGAATACTGGAGTGGGCAGCCTTTCCCTTTTCCAGGGGGATCTTCCCAACCCAGGGGTTACCATATCCTTAAAGTAAGTCTGCAAAATCAATAAGGAAGGCTCCCATACAAACAGAAAAAAAACTTGACACCACAGCAATGTGAAATGACTCATGATAAAGAGAAAACAAACCTTAGTTTTAAATAATATCCTTAGAGAAATTCAGTAATAGTCTACATTCATAAAACAAGAACATAAAAAGTTCTTAGAACTAAAATACTACTACCACTGATCTCTCTTTAGACCCCTGGAAGAAGAAAAAAAATCAAAAATAAAGCCTCATAGATAGGTTGAGGGAAATGGTAGATGCTGGAGAAAGCTCTCAGCATGCTTGATAAAAACACAAAGGGCTGCAAATTATTGAAGAGGAAGGAAAAATCCAATTAGTCTGACTCAAAATAATTCCAGAAAGAGAAGAAAAACATGAATGAATTTTTGGAAAAATAACAAGACAATTTTCTGGCACTGAAGGTCATCACTCTTTAAACTGGAAGTGTCCAATACCAAAGAATGTTTTCAAAGGGGCAACACCTAGATATATCACAGACTTTTACAGTATCAAGGATAGAATTAAATTACAGAAAATATTCTTGAGAAAAATAATTTTCTATCTGTCCATTTCAAGTAAATATTAATCATGTATGAGGATTTAGTACTGATATTTTCATAATTTCATGTCCTGAGCACAAGTTTTTAAGAAACTTGTACTTGAGCGCTCAGTCATGTCTGACTCTTTGCAACCCCCTGGACTATAGCCAACCAGGCTCCTCTGTCCATGGAATTCTCCAGGCAAGAATACTGGAGTGTGTTGCCATTTCCTCCTCCATAGGGATTGAAACTGTGAAGAAGGCTGAGCGCCGAAGAATTGATGCTTTTGAACTGTGGTGTTGGAGAAGACTCTTGAGAGTCCCTTGGACTGCAAGGAGATCCAACTAGTCCTTTCTGAAGGAGATGAACCCTGGGATTTCTTTGGAAGGAATGATGCTAAAGCTGAAACTCCAGTACTTTGGCAACCTCATGTGAAGAGTTGACTCATTGGAAAAGACTNAGTGAAAGGCACATAGGAAAAGAACAAACTCAGAAAGCAAAATTCACTGTACCTTCTTGATAGCTTAGGAATATTTTTTTCTGGCAAGGGCTATGTGAGAGTTGGACTTTGAAGAAAGCTGAGCGCCGAAGAATTGATGCTTTTGACCTGTGGTGTTGGAGAAGACTCTTGAGAGTCCCTTGGACTGCAAGGAGATCCAACTAGTCCTTTCTGAAGGAGATGAACCCTGGGATTTCTTTGGAAGGAATGATGCTAAAGCTGAAACTCCAGTACTTTGGCAACCTCATGCGAAGAGTTGACTCATTGGAAAAGACTGATGCTGGGAGGGATTGGGGGCAGGAGGAGAAGGGGATGACCGAGGATGAGATGGCTGGATGGCATCATGGACTTGATGGACGTGGGTCTGAGTGAACTCTGGGAGATGGTGATGAAGAGGGAGGCCTGGTGTGCTGTGATTCATGGGGTCGCAAAGAGTTGGACACGACTGAGCAACTGAACTGAGGAATTGAAACGGTATCTCCTGTGTCTCCTGCATTGCAGGCAGATCCTTTACTACTGAGTCATTGGGGAAGCTCTTTATGGAACTTAAAGGACAGTAAACCAATAAAGAGGAGGTTATAGGATCTAGTGAACAGAAGTTCCAATCCCGGACAGCTATACAGCAGAACTAGACAGCAATTATCCAAATCTGCCCAAAAGACAAAAGATTCTGATAGGGAGATCCTTAGAAGACCAAGGGATTAATAATGACTGAAATAATGGACAAAGCTCAGTTGGTGGGCATTGTCGCTGATGGATGATCCATCCAGATATGATGCTAGAAATGTACTTCATTGACAAGGATCATCATTTTGAACCCACAGGGAAATAAATGTGATTGCAGGTACCACACTGGTTGCTCATAAGGCAAAGGCTGATCTATGGCTTTCAACTTTTTGAATCAAGCTATAGAAAACTTTGGAGGACTGACTACTTTTATAGACTAGAGTGTAACTATATTCAGTCTTGGCAATAAAGTCAAGTATGGGCTTCCCAGGTAGTGCTAGTAGTAAAGAACCCTCCTGCCAGTGCAGGAGACATAAGAGACAGGCGTTTGATCCCTGGGCTGGAAAGATCCCCTGGAGAAGGAAATGGCAACCCACTTCAGTATTCTTGCCTGAAGAATCCAAGGGACAGAAGAGCCTGGTGGGCTACAGTCCACAAGATCACAAAGAGTCACACAGGACTGAAGCAACTTAGGACAGATGGGAAAGATGATAACAAAGGCTGTGAAAGAGAAGGGTGAAGACAAAGGAATACTGATAGCCTCATCTTACAAACGGAGTGATAAGAGGTAGTGTCTATGTTAGATTGGGAGAAACAGAGGTTTGCTTTTGAAGTTACTGAGTGAATCTGGAGAGGAACCAAGGATAATGATGTCACCATGTTAGAAAGAAGGAAAAAAGGCCATGAGTGATGAAAAAGGAAAAAAGTCTCCTTCCATTATGATAGAAAGTCAGTATAAAAAGCCTATAATAATTTGTTTAGGTTGAGACAAGCATATTATCTAAAGACATGGGATAACCACGAGAAAGCTAAAAAACAATGCAAAAGGAAGCAAAAATTAAGGCTGAATGCTTCTGAGGGAACTAGGAGGAAGATAGATGAGGCTGAGGACTGTTGCTTTCATTATAAGCACTTTTATATTATTTTATTTTTTGACCATATCTATTACTTCAATTTAAAAATTAAAATACAATGCATTTGCTCAATTACCCTTGCCACGTCTAATTCTTTACAAGTAGTTGTTTAAAGAAGATGCCTCAGGATTTATTTCCCTGGTGGTTCAGTGGCTAAGACTCCATGTTCCCAATGCAGAGGGCCTAGGTTTGATCCCTGGTCAGAGAAACAGATCCTGCATGCTAGAACTAAGTGTTTGTATGTTGCAACTAAAGATTCCCCACACAGCAACAAAGATGGACGATCCTGTGTGCTGAAACTAAGACTCAGCACAGCCAAGTAAATAAATAAATATATATTTTTAATGAAAAGAAGATTCATTAAGAAATCAGGGCAATAGAGTCTTATTTATTTAAAACACAGCAATACTTGTAAGTAAGCCTACACGGTCCTGTATTAATTTGCATTACTTTATCTACCTGACCCACAAGTATCTGCTCATATTTGTGAACAGATGAAGAGTCTTGAGGTGGGTCTGCATTAGTTTTCTGGGGTTGCCATCACAAAGCACCATAGACTGAATGGTTTAAATAACAGAAACTTATTGACTAATGATCTCAGAGGCTAGAAGTCCAAGATCAAGGTGTCAGCAGCGTTGGCGTCTTCTGAGACTGTGGGGGAGAACCTGGTTCATGCCTTTCTCTTGGCTTCTGGTGGTCTGCTGGCCATCTCTGGTGTTCCTTGGCTCATAGAAGTATCAACCCAGGCTCCACTTTCATCTTCACAAGGCATTCTCCCTGTGCGTGTCTATGTCCAAATTTCCTTTTTCCATAAAGACATCAGCTGTATCGGATTAGGGACCCATCTTACTTTAGCGTCCTAACATAACTAATTACATCTGAGTCACAATTTGAGAGTCTATGGGTTAGGACCTTAACATATAAATTTTGAGGGCATATAACTCAACTTTGGAGCCCTTTGGAGACTGACTGAATTAAACCAACTGACCTAGTGCTAGTAAGTAAATAGTTAAACTGAAGCCTGTCATCTTAATTAAAAGGAAAGACTACTTGGGTTACGTGAAGCATAAAATGAAAAAATACACTCTGCTCTTGGAGAAGTAGAACTCTTAAGGACACTTGCTTTCATCTGAAATAAAACTTGTTTATTTTTATGGTTTAATAAAGACTGCTTTATTATAATTTGTAAAGCATTCTGAAATCTTTAGTTGGGCCTTTCAAAATTTAGGTTGATTATTTCCATCTTTAGAGAGAGAAAAATTGTATTAGTCAAGCCCAAAGGACATGCAGCACTTCTAATAAAGTTTATTTGCTTTGGAACATTTCAAGTAACGGCTAGCATATAACCGCTTCAACTGGCTTTAAATGAATTCTGATCATCATCTCATAGTAATTATTGCACAGGAAGAAAATTATTTATTGCAAGGTCTAACAGGCAGTGGCAAAATATATTCTGCTGTGAAGACATACTGTAGTACAACAAGGCAGCTGTGTTTTTTTTTTTTTTTTTTTAACATGCATGGTTATGGGTTGAATGTAAATGCATGTAACTACCTCAATTTTTAACATTTTATTATTATTCAAACAGTTTGCCAAGGAATACTCAGTAAATAATTTAAAGCTCTGCAAGATCATTTTTTTTCCTTCTATCTTTCATTATTTATAATTTGGTGCTCTCAATCCTTCTGGATATAGACCCTAAGTCTGGTTTACAAACATGCTTTATTTACTTATTTATTTTTTAATCACTAAAATTGTTCATTCGAATATTTGTTTACAAAACATCCTAGTTTGTAAATATTTAGAGAGGATTTCAAAGGATATGTCATTCTCACTTCCCTTTTTTTCAATACACATCTGTTTTCACCAAATCACTAACAGGCAGGAAGGAAAATACAACAGAAAAAACTCTGTGTACTAGGGGGGCCTGGAATGTCCTTGCTTCTTGCTGAACAATTAGGTGGGCTGAAGGATTACAAAAGAAGTGATGGGAATACCAGACCACCTGCCCTGCCTCTTGAGAAACCTACCTATATGCAGGTCAGGAAGCAACAGTTAGAACTGGATATGGAAAAACAGACTGGTTCCAAATAGGAAAAGGAATATGTCAAGGTTGTATATTGTCACCCTGCTTATTTAACTTATATGTAGAGTACATCATGAGAAACGCTGGGCTGGAAGAAGCACAAGCTGGAATCAAGATTGCCGGGAGAAATATCAATAACCTCAGATATGCAGATGACACCACCCTTACGGCAGAAAGTGAAGAGGAACTAAAAAGCCTTTCGATGAAAGTAAAAGAGGACAGTGAAAAAGTTGGCTTAAAGCTCAACATTCANATTTCAGCTTTAGCATCATTCCTTCCAGAGAAATCTCAGGGTTCATCTCCTTCAGAAAGGACTAGTTGGATCTCCCTGCAGTCCAAGGGACTCTCAAGAGTCTTCTCCAACACCACAGTTCAAAAGCATCAATTCTTCGGTGCTCAGCCTTCTTCACAGTCCAACTCTCACATCCATACATGACCACAGGAAAAACCATAGCCTTGACTAGATTACTTTGTACACACACACACACACACACACACACACACACACACACACACACACACACACACACACACACAAGTATCTAACCTCATTCCAAAAAGGTTTTGTGGAGGGTCTTTGTGATGATGAAAGTGAAACGATCCTTTTTACTTATCACTCTCTACTCCACTCTTCCAGACATCATCTCTTTTTCCGCTTGTCTAGTTAAGTTTCTAAAACATCAACACATTTGCTACGGACATCTCTTAAAGATCAGCAGCCAGCGATGCCAGAGTGTGACAATTGACAACAGGGCCCCCATCCATCACAGAGGCCACCAGCAGAAGCTGTGCATGGTGGGTCAGCTGACTGCCAAGCCTGTGTATGCAGATATCTAAGGCTTGGCACACACCCAACACCCAGAGAAATTCACATGCATTTAAGAAATGAGTGACTAAGGAATGAGTGAAGGGCCTGGACTCACCCAGAAAAGCTTATTGGAGTGAAAAGCTCATGAAATTTGGGCAAAGACTGACACCGAACAGGACCCTGTAGGGCTTTTGGGCACAGATGCGTTTCTGTGTCTTCCATTCCTCCTTTGTAGGGAACAGACTTCAGCCTCCATCACCTTCCTGAGGCTGGAAGGGCAGATTCAAACAACTGCTAATCAGGGAAGGGAGGGCATGAAGAGACAAGAGAAGGGAAGCCAAGAAAGAATAGCGCAGCCTTGGGGCAGGGTCCTCCTTCCACCTCAAGGGATGTACATAACAATATCTTCTGAGCTCTTTAGAGGACTAGTCAGTCAGTTCAGTTGCACAGTAGTGTCTGACTCTTTGTGATCCCATGAACTGCAGCACGCCAGGTCTCCCTGTCTATCACCAACTCCTGGAGTTTACTCAAACTCATGTCCATTGAGTCAGTGATGATATCCAACCATCTGATCCTCTGTCATCCCCTTCTCTTTCTGCCTTCAATCTTTCCCAGAATCAGGGTCTTTTCAAACCAGGCCGTTCCTCGCATCAGGTGGCCAAAGTGCTGGAGTTTCAGCTTCAACATCATTCCTTCCAGTGATGCCCAGGACTGTTAGGATGGACTGGCTGGATCTCCCTGCAGTCCAGGGAACACTCAAGAGTCTTCTCCAGCACCACAGTTCAAAAGCACCAATTCTTCAGCACTCAGCATTTTTTATAGTCCAAATCTCACATCCAAGCGTGACTGCTGGTAAAACCACAGCCTTGACTAGACAGACCTTTGTTGGCAAAGTAATGTCTCTGCTTTTTAATATGCTGTCTAGGACATAGCTCTTCTTCCAAGGAACAAGCATCTTTTAATTTCATGGCTGCAGTCACCATCTGCAGTGATTTTGGAGCACCCCCCAAAAAAGTCTGTCACTTTTTTCCTATCTATTTGCCATGAAGAAATAAAACCCCAATAAATGAAAGATGTCAGCATTCTTTTTTCCAGAGAAGACCACCTGAAGCCAATTAAAGGAATCAGAGAAGCTCATCAAGAGAATACCTGTCTCTAAAGAAGTGCACAGACCCAAATCTTAATAGTAACTTCGCCCTTGAACCTATGTTGTAAAACTCATGGAATCCTCCCAGGTTAGGACACAGAGTTTTTGAGAGTACAAGCCGTCTTTGTCCCCTTTTACCTGGCAAACCTATAATGCTATTCTTTTCTATCTCACCCAAAACTCTGTGTCCGATATTCTATTCAACAACAGTGCACAGAGGCTGGGTCCAAGACTCAGAATGCAGAGAATAACACATAAGAGAAATGGAGGGTTGATGACCCTGAAGGTAAATTGGATTGTTTTTGTTCAGTCACTAAGTTGTGTCTGACTCTTTGCAACCCCATGGACTGCAGCACACCAGGCTTCCTGTCCTTCACTGTCTCCTGGGGTTTGCTCAGTCGCATGTCTATAGAGTCAGTGATGTTACCTAACCATGTCATCCTCTGTCACTCTCTTCTCCTCCTGCCCTCAATCTTTCCCAGCATCAGGGTCTTTTCCAATGAGTCAGCTCTCTGCATTTGACCTGCTAAAATCCTGGATTTGCATAGCTCTTCAGGAGTCAACAGAACCCTAGCTTTCATAGCTCACTTTGGCAGTTGACCATGGCTGGTGCTGAAGATGAACACGAGTCTCTAAGCCCCTTGGAGCTGAATTTATTTGTCTTATTTGACTTTTGCTTCAGGCAGTGGAGTTAGCTTTGGCCTGATCTGCATCTGGATGCTTCTGTCTAAATAGAGCTCAAGGAGTCTTGCAGGCTTCCAGGTGCCCTCAGGTGTCAGCCAGCGTGGACATTTAGAAAGGCTTTGTTACTAAAGACTGGGTGCAGCGGCAATTCCTTCCATGTGGGATGCTTTCCTAGATGTTTTTCTCAAGTGGTAGCTTGGCCAAGTGCTTCCTGTTTTTCAATAGCATCCTCCACAGCAACTCCAGAAACCAGGAGCTTCAGCAAGTCCAAATATTTCGACAACACATTTTTCTTTGAAAAAGGTGAAACTCAAACCTGAAGTTCAGCCAAGTACAATAAAGCCTTCCTCTGGAAAGATGTGAGTGTGTGCTAAGTCGCTTCAGTCATGTCTGACTCTGTGCGACCACATGGACTGTATGTAGCCCGTGAGGCTCCTCTGTCCATGGGATTCTCCAGACAAGAATACGGGAGTGGGTTGCCTTCCCTTCTCCAAGGGATCTTCCTCACCCAGGGATTGAATACACATCTCTTATGTCTCCTTTACTGGCAGGCAGGTTCTTTAACAGTAGCACCACCTGGGAAGCTCACCTCTGGGAAGACAGAGAACATCTATTTTAGAAGCAACCACTGTCATCCTGAATCCATTTGGCTCTGATTCTTGGACAGTGTCATGGCAGAATACAGTACTTCTTCTAGGAGACAGTCTGGACCACCAACTCATGTTGCTGAAGAAACAGTGGGTTATGATATGACAGTGGGTGCAAATTTCTGTTCTACTCAAAAAGGGTCAGAAAAAGGCATCTGTGTAACACATGCACCGTCTTTCTTACAGCCAAAGCATCACCAGGAGGGGAAACGTGCTGACATTCTGAAGAATATCTCTGCCCTTGATGTTTCCAAACAGGGCTCACACAGACATTCTGGATGTTGCTCAGGGGCACACAGTGGATGGCATCCAGCATCTTCAGAAGCAGTGTTGAAGACTTGGGAGGACCCAGCAATCATGTCCTGCATGGCGGCTTCAAGCATCCCAAGGAGCACAGGGTATGCTGTGGTGGACGGCCCATGGGACCCACACAGCTGCATCTCCTTTCTGATTGAAGCCATCAGTCACTTCACCATTCTCCATGGAGCTGAGTTTCTTTGGCAATGAGCGAAGCCACCACAAAGAGTGCTTCTAGATAAGGCATTTGTGTTGCAGTAAATTCAAATGTTAGTAAAATCCAATTCTTTTCAAATCATGAACTGAAAGTGCAGGTACACAGGAGGGGGCTCCTTTGGTTGTGTTGGCCTCATACATCCACTGGGCTTCCCAGGTGTTGCTAGTGGTAAAGAACCTGCCTGCCAGTCCAGGAGATGTAAGAGATGCAGGTT
>SJYV01012983.1:0-14704 GCA_006410875.1 Neotragus pygmaeus | reverse complement strand
GCCTGGTGTGCTGCGATTCATGGGGTCGCAAAGAGTCGGACACAACTGAGTGACTGAACTGAACTGAACCTGCCTAACAGAATGATTGGCCCAAGACCACCCGAAAACTAATCCCATCACCATAAAACCTGAGTCTGTGAGCCACGAGGCAGAGCAATTCTCCTGGGTTCCCTTACCCTACTCCTCTCCACCCGGGTGCCCTTTCCCAATAAAATCTCTTGATTTGTCAGTATATGTGTCTCCTCAGACAATTCATTTCTGAGTGTTAGACAAGAGCCCAGCTTTGGGCCCTGGAAAGGGTCCCCCTTCCTGCAACATTTTCATTGGTCTTATTATTGGCACAGAGAACAGTAAGGACAGAAGAACCCCCGCCGGCTTGTGTAATAGCTACTGGGGCTCAGCAGATAGCATCTTTGGGACATACTGAGGAGAAGCCTCTCCAGAGTCCCTCAGTTGTGCCCACTGTTGCCTGCTGGTTCAGTGGAGATTCAAGGAAACAAGAAACCAGAGATAGTAAAGGAATTAAGATTTCATTAGGCATATATCCCTCCAGCCATAGGAGTGAGGACCTCCTACCTTAACCAGAGGTCTTCTGGAATTTGAGACTGGGCCGTGTGAGCTTTCTGCTGAGTTCGTCTTTCGCTGTCCTGGTTTCCAGCATGATGGGTCTTCCCCTCCGCTGGATTTTCTTCACCTTCTGGTTCTACTGAGGGAGCTTTCGCTGAGTTGGGCTCCTGCTGTGCTTGGCCACTTTCGTGCGGAGGTTGTTTCAGCCAGGTTAAACCCGAGTCATGGCACCACAGATGTCACACAAGTGTATGCTCCTCGGTTCTTTGTCTTGTCACAACAAAGACTTGGAGTGATGGACATTAAAGCCCCCTCGGCGTATCACAGCTCTCGGGTCTTGGANTGTTTCAGCCAGGTTAAACCCGAGTCATGGCACCACAGATGTCACACAAGTGTATGCTCCTCGGTTCTTTGTCTTGTCACAACAAAGACTTGGAGTGATGGACATTAAAGCCCCCTCGGCGTATCACAGCTCTCGGGTCTTGGACAGACCGTGTTATAGCTCTCAGGTCTTGAATGGACCATGTTATAGCTCTTAGACAAATCAGTGTTACAGCTCAATTTTATTTAGAAGATCGCAGGAAAATCCATCTTTGAGGCGCGAGGGCATGTTGATCCAAAGATGCAAACAGAAGAGCGCCCCATTGTGCGGGAGAGAGAGAGAGAGCTAGCTTTGGCTCCTCTTTTTATCTGCCCCCCTCCACCCGCCCCGGGCCTGTCCTATGTAAATTGGGCCAGCCAAGAGTGTTGTTAGTTTTACCCGAGGTCTTCACTCTGGTTCTCGGACCTTCTTTTGTTCTATTTTCTCAGGCTTTTCCCTTCCTTGTCTTTTAGCCACTGCCATTATGTACTCCTTTCCCTTATTCTACCTACCTAACACTTTGAAGACTATTCTAAAGGGCACAATACTTAAAAGATGGTTTTCTTACTGCTTAGTGAAATTCTGCAGGCACTGATATACCATCTTTCTAAAAAAAAAAAAAAATTACTAGATCTGTGTGAATAATGATTCCAGGGAGAAATAATCTTAGAACTACAGAGCTATAAACATTCAAAGATGGAGGTATTTAAAGGTCACTCAGTTTAACCTCTCACTCGATGCTTTTAGGTCAAATTTTTGTGATGATATTTCAGGTCTTCCACAGACTAGCTTCACCAAGCTCAACATTCTGGTCTCATATTGTTCATACTTGTTAGTGGGAAGGTTAGAGAGCTAATGCCCATTTCAAAGACATGTCTGGCGTGTTTATGTGCTCAAGCAAGCTACCATCTTATCAGCATACTCATATAGGTAAGTGAACAAAAACTTTCATTTGAATTGTTATTATCTGAAAATTTCACTTTCAAATTTAGATAAGCATATATGTAGGAAAAGGAGTATGTCAAGGCTGTATATTGTCACCCTGCTTATTTAACTTGTATGCAGAGTACATTATGAGAAACGCTGGACTGGAAGAAGCACAAGGTGGAATCAAAATTGCCAGGAGAAATATCAATAACCTCAGATATTCAGATGACACCACCCTTATGGCAGAAAGTGAAGAGGAACTAAAAAGCCTCTTGATGAAAGTGAAAGAAGAGAGTTTAAAAGTTGGCTTAAAGCTCAACATTCAGAAAATGAAGATCATGGCATCTGGTCCTATCACTTTATGGGAAATAGATGGGGAAACAGTGGAAACAGTGTCAGACTTTATTTTGGGGTGCTCCAAAATCACAGCAGATGGTGACTGCAGCCATGGAATTAAAAGATGCTTACTCCTTGGAAGGAAAGTTATGACCAACCTAGATGGCATATTCAAAAGCAGAGACATTACTTTGCCAACAAAGGTCTGTCTAGTCAAGGCTATGGTTTTTATAGTGGTCATGTATGGATGTAAGAGTTGGACTGTGAAGAAAGCTGAGTGCTGAAGAATTGATGCTTTTGAACTGTGGTGTTGGAGAAGACTCTTGTGAGTCCCTTGGACTGCAAGGAGATCCAACCAGTCCATTCTAAAGATCAGTCCTGGATATTCTTTGGAAGGAATGATGCTAAAGCTGAAACTACACTATTTTAGCCATCTCATGCGAAGAGTTGACTCATTGGAAAAGACTTTGATGCTGGGAGGGATTGGGGGCAGGAGGAGAAGGACAGAGGATGAGATGGCTGGATGGCATCATGGACTCGATNGAACTGTGGTGTTGGAGAAGACTCTTGTGAGTCCCTTGGACTGCAAGGAGATCCAACCAGTCCATTCTAAAGATCAGTCCTGGATATTCTTTGGAAGGAATGATGCTAAAGCTGAAACTACACTATTTTAGCCATCTCATGCGAAGAGTTGACTCATTGGAAAAGACTTTGATGCTGGGAGGGATTGGGGGCAGGAGGAGAAGGACAGAGGATGAGATGGCTGGATGGCATCATGGACTCGATGGATGTGAGTCTGAGTGAACTCCGGGATTTGGTGATGGACAGGGAGGCCTCATGTGCTGCAATTCATGGAGTTGCAAAGAGTCGGACACGACTGAGCGAATGAACTGAACTGACTGATATATATAATGCAAAATCTCACTTGTGCTTTATATCTTGAAATTCCTGTGAGTCACTTGGGAGCATAAGTATAAATTTATTACTACAACAAGGGAATGTTGTAAAAATTATTGATTGTGAAAGCTGTTAATGTTTTGTGCAAACATTGACTATTAGGTATATTAAAACAATATGATATAAATGGATTGATTATTATGGAAATTCTAAGAGTAGATTAGGTAATTTTAAGAAGAACATTATACTTTTTTGTTCCCCCAAAGTGTATTGAAACAAAGTTGCTAGGCAGAAGAATGGAAAATAGATTGTAATGCAATTTCTACTCTTAATTGAAAAATTTCATATTAAGAAAATAACTTAAAAAAATTGTACTAAATTTTAGCTTACTTAATATTGTTTAGGTTTTAATGACCTACCTAAATCCAGTGGTCATTTCAGTTCTCATATTACTTGGAATATTATAAATTGATACACTTGATTATCACTTCTTGAAATATTTTTTTCACTTGGATTCAAGACACCACATAGTCTCCTGTTTCTGGATACTACACTCTTTTTTGTTAAGTAAATAAAGCAGTAATTGACATGCTTATGGACAAGTTTTCAATTTTTTGGTAATAAACAAGAGTAGAATTGGTAGGTCATAAATGTATTAAAAAATGTGCTATTGTTTTCCAAACTGATTGTACCATAGATCCATTAGATCTAAGTCCTTCACATCCTTTTGTTATAGTCAGCCATTTTAATGGTTACCATTCTCTTGCATGTGTAGTGGTATCTCATGGTTTCAATTTATATTTCACTCATGACATACGATATGCAACTTCTATTTGAATATCTTTTATTTGTATGGTGACTTCCCTGGTGGCTCAGATGGTAAAAGTGTCTGCCTACCATGTGGGAGAACTGGGTTTGATCCCTGGATTGGGAAGATTCTCTGGAGAAGAAAATGGCAACCCACTCCTGTACTCTTGCCTGGAAAATCCCATGGATGGACGGAGGAGCCTGGCAGGCTACAGTCCATGGGGGCAAAGAGTCAGACACGACTGAGCGACTTCACTTTCAGTTTTTATTTGTATGTCTAGTTTTTTAAATAACTTCTTAGAATTCTTTTGTGCATTTCTAATTGTCTTTTCAGTCTTTTTTGTTATTGATTTGTAAAAGATACATTGTTGAATGTATATATATGCATGGCAAATAGAAGAGGAAAAAGTGAAACAGTGATGGGTTTTATTTTCTTGGGCTCCAATATGACTGCTGATGGTGACTGCAGCCATGAAATTTAAAAACTCTTGTTCCTTGGAAGAAAAGCTAGGACAAATCTAGACAGCATATTATAAAGCATAGACATCACTTTGCTTACAAATATCTGTCTAGTCAAAGTTATGATTTTTCCAGTAGTCAAGTAGGGATGTGAGAGTTGGATCATAAAGAAGGCTGAGTGCTGAAGAACCGTTGCTTTTGAATTGTGGTGCTCGAGAAGACTCTTGGGAGTCCCTTGGACAAGACAGTGAGGAGATCAAACCAGTCAATCCTAAAAGAAATCATTCCTGAATATTCATTGGAAGGACTGATGCTGACGGTCCAAAATTTTGGCCATCTGATGCAAAGAACTTACTCATTGGGAAAGACTCTGATGCTGGGAAAATTTGAAGGCAAAAGGAGAAAGGAGCAACAGAAGATGTGATGGTTAGATAGCATCACCGACTCAATGGACATGGTGGACAGAGGAGCCTGGTGTGTTGCAGTCCATGGGGTCCCAAAGAGTTGGACCCGACTTAGTGACTGAACAACAACCACAATTGTGGATATTTTCTCCCAATCTGGCTTTCCTTTTCTTTTTTCTTTTCTTAACAATGTCTGTTGTTTATACTGTTTACAATGCATAGTTTTTGATTTTTCTCTTATGTTTAGTGGTCTTTAGGTTTGCAACAATTTTCTTGCCTACCTTTCTCACATACTTCTGGATTCTATCCTGTTCCATTCTAATTTTCTGTCTTTATGTCTGTATGATACCATTTTAACTACTGCAGTTTTACAGTAACTATTAGAACCAAGCTGTGTATTTTCTTCAATTTTGTCCTTCTTTCTGAAGTTTGCTTTGCCTGCGCTAGGTCCTTTGTGTATCTATGTAAATTTTAGTATTGGCTTGCCAATTTCTCCATAAAATGTGCTGGGATTTTGACTGGAATTGTACTGAATTAGTAAATCAATATTAGGACAAAAAGCATCTTTATAATAGTGAGTTTTGTAACCTATTGATATGGTGTGTGTGTGTGTGTCTGTGTGTGCACGCACACATGCACTCACTCATTCTTGCCCAACTCATTGTGACCCCAAGGACTGTAGCCCACAAGGCTCCTATATCTATGGAATTTTCCAGGCAAGAATATTGGAATGGATTTGCCATTTCCTACTAGTGGGGAATTTTCCTGACCCAGGTATGGAACTCACATCTCTGAGTCTCCTGAATTGGTGAGTAGATTCTTGACCATTATGCTACCTGATAAACCTCCTTATTTATTTAGTAGGTATTATTTATACAGTTTCTCTCAGAATATTCTATAATGTTCTATAGTTTTCTATATAGTGGTCTTAAATGTCTTTTTTTAAAGTATATTGCTGGTTATTTTAGATTTTTTTCTGCTACTAAAAAATATACTAATTAAAAAATGTTTCAATCCCTATTGTTTGTTGCTGACATGAACAAATATATTTCATATATTAACCTTGTACTAAGACTTGGTGGGAGCTTCCCTAGTGGCTCAGACAGTAAAGAATCTGCCTGCAATACAGGAGATCCAGTTTCATTTCCTGGGTCCGGAAGATCCTCTGGAGAAGGGAATGTGGACACACTCCAGTATTCTTGCCTGGAAAATTCCATGGGCAGAGGAAGCTGGTGGGCTACAGTCCATGGGATTGCAAAGAATAGGACACAACTGAGCTTGGTAGAATTTACTTATGGATCTAGTACTTTTTTTAAAGAATCCTTTGAATTTTTTGGTGTATACTTGTTTAAAGGCTTCCCAGGTGGCATTAGTTGTAAAGAACCTGCCTGCAAGAGATGTAGGAGAAATGGGTTTGATACCTGGGTGGAGAAGGTGCCCTGGAGGAGGGCATAGCTACCCACTCCAATATTCTTGTCTGGAGAATCCCATGTACAGAGGAGCCTGGTGGGCTACAGTCCATAGGGTCACATAGAGTCGGACACAACTGAAATGCCTTAGCACACATGCTTGTTCAATTTAGAAACAATCACATTTTCCTTTTTCTTTTGTAATTTTTATGCCTATTATTTAAAATTGTTCCCTTACTCTATCAGATAGAACCCGAGTACAATGGGAACAGAAGTGCTGAGAACAGAAATACTTCCTGAGTTTTTTTGTGACTTGAGTAACAGTGTTTAATATTTTAATACTGTGAAGTTTGCTGTAGACTTTTTGTGGAAGTTGTCTATCAAATTGAGAATATTTCCTTTTATTTCTAGTTTTCTGAGAGTTTTTTTTTTTAAGCAGTGCTGGATTTTGACTAATCCTTTTATTACATTTATTTAGGTTATGTAGTTCTTCCCTTTGTATTATTAGAATTATAATTCCCCCTTTCTTATTTTACTATCTTTTTAATATAATATTGGATTGATTTGCTATTATTTTATGTTTTACATTTATATTTATGAAAGATGTTACACCATCATGTCCTTTCCATGTAATATCATTACCAAGTTTTGATTTTATAGTACTATTGGTTTCAAAATAGGTTGGAAAGTGTTTCCTTTTCCTGTTTTCCGAAGGTGTGTGGGTGGTACTGGGTGGTTTTTTTTAAATTAACCTTAATGATTGATAAAATTCACCCCTGAAGCTATCCTGGAAGGAGCTTACTTTTCAGAAAGTTTAAAAATGATTGATTTAATTTCTTTATCAAAGAAAATGCTATATATGTTACCTATTTCTTGCTTTAATTTTGCTAATTGGTGTATTTGAGGGAAATTGTTCATTTAATGTATTTTATCGAACGTATTGGACTTCTTACTGTTCAGTCACTAAGTTGTTTCTGACTCTTTGTGACCCCATCGACTGACATGCATGCCTAAAAGTGTTAATTATATTTCCTTTTTTTTTTTTTTAATGTTTGCAGGATCTGTCTTGATGTACCAGTTTTCATTATTGATATTGGTACTTTGTGTTTCTTGCTCTCTCTTTCTCTTTTTTTTTTTAAAACTTGATCATAATTGCTAGGGATTCATCAATTTTATATCTTTCAAAAAACCAAATTTCATTGTTGAGTTTTTTTTTTTAATTTTTGTTTTCTGGTTTTTGATCTTTAATAATTTAGAGAAATTATTTTTTCTATTTAATTCCTTGTATTTACCTTGGGTGTGTGTATGCTAAGTCACTTTAGTCATGTCTGACTCTTTGTGACCCAATGAACTGGCACCCACCAGACTCCTCTGTTCATGAGATTCTCCAGGCTAGAGTACTGAAGTGAATTGCCATGCCCTCCTCCAGAGGATCTTCCCGACCCAGGGATCAAACCCACATTTCGAGTCTCCTTCATTGTCAGGTGGGTTCTCTACCACTAGCACCACCTGGAAAGCCTACTATTTACCTTAGGTTACTTTAATCTTTTTTTCCTATAACTTCTTAAGGTAATGCCATAAGTGGCATCTCACAAAATCTGACATATTGTTTTCTTATTATCATTAAGTTCAAATATTTTCTAACTTCACTTTTGATTTTTTGTTGACCTCTAGGATATTAAGAAATGTATGCTTAATCTCCAAGTATTTGGAGAATTTCTAGATACATCATTATTGTTGAGTTCTAGTTAAACTTCTTTGTGGTCAAAAATACTTTGTATAGTTTAAGTACTTTGAGAAATTTGAGGTTTATTTTGAGGTCATCATATGGTCTGTCTTGGTGAATATTCTATATACTTTTGAAAAGACTGTGTATGCTGTAGCTTCTGGGTGTGTTGCATTATCACTTGATTAGGACAAGTTGACAGTATTATTCAAAATTTTCTTTAAATTTGCATTGATTATTTCATCTAGTTCTTCTATCAATGATAGAGGAGTACTGAAATCTCCAAACATGATCTTTTTTTTCCTTTTAGTTTTGTCAATTTTGTTTCATTTACTTTGATGCTCTGTTTTAGGTTCTTATACATTAAGAATTGCTGTTTTTTTGATAAATCATCAACCACCTTATTATTATGAAAAGCCTTTCCTTGTCTTGGGAAATATTTTTTGTTTTAAAGTCCCCTCTGTCTGGTATTAATTGAATCATACCAGCTTTCTTTTGATTAGAGTTTTAATAGTATGTGTATTTCCATCTCTTCTCTTTTAACCCATCTGTGTCTTTATTTAAAACATGTTTCTTATTAACAGTATGTAGTTGAGTTAAAAAAAAATCCATTCTCAAATCTTTATCTTCTAATTGGAGTGTTTATTATATAAAAACATACTTATGGATCTGTCTGGGTTTAAGTCTATCATCTTGTTTTAGTCTGCTGTTTGTTACCCTTCCCTGTCTCCATATTCAGTTTGTTATTTTCACCAGTTATCCTTCAGTTTTAGAACTGTTTTGTGTGTTCCAAGCCCCTGGCCCATGTTGATATTATGTGTATCAGAGAACAGTCACAAAACCTCTGGGTAACTAAGCCCAGATACTGTAAGGAAGGCATTTTTGCTCCTCCTATTTCTACCAAAATGTAGCATTTATTTAAGATGTATTCAATGACAATGGTCAGTCTTTTACAGTTCTCTTTTACCAATAGGGAAGCTTTATCCTATTTAAGCAATGAGTTTGGCTCTGGATCCTCACCTTGTGTGGGAGTATTTTTAGTTCCAATCCCTTTCAGGAGTCAGATTCCATTGCCTACTTTCAGATGTGAAACACTGGAAGCTGTTTTTACCTCTGCTTTCTGCTTTTTATTTTTGTTGCTTTTCAGGTATATATAGTCATTAATATTATATTTGAAAATGGCTACATTTCTATAATGTTTCATTTTAAGTTTTATCAACTCTTTTTGGAATATCAGTGACAGTTGACTGAACATGTGTGTGTTTGGTGCATAACTGTTGCCTTTTTGTGTGGGTGGATGTGTGAGTGTATGTGCCTTACAGAGACTTACCATGCGATCTTGACTGGAAGTCTTGTTTCTCTATAAGATAGAGATAACAATATTTCATTATAAGTTCATTGCAAGCTTTGAGTGATACAAGGCATGTTGCGTGCTTGGCAAAATACCTGGCATATAAAAATACTCAGTAAATATTATGGAGCATTTTACTATGAAATAGAATCACTCAGTTCATTATAAAATGGTAGATAAGAGCATGAGCATGAGCAAAAATAAAAATTGCATCAGATGCTGAAAATCGTATTTGAATAAATGTTTTTTATACAACTATTTTCTGAGGGTAGAATGTATGAGTGGGGGTGTGGTACTTCCTTTGGTCTATGAATATTTTTGGAAGAAATGTTAATCCCTTGGACAGCCATTAGTGAAAGGCAGTTCTGGGAGACAGTTCTCCATGGTATTTTTTTTTTTCCTACTCGTTTGCAAAATGAGTCACTGGATGACCTTTATTCTGATCTTTTCAAGGATTTTTGTCCAGCATCCAGTGAACAGCTCTACAAATTGCTATCTAATATCAGCTCAATTGAGATAGAGAATTTCTGCATTCTCCTTGATTAATTTTTCATGTACCTCACACTCAAAAGGGAACTCTAATGTTCCAGGCTTTCATAGGTCCCACTAGATGGTAGAAATAAAACAATATCCTTGGGGACTACCAGTATTAAGCTCAAAGGCATATCCTACTGTTATCTGGCCTGGGCAGCAGAATTCTTGCCAGTCTTACCAACCTAAGCACTATGGTCTCTCCTGAGCATGCCTTTCAGTGGAAGTAAATCTTCAGAGGTCATCAAAATATATAATTTGCCCCAAGTGGGCATCCTCTTTCCTTAAGATTTCTCTTGTAGTTCCCTTTACTCCCTCAAACTCCTGTACATTTGCAGATGGTCTTAAAATATAGGGTCATTTATAGGACTCTTTAGGATTCTCTCACCAACATCCACCCCATGCTGCCTCAATTGTGAAATCTCCACCTGCTTTTCCTCCTGTAACCTTGCTCTTCTAAATACTCCATATGCATTTCTGAGTTAGAGAAGAGTTGTAGTGAATTTCCATAATAACATATATGTTAAAATTTTTTGTAAATCTTGGGTAATGTCAACTGCCTTCTGTTTTATTCACAGCTTATCAGATCTCTCTAAGTTGATCCCTTTAGCTCAGAATTCTAAGAAACACCGTCTTCTCCTTTTATACATTTTATTGTGACAAAAGCTGTCAGAGCTGTCTATTGCATGCAGCTGTTTCCTATTTGAAACATTTGCTTGGTATTATTTTTCCACCTCTAGTTCAGCAGTAATTTCATTGGAACATTAACTGTCAGATCACCATCCTCACTCTCTTTGACACCCCTCCCTCCAACATTGACTCTTTGCTGGTGAGAGGTGTTATGAAAGAGCCACTTGCAGACAGATGATGGATTATTTCTTTTTTATTCTCACTTTCCAATGATCATTGAACTTGTTTTCCTAGATGAAAGTGGAATTGCTTCTGCAAGCAATTAAGTTGTCTTAAGCAAATGAATGTAGTGGCTTGCATTTACACATGCATAGTGTTTCACATTTACATCTGGGGTTTAAGAAAAACCACACTTTAAAGCAATATGAAATGTGTTTTGCAGAACTGATAGGGATTTAGTATTGTATAAAAGATTACATAGGGTAAACTACAGAGAAATCAAAAGTAAATAAGTATAAGAAAATTTTGTATGGTGGGATAGGGAGAAGACATGAAAATAAAAAGCACATATGGCCTTTTAGGAGTGATGAAAGAAGGAGAAAATATCAAGGTAACAACTGTGGTTTCTAAACACAGATTCTACTTATGCCATGAATTTAGACAGGACAGTCAGAATTCTGCATTCCAATTTTAAAGTGTTCTGTTTTTATTTATGTTACACTTTTTGTTCCTTTCCAATAACATCTTAGAAACATAATCTTAGAAGGAATTTACTCTTGATTTTTACATATATGATGAATGCCTTCAAAGATATTAACACACTGTTGTTGAACCTGAGAGTCATCTCTCAAAGTTGCTAGGTTACACCTAGGAAACAGATGATAAGAAGAAGTTGGCATACAACACGGAAGATAAATCAACCTAACCACTATACATTTTCTGACCCAGATACTACATGATAACTGGTTTACCTAAGAGACAGTTCTCTAGCCATTTTTGTCAATTTTCTGAATGATGACACACATATAAATTGTCCCTGTTCTTATTTATTGATACTGGCAGAAGAATAAATGTCACTTTGTACCAAAAAATGTCCAAACGAGTCCTCCTTTTGAAGACCTTACTATATAATGATTACAAATATATATTTCAAGTTTGATGACCTTGAAGAAATTCTTGGTAAGATTATCAAGGGGGAGGAAGGTTGTCAAACACATAGACATTATGAGGAGATTTACAGGTACCTAGCAAAGAAAATTCTTGGCAGTTTTTAGTCAATCTGTTGTATAGAACCAAGAAAAAACAAAACTGGTGGTAGTAAATAGTGCATTCAAAATTTAATATTTCAGAAAGGAACAAAGGGACCTTGTGAATGAGTTACAAAAGGAGGAGAAAAAAATGAAGGAAAATTAAACTGTCAGTAGAACATAAATGGATTTTGAGAATGTTGGGCTGCAATTTCCATTCTTATCCATTATGGAGTTTATGGCAATAGGACTAATTTTATCTTTTAAAAATATGTATATTGTCTTCTGAAAGTAATATTAATTTTGAAAAATTAGAATTTAAAACACTGGTAAAATAACAATAAAATCTGAACCCTCACAATATCTGATGATATGGGAATCTGAGTTGACCCTAGAGGAAAATTTATTGTTGTTGTTCAGTCATGTCTGACTTTTGGAGACCCATGGACTGCTGCATACCAGGTTCCCTGTCCTTCACTATTTCCCAGAGTTTGCTCAAACTCATGTCCACTGAGTCAGTGATGTCATCCAGCTATTTCATCCTCTATTATCCTCTTCTCTTCCTGCCTTTAATCTTTCACAGCATTATGGTCTTTTTTAATGATTTGGCTCTTTGCATCATCTGGCCAGAGTACTGGAGCTTCAGTTTCAGCATCAGTCCTTCCAATGAATATTCAGTGTTGATTTCCTTTAGGAATGCCTGGTTTGATATCCTTGCAGTCCAAAGGACTCTCAAGAGCCTTCTCCAGCACCACAGTTCAAAAGCATCAATTCTTTGGTTCTCAGCCTTCTTTATGGTCCAACTCTCGTATCATGACCCCTAAGAAATAGCAGTAACTAGAAGGATCTGCAAGCCAGTGTAAGAAAGGACTGCAGAATGATGGAGAAGGACCAGGAAAGGGACTTCAAGCCAGAGTATTCAGGTTGGAGTGAAAGCTCTGCTAATTGCTCTCTGTTTTTATTTACTTTAGAGAAGTCCTTTAACATATTTGAGTCTCAGGTTCATCATGCATGAATGTGACAATTATATTGCCTTTTCCACTTCTGAGGATTACTGATAAAATTAATTTTTCATTTCCAACAGAGATTACAGTTCATTGCTCCTAGGCTTTTTAAACCATCCATCTGTTGATGTCTTTCCTTCTTTCCTTATTCAGAATAGATTCTATGACCTATGGTTATAACGACTCCCTTTTGTATGCTCTCAACTTCTTTCCTCCAGTTGCTCTTCCAATGCATTTGGCAAAACCACCAGCTTGGCTAAATTTAACTCTCGACATGCTTTGCACCTGCATTCATGAAACTCAAAGTAGCTGGGGAGGCACAAAATCATGAGGGGTGATTTTTCTTTAAGTTCATGTCCACTAACTTCAAGTAAGCTCTTAGTGTTTCTATGATAATAATACTAGATTTTAATTTTATTTCCAGTTAGAGCTTGGAACTAAGATTATGTTAATGTCATAAATTTTAACTTCACAAAATGATCTTTAAAAATGTTTTATTGTCTTTAACATGTTCCCTATGATGTGAATTCTTCTTTGATATTTGGTAGAATTCATCTGTAAAACTGTCTGGATTTATGTGTGTGTGTGTCTGTAGATTTTGGACTAACATTTTATATTTTAAATGAGTAGAAATATTTTAAAGTTTCTTATTTCTTCTTGTGTTCTGTTTTACAAGTGCCATTTTCTAGGAGGTGTTGAATTTCAGTTGTAAGTTTGATTTGGTAGCATAAAATTATGCATGCCATTCTTATTTGCTTAAATATCTACTGTATAATATGCCTTTTTAAAAAATTAGGTATTAGTTAAGTATTACTTAATTTTACCTCCTGTCTTAATTTTCATGAACAGTTTTGCCAGATTATTTTATGTGTCTTCAAATATTCAGTGTTAACATTGGTCTCATATTTCAAGCACTATTTCTCCAAAGTATTAAATTTTTACTTTTTTCTCTCAGGTTTTTCTGTTTTCTTTTTTATAACTTAAGATTTATGTTTGACTCTCTAATTTTTCATTTCCACTTTCTAATAAATGCATTTTCCCATACCTAATACCTTGTTTTTGTCCTCTGGGCTGTCAAAACTCAAACTTGGCCATCCTAGATACTGTCAATGACTTCAGGACAACTGAAATTTTATTTTAGTTTAAACCCCTACTTCTATTTCATTTTTATTATTGACTCATCTTTGTATCTCCCTCTCCTTTTTGTCTATTTATTTTTGTGTTTGAGAATTTCCTTTATGGTTTCACCACTTCATCTGTATATTGACACTTTAAAAAAATCACATTTTATTTTGAAATTATGTTTTTGAACAGATTTTTTCAGAGACTATAGATTTTAATGTTTTCCCAAGAAGAAATATTTCTTAAATAATTAATTTTTGTTTTTGTAGACTTTTTTTTCATATATAGCTATTATTTCTATGACTTCTCTGGTGGCTCAGTGGTAAAGAGCCCACCTGCCAATGCAGGAGATGTGGGTTGGATCCCTGTGTCAGAAAGATTCTTCGGAGAAGGAAATGGCAACCCACTCAGTATTCTTGTCTGGAAATCCTATGGACATAGAGTCTGGCATGCTATAGTACAAGGGGTTGCAAAAGAGTCAGACATAGCTTAGCGACTAAACACACACTCACACACACACAATTATTTCTATATTGTAGCTCATGATGTCCCTTTCATGTCTATCATTTGTGTTTGATTGCCTTTTCCCCCTTTTTCATGATCCTTTTGTGTCAATTGCTAAAGCTGGTTACCAATCTTATTACTTTTCTACAGTGAGTTTTCAGATTCCTTTCTTTCTCTCTTTCAGATTATTTTTGTAGTATTGCCCATTTGTCTTTCCCTCAAACTCTTGTATATCATCTCATTATATCTCCCCTTACCCTGCCCCTCTCTCTCTCAATGGAATCCACATCTTCTTTTCTGTTGTTATTGCTGAAAAACAGTTGCAGGTTGAATCTCTTTGAGTACCATCGCTCTCTCTTTGGGGATTTTTTGAATCTTTTCTTTGGAACCTATGTAGGAAGGTAAGTTTATATTAACCATTT
>SJYV01012980.1:0-13160 GCA_006410875.1 Neotragus pygmaeus | reverse complement strand
CTAAAAGCTGTTCATCCTTCTAAAACTTTTTTACCTGCTCTTTTCTATTTTTTCTATATCTATCTTAAGCAGTTATACTTCTTACCTTTTATTTAATAATTAATACCGAAATATATGAATTATTTCTCCTACTAGATTCATCAAGGGACAGGCAGGAGAAACATGCGCCTTCATATACTCCTATACTGCCCAGTATAGTTCTTTGAATATTATCATATGCATGAAAATAGAATTATACACATATAATACACAACGATTGCTAACATGTTTTTCAAAGTAAAATAATTTGCAGAATTGTTCAGGGAATGGAATATTATAGTTAGCACATTATAGAACTTTGCTAAATCTGCTCAAAATGACTATTGAAAGAATGTTTAAAGATCTGTAGTTTAGTATCTTTAGAAGTATGTTTGAAAAAATTTCTTTTATAAATACAAGTTTATAAATTGGAATATTTTTTAGATGACCAGAGATCTTGCTATAATTTAGTGTCATCATTGTGAATGTAACCAATCACTGTGCCATAATAGCAATGCAGAGAGAAAGTTGAAATGGGAAAAAATAGATTTTATTTTCTTGGGCTGTAAAATCACTGTGGACAGTTACTGCAGCCATTGAAGAAAAGCAATGATAGCATATTAAAAAGCAGAAGCATCATTTTCCCAACAAAAGTCCATCTAGTCAAAGCTGTGACTTTTCCAGTAGTCATGTACAGATGTGAGAGTTGGACCATAAAGAAGGCTGAGTGCCAAAGAACTGACGCTTTTGAATTGTGGTGCTGGAGAACACTCTTCAGAGTCCCTTGGATGTCAAGGAGGTCAAATCAGTCAATCCAAAAGGAAATCAACCTTGAATATTCATTGGAAGGACTGATGCTGAAGCTGAAGCACCCATACTTTGGCCACCTAATGCGAAGAGCTGACTCATTGGAAAAACCCCTGATGCTGGGAAAGACTGTGGGCAGGAGGAGAAAGGAGAAACAGAATGAGATGGTTGGATAGCATTACCGACTCAATGAACATGAGTTTGAGCAAACTCCGGGAGACAGAGAAGCCTGACAGGCTGCAGTCCATGGGTTTGCAAAGAGTCAGACACAACTTAATGACTGAACAACAAAAATTGATCCCAAGATACTTCTCGCATTGCCTAATCTTACCATATTCTCCTCAAAGTACAACTCCCCAGAGAAATTTGCTTAACTGAGGATTTCAAGTAGTTTTCTGTAACATCACCAAGAATAGCATTTCCTACTAGCTCTACAGAATGAGCAGGACNTTGCCTAATCTTACCATATTCTCCTCAAAGTACAACTCCCCAGAGAAATTTGCTTAACTGAGGATTTCAAGTAGTTTTCTGTAACATCACCAAGAATAGCATTTCCTACTAGCTCTACAGAATGAGCAGGACATCCATGTTCCATTAAAAATATACTATGCAAGTATATATACATACATATATGCATGCTCAGTTTATTCAGTCGTGTTTGACTCTTTGTGACCCTATGGACTATAGCTCAACAGGTTCCTCTGTCCATGGGATTCTCCATGCAAGAATACTGGAGTGGGTTGCCATTCCTTCCTCCAGGGAAATCTTCCCAACCCAGGGATCAAACCTACATCTTCTGCATTGCAGGCAGATTCTTTACCACTGAGCCAAGGGGGAAGCCCCATATAGATGCATAATGTATAAATTATAAATGTATAAATACATATATACAAAAGTTACAAGTGTATAAATACAAAAATATAAAAGATCATATAAATACATATATACAAAATAATTCAAAACTATTATGATAACAAACAACTATAACAATGAATAGGCATTTTTTAGTTCTTCATGTTACTATGGACTTGTGAATTTGCAAAAAGGAGAAAAGAATGTAATTAGGTGAACAATACATGTACAATCCCTTTTCTGCAAAAATGCTCTTATTTGAATGGTAAAANCTATTATGATAACAAACAACTATAACAATGAATAGGCATTTTTTAGTTCTTCATGTTACTATGGACTTGTGAATTTGCAAAAAGGAGAAAAGAATGTAATTAGGTGAACAATACATGTACAATCCCTTTTCTGCAAAAATGCTCTTATTTGAATGGTAAAATCTAATGATGTCAACTGATTTTCAACTTTTAGTTTTGTATTCTCTACTATTAATTTCCCACTCCTCATCTTAATTAATTTCACTCTATTCATTCTGCTTTCATGTCAATATAATGCAAAAATATAACAACCAAAACATCATTCCCAAGGAAGGATTTTACTGTATTCTAAGCTTGCCTGGAGAATCCCATGGACAAATGAGCCTGGCAGGCTATAGTCCATGGGGTCACAAAAGTCGGACATGACTTAGTGACTAAACCACCACCAAGGACAATGTTCATTTTATACAAAAATATCTCTAGGAGAAATGTAAAGAAACTATTCAAGTCAGAGTGAGCTACTGAAGTACCCTTACATATTTATAGTTTAATCTGTTATTTTCCTTCCCTCTTATCTCTATCTTATTACATTTGTTTTTAACATCACAAACATTCTCAATTAAATGGAAAATCAACAATGCTTTCTTCTGTCTTTATAGAGATGGGAACCCCTCAATGAAATTTCTATATGGATAGCCTTCCATAATTTGTACATAATGCTTTTTGGTCAAGGTCTTGCAAATACTTTCCAAAATAATTACCTTTTTGCCAATAAGTTCTGAGTGTATATTACTTTTCCATATGTGAAAGAGAAAACTTATCCAATAAATAAGAGACCAAAACTTTGAAAGGGTAAATGTCAAAAGTAAATTAGACCTCTGATGACATGAACTCCAAGGAAAATCAAATACAATATTACTTCTATGAATTTGTAATTGCACACCAAAAAGTAAAAAAATAAGATAAACATTTTTGTGTTTGTTTTTCACTTTCACAGAAACTCCATCCTTATATGCTTTTAGATGGTTACATTTTGCTGACATTTACAAACATTTCATGTTGATCTTACATGGGTCACATCAATCATCTATACAGTTTCAATGACACTTTGTTAAATAAACTGTCATGAAAGATTTATAGATAATTTGATAAAAGTAAAGAAGATGTAGTTTAGCTTTTAAAGATGCATTACTCCTTTTCTGAAGGGTAATATCACTTCTAACATACCACGAAGGTTTTCTAGCAATAAATATAGAAAGAAAAAAATAACTCCTTTCCCCCATACTTTTATTTGCATAACATTCCTCTTCCAAATATAGGAGGTGGGAACGGGGGAAAAACCATCCCAATTCAATGCTCCTTAGAATTAATGGTTGTGCATTGATTCCATATTAAGAAACATTACATGTAAGTTAACATGAGGCAAACAAGTGCTTCCCTCAAATACCTGAATACTTGTATTCTGAATTGGATGCTATATGATGACAAAAATGACACAAATTATTCCTCACACATTATTGAGGTATTCAAGTGGAAAAGGGTTACAATGGAATTCATAGATTTTTTTAGCATAAATAATTACAATATGCAACCATTATATGAATTTTAAGCTATGAGCTGCCTTAGGCACATGGCTAGTTTCATTGTTTGTTTTTTCATGAAACTAAAAACAGGCTATTTTGACATTGACTTGTGAAGTCACTCAGCCTCTAGCAGGCAAGCAATAATGAAGCCATGCTACAATAATGTTTGCAATTATATATCTCATTGTGGCAGCAGAGTAGGCAAGAAAGATGTTGTTAACATCATGGATATCATTTTTTTTTTCACTTTACATGTGAATTTGTTGAAAAGTATCAACACTATTTGGAATATAATCCCAAATTGTGGCACCATTCTAGACTCTCATGCAAGTTTCCTTGCCTAATGATATACTTGCTGAGATATTTCCTTTTCTACCAATTCTCAGGAAAAATTTTAAATCTTTCAGATAACTGAATTTTGTTGCCTGCAAAACAAGGATATAATCTGATAAAGAATAATTTATAGCCTAAAAATTTCAGATGCTTATATTTAAGATGGTAAACTATATATGCTAGAACTAAAAAATATAAATGCTTAGTACAATATTTTATATATGTTAAATGCACATGATTTATTAAATATTAAGGCATTTACTGGTTATGTTTCAAAAGATGAGTATAGACCTGTTGTGTGATCACATATGTGTTTTAAAAATAAGCTCTGCTGCTACTGCTAAGTCACTTCAGTCGTGTTCGACTCTGTGTGACACCATAGACGGCAGCCCACCAGGCTCCCCTGTCCCTGGGATTCTCCAGGCAAGAACACTGGAGTGGGTTACCATTTCCTTCTCCAAAAAATAACCTCTACTATAACAGAACTCAATTCTGTAATTGGTTGAAGTACACTAAGCATACTTTATAAAACAAAAGCCCAGAGACAGTTTACATTTGAAACACAGCATTCATAATCCATTTACACATGAAAGTGAAAGTCACTCAGTCGTCTCCGACTCTTTGTGACCCAATGGACTATACAGCCTATGGAATTCTCCAGGTCAGAATACTCTTCTCCAGGGGATCTTCCCGACCAAGGAATCAAATAAGGGTCTCCTGCAATGGAGGCAGATTCTTTACCAACTTAGCCATCAGGGAAGCCCCTCATTTACACACAGCAGCTTGAAATTTACTAATCATATTAAAAACCAGAGACATAACTTTGCCAACAAAGGTCCGTCTGGTCAAAGCTATGGTTTTTCCAGTAGTCATGTATGGATGTGAGAGTTGGACTATAAAGAAAGCTAAGTGCCGAAGAATTGATGCTTTTGAACTGTGGTGTTGGAGAAGACTCTTGAGAGACCCTTGGACAGCAAGGAGACCCAACCAGTCCATCCTAAATGAAATCAGTCCTGAATATTCCTTGGAAGGACTGATGCTGAGGCTGAAACTCCAATATTTGGCCACCCGATGTGAAGAACTGACTCATTTGAAAAGACCCTGATGCTGGAAAAAATTGAGGTCAGGAGGAGAAGGGGATGACAGAGGATAAGATGGTTGGATGGCATCACCGACTCAATGGACATGAGTTTGAGTAAACTCTGGGAGTTGGTGATAGACAGAGAAGCCTGGAGTGCTGCAGTCCACGGAGTCACAGAAAGTCAGACAAAACTGATCTACTGAACTGAATCTTATAATAATAAGATAATATCGTATATAGATATAATATATATAATTATTTTTCTATTTCAAAAGCTACATTTCTCCTCTGATAAGAGTTACTAAATTTTTCTTACACATTTTAGTGTCAAAATATCTTTCTCTTAAGCATCTTTCTTTATGAAACCACAATGATCATTAACATGTTTTATTCATGTTGAGACTAGGCTGTTTTCTGCTTTTGGTTCTTTTATTCTTAAGTAACCAGCTCTTTACTTATTATGAAATTAAGGGAGAAGTTTCTGAATTGATAAGGTTGAAGGAGGAGCACACTTGATTTTTAAATTAAGTCTTGACTGAGCATTTCAGTAGTAGAAATACATTTTGAGAATCACTGGGCAATTTTATTCTTCCCAGGTGGCACAGTGGTAAAGAACCTGCCTGCCAATGAAGGAGAAGCAGGATCGATCCCTAGATCAGGAAGATGCCCAAGAGTAAGAAATGCCAACCCACTCCAGTATTCTTGCCTGGAAAACTCCATGGACAGTGGAGCCTGGCAGGCTAAAGTTCACGGGGTCACAAAAGAGTCAGGCACAACTGAGAGACTGAACATGGACAATTTTATAGTAGTTAAAATGTAAGTAATAAGGGCATTATTAATATAACATAAAGGCAGCTTATTTTTATACTCCTATATATAAAAAGACATTCACTATCCTGTTCATGGCATTGTTATTTTATCAGAAGAATTTTGAGTGAGAGAACTTAACTTTTGAAATAGAAAAAGCTAAATAAGCACTCTACTTAATAGCACCATATCTGTACCCTTACTATCTTGTCTGAGTTGTTTTCATTACAAACTATTACAATTTTAATCATTAGCTTTGGTAAACTGAAATTTAAGAGATTCTTATTCCAAGTAAAACTAAGCATTATCTATGAAAGTAGAGACTACAAAAAATGAAACATGGCATTTTAATTATCTTTAATATTTACAAGTTAAGGTTGCTAAGTTGAAGTTCAGTGTAATATATTTGCATCCAATATTAGTTTGTCACACAAACTTTGAGGTTAATAAAATATGTTTGAATCTTCATGAATCTGAATGAGCNCTCTGAGGACAATCTGAGGGAGATAACTTGATACAGCAACCCAAACTGTGGGATAAAAGAAAGTGAGCGTGAAGTCGCTCAGTCATGTCTGACTTTTTGTGACCCCATGGACTGTAGCCTACCATGCTCCTCTGTCCATGGGATTTTTCCAGGCAAGAGTACTGGAGTGGGTTGCCACTTCCTTCTTCAGAGGATCTTCCCAACCCAGGGATCAAACCCAGGTCTCCTCAATTGTAGGCAGATGCTTTACCATCTGAGCCACCAGGGAAGTCAGCCGGGGAGGGGAGGAGTTGGGCAGAAATTTCCCACAAAAGGCTCTAACCTAAGGCACAGCCTGGCCTGCTCACAGAACAAAGGATTGAGAGAATACCAAAGGAGACCAGCCAGCTGCATATAGGCCCCTCCCATGCCACTGGAGGCAGAGAGGTAGGCATGCAACAGCAAGAGCCAGAAGGCAAGGGGCAATCTCGGCCCCAGAGACCTGCATCTTCCTGGGATCCTGGTCGGTTGACATCTGCCAGGAGAGTCACAGCCTGAGATCTGCTCCCCAGAGGAGACACACGGCACACCTGAGACGGTGCTCTCCAGGTGCACCTGGGAAACTGAGGGGCCAGGATTGGGGAGGTGATTAAGATGTATGGCCCACCTAGGGCACTGTGCTTGCCAAGCACCTGGTGTCCTTAGCTCCTTGAACCTGGGAAGAGCACAAAATGCACGCCCCACCGAGTCTGTGCCCTTGCAGAGTACCCAAGAACCAGAACCTGAGCAGCTTAGACATGGAAAGTGCACTCACTTCCACTGTTTAATCATAAGGGATTTGATTTAGGTCATACCTGAATGGTCTAGCAGTTTTCCCTACTTTTTTCAATTTGAGTCTGAATTTGGTAATAAGGAGTTCATGATCTGAGCCACAATCAGCTCCTGGTCTTGTTTTCGTTGACTGCACAGAGCTTATACATCTTTGGCTGCAAAGAATATAATCAATCTGATTTCGGTGTTGACTGTCTTGCAAAAGACTCTGATGCTGGGAGGGATTGGGGGCAGGAGGAGAAGGGGATAACAGAGGATGAGATGGCTGGATGGCATCACCGACTGGATGGACATGAGTTTGAGTGAACTCTGTGAGTTGGTGATGGACAGGGAGGCCTGTTGTGCTGCCATTCACGGGGTCACAAAGAGTCGGACATGACTGAGCAACTGAAGTGAACTGAACTGATGCACCCAACATAGGAGCACTGAAATATGTAAGGCAAATGCTATTGAGAATGAAAAGGGAAATTACCAGTAACACAATAATAGTGGAAGACATTAATACCCCATTCCCGCCTATGGATAGATCAACAGAACTGAAAATTAGCAAAGAAACACAAACTTTTAATGATACAATGGACCAGTTAGACCTAATTGATATCTATAGGACATTTCACCCCCCAAATAATGAATTTCAACTCCTCGAGTGCACAAGGAACATTCTCCAGGATAGATCACATCCTGGGTCATAATCCTCGCCTTGGTAAATTCAGAAATACTAAAATCATTTCAAGCATCTTTTCTGCTCACAATGCAGTATAATCTTACTGTCAATAATGTCAAATACAGGACAAAAACTATTAAAGATACAAACATATGGAGGCTAAGCAACATGCTTCTGAATAAGCACCAAAGCACAAAACAAATAAAAATATGCATAGAAACAAATGAAAATGAAAACACAACAACCCAAAACCTATGGGATTCAGTAAAAGCAGTGCTAAGGGGACGGTTCATAGCAGTATAAGCCTACCTCAAGTAACAAGAGTAAAATGAAATAAACAACATAACTCTATACCTAATGCAACTAGAAAAAGAAGAAGTGAAGAACACCATGGTTAGTGGAAGGAAAGAAATTATAAAAATTAGGGCATAAATAAATGGGGAAAAAAAAAAAAAAACACAGGAGACTATAGCAAAAACCACCAAAGCTAAAAGCTAACTCTTTGAGAAGACAAAGAAAGGAGACAAACCATTAGCCAGATTCATCAAGGAAAAAAGGGAGAAGAATCAAATCAACAAAATTAGAAATGAAAATGGAGAGATCACAACGGAAAACACAAAAATACAAAGGATCATAAGAGACTACTATCAGCCACTATAATGCCAATAAAATGGACAAATACCTAGATAAGTATAACCTCCCAAAACTGAACCAGGAAGAAATAGAAAATATTCACAGAGCTATCACAAGCACAGAAATTGAAACTGTAATAAAAAAAAAAATCTTCCAACAAACAAAAGCCCAGGACCAGATGGCTTCACAGCTGAATTCTATGAAAAAATTTAGAGAAGAGCTAATACCTATTCTACTCAAACTCTATCAGAAAATTTCAGAGAAAGATAAATTGCCAAACTCATTCTATGTGGCCACCATCACCCTAATACCAAACCAGACACAGATGCTCCAAATCCTCAACAAAATTCTAGCAAACAGAATCCAACAACACATTAAAAACATCATACATCATAATCAAGTGTAATTTATCCCAGGGATGCAAGGATTCTTCAATACTCGCAAATCAATGAAATACATCACATTAACAGATTGAAATATAAAAAACATATGATTACCTCAAGAGATGCAGAGAAAGCCTTTGACAAAATTCAACATCCATTTATGCTAAAAACCCTCCAGACAGCAAGCATAGAAGGAACATACCTCAACATAATACAAAACCACATATAATAAACCCACAGCAAACATTATCCTCAACAGTGAAAAACTGAAAGCATGACAGCAGGCATGGAAGAAACACACCTCTCAACAAAATAAAAGCCATATATGATAAACTCACAGCAAACACTATCCTCAATTGTGAAAAATTGAAAGTATTTCCCCTAAAGTCAAGAATAAGATAAGGGTGCCCATGCTCACCACTACTACTCAACACAGTTTTGGAAGCTTTAGGCATAGCAATCAGAGGAGAAAAAGAAATAAAAGGAATCCAGATTGTAAAAGAAGAAGTAAAACTCTCACTGTTTGCAAATAAAATGATCATCTACATAGAAAACCCTAAAGATTCCACCAGAAAATTACTAGAGCTAATCAATGAATATAGCAAAGTTGCAGGATAGAAGATTAACACACGGAAATCCCTTGCATTCCTAAACACTAACAATGAGAAAACAGAAAGAGAAATTAAGGAAACAATTCCATTTACCACTGCAACAAAAAGAATAAACTACTTAAGAATAAATCTACCTAAAGTAACAAAAGACCTATCTATAGAAAACTATAAAAGACTGATGAAAGAATCAAAGACCATGTTCAGGGATTGGAAGAATCAATATAGTGAAAATAAGAATACTACCCAAAACAATAGATAGAGTCAATGTAATCTCTATCAAGCAAGCAACGTTATTTTTCACAGAACTAGGACAAATAATTTTCACACTTTGTACGGAAATACAAAGCAACTTGAATAGCCAAATCAGTCTTGAGAAAGAAGAATGTAACTGGAGGAATCAATCAACCTGCCTGACTACAGACTACAAAGCTACAGTCATCAAGATCATATGGTACTGGTGCAAAGACAGAAATATAGATCAATGGAACAAAATAGAAAGCCCATAGATAAATCCATACACTTACAGATATCATGTCTTTGACAAAGGAGGGAAGAATATACAATGGAGAAAATACAATCTCTTTTAAAAGTGGTGCTAGCAAGGGAATATTACTCAGTTATTAAAAAGAATGCATTTCAATCTGTTCTAATGAGGTGGGTGAAAATGGACTCTATTACACAGAGTGGAGTAAGTCAAAAGGAAAATACCAATACAGTATACTAATGCACATATATAGAATTTAGAAGGATGGCAATGATGACCCTATATGTGAGACAGCAAAAGAGACATAGATGTAGAAAAGAGACCCTAGGACTTTGAGGGAGAAGGCCAAAGTGGTACGATTTGAGAGAATAGCATTGAATCATGTATATTAACATATGTGAAATAGATTGTTAGTCCAGGTTTCATGCATGCGACTGCGTGCTCAGAGCCAGTTCAATGTGATGACCCTGATGGATGCGGTGGGGAGGTAGGTGAGACGGAGGTTCGGGATGGGGGACAGAGGTACATCCATGGCTGATTCATGTAAATGTATGGGGAAAACCACTACAATACTGTAAATTAATTAGCCCCCAATTAAAATTAATTAATTTTTTAATAAAAAGTGATCTATAGAAGAAACCATAGCCCTTGATAATGAAAAAGTTTGGAATTACTTCCTTAATTCTTTTTTTTTTTTTTACTTTATTTTATTTACAATACTCTATTGGCCTTGCCATACATCAACATGAATCGACCACAGGTGTACACGAGCTCCCAAAATAAAAAGTGGACCAGGAAAACTGGTCAACCACTTTTAAAAGAATGAAACCAGAACAATTTCTAACACCATACACAAAAATAAACTCAAAATAAATTAAATATCTAAATGTAAGATCAGAAACTATAAAACTCCTAGAAAAAAACATAGGCAAAACACTCTGAAATAAATAACAGGAGGATCCTCTATGACCCACCTCTCAGAGTAATGGAAATAAAAGCAAAAATAAACAAATGGGACCTCACTAAACTTAAAAGCTTTTGCACAACTAAGGAAATTATAAGCAAGGTGAACAAACAGCCTTCGGAATGGGAGAAAATAATAGCAAATGTAGCAACTGACAAACAATTAATCTCAAAAGCGTACAAGTAGCTCATGCAGCTCAATACCAGAAAAATAAATGACCCAATCAAAAAATTGACCAAAGAACTGAACTGAGATTTCTCTAGAGAAGACATACACATGGCTAACAGACACATGAAAACATGCTGAACATCACTCATTATCAATTCAGTTCAGTTCAGTTCAGTCACTCAGTCATGTCCGACTCTTTGCGACCCCATGGACCGCAGCACAGCAGGGCTACATGTCCATCATCAACTCCCAGAGTCCACCCAAACCAATGTCCATCAAGTCGGTGATGCCATCCAACCATCTCATCCTTTGCTGTCCCCTTCTCCTCCTGTCCTCAATATTTCCCAGCATCAGGGTCTTTTCAAATGAGTCAGCTCTTCTTATCAGGTGGCCAAAGTTTTGGAGTTTCAGCTTGAACATCAGTGCTTCCAATGAACACCTAGGACTGACCTGCTTTAGGATGGACTGGCTGGATCTCCTTGCAGTCCAAGGGACTCTCAAGAGTCTTCTCCAACACAGTTCAAAAGCATCAATACTTCGGCACTCAGCTTTCTTTATAGTCCAACTCTCACATCCATACATGACCACTGGAAAAACCATAACCTTGACCAGACAGACCTTTGTTGGCACAGTGATGTCTCTGCTTTTTAATATGTTGTCTAGGTTGGTCATAAATTTCCTTCCAAGGAGTAAGTATCTTTTAATTTTGTGGCTGCAATCACCATCTGAAGTGACTCTGGAGCCCAGAAAAATTAAGTCAGCCACTGTTTTCACTGTTTCCCCATCTATTTCCCATGAAGTGATGGGACCAGATGCCATGATCTTAGTTTTCTCAATGTTGAGGTTTAAGCCAACCTTTCCACTCTCCTCTTTCACTTTCATCAAGAGGCTCTTTAGTTGTTCTTCACTTTCTTTCATAAGGGTGGCAAATCAAACCACAGTGATGTACCATCTCATACCAGTCAGAATGGTTGCTATCAAAAAGTCCACAAACAATAACTGCTGGAGAGGGTGTGGAGAAAAGGGAACCATCTTACACTGTTGGTGGGAATGCAAGCTATACAGCCATTATGGAAAGCAGTACAGATATTCCTTAAAAAACTGGAAACAGAACTGCCATAAGACCCAGCAATCACACTGCTGGGCATACACACCAAGGAAACCACAATTGAAAGAGACATGTGTACCCAAATGTTCATTGCAGCGCTGTCTATAATAGCTAGGACATGGAAGCAACCTAGATATTCATCAGCAGACGAATGGATAAGAAAGCTGTGGTACATATACACAATGGAATATTACTCAGCTACTAAAAAGAATGCATTTGAATCAGTTCTAATGAGGTGGATGAAACTGGGGCCTATTATACAGAGTGAAGTAATTCGGAAAGAAAAACACCAATACGGTATGTTAATGCATATAAATGGAATTTAGAAACATGGTAATGATGACCCTACACTCAAGTAGCAAAAGAGACACATATAAAGAACAGACTTTTGGACTCTGTGGGGAAAGGGGAGGATGGGATGATTTGAGAGAATAACACTGAACCATGTATATTACCATATGTGAAATTGATTGCCAGTCCAGGTGCAATGCATGAGGCTGGGCGCTCAAGGGCCAGTGCACTGAAACAACCCTAAGGGAAGGGAGGGAAAGGAGGTGGGAGGGGGGTTTCAGCATGGGGGTACACATGTACACCTATGGCTGATTAATGTCAATGTAAAGCAAAAACCACTACAATACTGTAAAGTAATTACCTCGAATGGAAATAAATAAATATTTTTTTTTTAAAAAGAATTCAACCTTGAAGCCTGGAAAAAGGAGACCTCAACCACAATAAGTTAAAAAAAATAATGAAAAGGAAAAGAAATACTACACAAATGAAGGAACAAACTAGAAAAATTGAAGTCCAAATAAATGAAGAAAAAATAGGCAAACCTCCTGAAAAAGAATTCAGAATAATGATAACAAAGATGATCAGAGACCTTAAAAACGAAATGGATCTGGATGAATTAAGGAACAGAAATAGGGACAAACAACACAATTACTGAAATTAAAAATATTCTATGAGGAATTAATAGCAGAATATGTGAAGTAGAAGAATGCATCAGTGAACTGGAAGATAAAATGGTGGAAATAACTTCTGAATAGCATAATAAACTAAAGAGTGAAAAGAACTGAGGATAGTCTCAGAAAACTCTGCAACAATGTCAAACATTCGAGT
>SJYV01012975.1:0-20667 GCA_006410875.1 Neotragus pygmaeus | reverse complement strand
ACCACCACCAACAGGTAAAACAAACAGAGAAGCAGGTAATTCCCTCAGGTTCATTTCCTCAAAGCAAACTGAACAGGTGAAGAGGGTACCTACTGATCAAGCCTCAGCCAGCCCCAAGAGGGTTAGGTAGACCCCAGAATAATTTGAGAAGTCCATCTATCAAACATAAGGCAGAGCCCCAAGAATTAGAAAAAGCCACCCACCCCCAGCTCAATCCATCCACACAGGGTCATTCTTGGCTGGCTGCTCATCACTTTCCCTCCTTTCAGTCAGAGTGAATCATGTAGTCCATATTTGGGTGCCAGCTCTCCCAAGCTTTTCTCCCTCTCATACTTCTCACAGGAATGGGCTGTGGCTTTGTACTTCATTTGAGAGGGTTATTCAATTTGATGGTGGATCCTCTTCCAGATGTTATCAGATCTAAGGCTGAAAACCTGGCTTCAGTGTGGAGGAATTTGTTTCCAATCATGAGGTGAATACCAGTGTTCTTCACATGGTTTTCTAAGGAATGCATGATGCCAGTGAACCTGCAAGGCAAGACGTTTAACAAAGAGCAGCAAGAGGGGAGTGTCCTCAAAGTTCATCTGAAAGCAAAGGGTCCTACATATGTGTTCACATTCTCAGTTTCTGAGAGGACAGTCACTGAACTGGTCTGAAAGGCCTTGGTTTACACATTAAGAGAAAACTGGGGAGAAAAACCAGGCACCATTTTAACCTCCTCGGACTGCTCTTCCAAACAACAGTCCATCCTTCTCTTTGGACTACTTTTCTTGTAGGTAAATGTTTGTATTTTTAATCTACCGTTTGGCTCAATGCCAATCAAGATTACTCTTAGAAGTTCTTTGGTTCTCCTTCTTTTTCATTGCTGTTAATACAGGTTAATATGTTCTCCTGAAAACTTACCAAAGGCACTGTGGGAAACATATTTTTGAAATATGCATTTTAAAAATTCATTCTACTTCTTTGTAAGACTCAGCATGTAAAGGGCAAAATGGTGTTGGTATTCTTTTCCACTAGGGCATAATTTTATTCAAAATTCAAGGCAATTTAAATACTGACCTCAGGACAATTAAACAAGTAATTGAAGGACTGGCTGAGGTCCTTGGTATTACAAAATAAGGTCTGTATTCTTAAAATCAGGCAGCAGGTCAGAAAGTGAACTGGGCTCTCTACTCCAAGTTGTAAGGCTGCATCGTATAGAGTAATGGAAGACATAGAATGTCTCAGTATGTTCTTTAACCTAACTAGCCTTATTGTCTCCTCTGATCACATTGAAATTTTGCACAGAATACCGTTATGTTTGATTTCATTGACAATCAATAAGCTGTTAGCTGACTTGCCAAGGCAACATCCTTGGGGTTTGAGCCCCATCTTTCTGCTCTTGGATGCTTCAGTACCTATTTATGCAACACTGGTCACAGGAAGGACTCTGAAACCATGGCTTGTGATCAGAAAACTTATCATGAGAAACAGGATATACCCATTCAAACTCTTGGAATAGACCTGAGCGGGCGGGGAACATAGGCCATCAAAAAGTCTACCTAATATAACCCCTGAAACCCTGTCTCTTATACACANTGTGATCAGAAAACTTATCATGAGAAACAGGATATACCCATTCAAACTCTTGGAATAGACCTGAGCGGGCGGGGAACATAGGCCATCAAAAAGTCTACCTAATATAACCCCTGAAACCTATGCAGTCCGGCCACCTATCAGCTAAATAGCCTGGAAGAAGCAGTAGAACATTTTCCAAACTAGATTCAGAGGAATACTGGTGGATAATAGAAGTGATTTCCTAATAGATAAATTTTCAGGGAGCCATGGATTATAGCTCCCTCTTGGAGAGTTGTACTATACAGGAAAAATTCTGCCATGTCCTTTGGCAAATCTGCTTTATTTTTGTTTACCCTTGCATTTTCTAAATTGATCTGACTAAATAACCCTGTTTTCCTATAACATCCTTTGAAACTAATATTCCAATTTAGGCAACAGTCCTCGAGAGAAGGTGAGCAGAGTGGACAGTTCCAGCACCCCTCTCTGTGAGACTCAATAAAGCTCCTGATCTCTGAACACCACCACCCCGCCAGCTCGTTTCACTCCAGATCTAGGGCTGTAGCAGATGGTTACTGAGATATTCTCTAGCCCTCTCAGCCCATTATTTATANGACAAACTGCCCCCCCCAGAGGAGCTTTCTCTTCCTGTAAAATGTGATCCATGCCACGCTCAGGGACAACAGGTGAAGCCACGGAGGAAACCTTGAACTTTATGGCCTGGAAAAGCCTGGGCAAACCTGGCTGGGTCCCTGCGTGGTGCAGGCATCGGGCGCTGTCTCTTATACACATCTAGATGTGTATAAGAGACAGCTGTAAAGACACTATTTCTCTGTGTAACAGTCAATATTACACTGGGGTGGAGCCTCAAGGAATCATTGCGAGCAATCTTCTGTGCCACTTTATGTCCAACAGATAAAATGGGGACAGCTGAGCCAGAAGAAAATACACAGTCAGAAATCGCTCTACTGGTTCTACCATTTACTCGGGAGACTTTAGACCAATCATTTACCTCCCTTTAATTCCATGTCTTCACCTGGAATTTAAGAAGGTCGAAGAGAAATTTAAGAGGGTTCCTTTCGGGGCTAATATTCCATGATGCGGGGCCCAGTGGCCGTCTTAAGTCAAGATAAGAATGTGTGGTTGTTGTGTCTCTGCTTTTACAACCTGACTTTGACTCTATTGATTATTTCATGTCCGGGCCTTGATTAGAAATGCGGTTTCTAATTATAATGTTGTTCCAAAGAGGACACTGGAGCACCATTTCTGGCATCATTAATACTTCTTCATTCATCAGTCTGGTGGCCATTTATTAAAAGGCAATATATGCCATGCATTGTGCTGACCCCGGAGGACACAAGCCTGAGAAAGACAAACCACCACCACCCAGAAGCACAGAGCTTAATGGAAAATACAGACAAATAATAAAATCTGTCCTATAACAGTGTGATAAGGGTTTTGTTTCACATCAGGGTTTCTTAACTTCAGCACTACTGACATTTGGGACCTTTTTTTGACTCCATTGGGGGCTGCCCTGAACACTGTAGGATGTTTACCAACATCCCTAGCTTTTATCCACTAGATGCCAGTAGCACCCCAACCACACCAATGTGACAACAAAAATACCTCCAGATGTTTCCAAGTATATCCTGGGGAAGAGGTGGCAAAATCATCTTAATTTGAGAAACACTGATTTCAACATATTCTTTTATTTTTTGAGAATCTTCTATCTATGTGCTGTGTCCTTGATGAGTCTGACAATAAAATTTTAAGCCTAGCAACTTGTCCCATTTTTTGGTATAAGTTCAATTTTCTTAATATTAAGTATGTCCACAAGTTCAAGGTGCTATCCTATTCACTGACAGTTTTTTAAATATTAGCATTAGTGTGACACAAATCGTCATTCTCAAAGGTTTAAAATCTTGTTCTGAAGCGCAGAATACAAGCAATACAAGTCAGGTGAGAAATTTCCAGAAGGGGTTATAAACAAATGAGTTAGGAGCAAGTCACTCATCTAATTAATATTTCCTATGATGGGAATGGCACTGTGCAGGGTTCTGAGGAGAAGGCAGTGAGCAAGAAAGATCTTCATGACCCGGATGAAGCCTCTGATTCCGTGTTTCTTGCACAGTGGAAGCCTAAAGCATCTCACGTGGTGGTGGACAGTGCCTCTGATGCAGGGAAGGGGGTGGAGGCAGTGAGTGCTAGGGGAGCGCTAGGGAGCGCCATAACTTTAAAACCAGATGAGGACGAATCATGCCTCACATCCCCCAGGGATCAATCTCAAGAGCACTTAAGCAACACCAGCACAAAATGTGGCTTTTGTTAGGTGAACAATGATTTGGGAGAGGGGTAGGCTAGCCTCCACTGGGTGGGTTTGGTGAGAAAAGCAAACACCCTCCCTGGGTCTTGGCTTTTCAAGTGCATAGTCCACACTGGGTCCTTGAGACTAAAGCCTTCAACAGTCCCCTCCGAATCTCCCCCACTCACAAATCCTCCCAGCTTCACCAGTCCCTGCTGGGCTGGTCCTTCAGATCTCTGTCCTCTATTTGTGAGTCAGCCCCTCTTCCTTATACCCCTGGTTAGGTGTGAGCTACTTGACTCAGTACCTGTGATTACAGGAAAAGAAGAAGCAATAGTCACCCAGTCGTGTTTGACTCTTTGCAATACCATGAACTGTAGCTCTTCAGGCTCCTCTGTCCATGGGACTTCCCAGGCAAGAATACCAGAGTGGGTTGCCATTCCCTTCTCTTCTCCAGGGGATCTTCCTGACCCAGGGATCGAACCTGGGTCTCCTGTATTGCAGGCAGATTCTCTACCATCTGAGCCACCAGGGAAGCTGACAGGAAATGAGAGCCCTTCACTATTCCCCCAAGTGCCTCTTGTAGAATTTCTTCCATCCTTTAAAGGGAACCAGTCAGGAATCTGTATGTTCTGCTCTCAGGAATTTTCCTGCATCACTGCAGCTTTGCCAAGGGGGTGCAAAGTGCCAGGCTCCCTGCCAGCCTTCTTGCTTCTGTCCTAACCACATCTGTTTGGATCCTCTTGTCCTTCTTTAAATTCTTTGGTCTCTGGTCCTTCTCTGAAAGCCTTCAGAACTGGTCTTCTCCCCAGGAGCTCTGTTTGCAGGCTGCCTCCCTTTCAGCTTGGTTCCCTCACTCATTCAAATTCAGACTCAGTATGTGAGAGCACCACTGGGTGCCAGGCCAAGGGCAAAGACCTTCTTAAGGATGATTTTAATCTAGTTCCCCTGGTATAGTTACTCCATTTTGCAGACATTCCTCCTAAAAACCATCTGCCCAGAGGCAACCTCTGGATTTCTGTATCAAAAGTACATTTTCAATCTGAAAATGTTCTTATTTTGTAACTTGGATACAATTGTTTCCAAAATAAGCTTGTAACTGAGTAGAGGATGAGATGGTTGGATGGCATCACTGACTCAATGGACATGAACTTGAGCAAACTCTGGTAGACCGGGAAGGACAGGGAAGCCTGGCATGCTGCAGTCCATGGGGTCGCAAAGAATTGGACATGACTGAGTGACTGAACAACAACCGAGTAGGGCAGAGTCTCCTGCGTGTGTGACAATATTCTTCTAAACTCCTTAATAATTTTTATTCAACGTTGAGCGAGCTTAAGCTACAACCTCAAAGGAAATGTATTTCCTGGTTGTCACTTTCATGGTTCCTACATCAAGGGAGAGAAGGCATTCCAGTTCTCTCTCAATTGGCTTCTGGAGTGGGTCAAAGGTTTTCAAGTCTAAACACGGGAGACGTCATGTGTCCTGTGGCTTTCCACACGGGTGGTGAAGACCTCTAGTGACGTTGGCTAATTCAGAGACCCTAGTTTTGCAGCCCACAGGCATGTCCTTCATTGCTTTCACTCCAGTTGGTCATCACAGATGATGGACAGGTCACGGAATCCCATAACCACATGTTGTTGGGATGGGGTCCATGAAGTTCAGTTAGAACAAGCACCTCTTGGGCTGAGGACCCCACGGGACACACTGAGAGCCAGCTGGTAAGGTAGTGGGGACCTTAGAGGCAAAACTCCCCAGACTCACCCATGGAGCTCCTTTCCTAGTTATGCATCAGTGTTGTTCGGAATCATCCTGGCTAGATTGCTTTCCCTCTCTGTCCCCCTGTCATCTCAACTGTAAATTGGAGATAGCATGAGCTCTCTGTTTCCCTGTGGTGTTCTGATAATTAGATAATGTTCCCCAAACACTCCAAGCTCTTCACAAAAGGCTGCTCTGTAAACACAAGATATCACAGTTGCTTTGACAGTTTAGTCTAGGAAATAAATCAAGCACAGACATCCCTAGCTTCCAGTGCCATGGACTCTGCTTGTCGGCTTTAACGACACAGGGCAGGTTGGACCCTCAAAGAAATAATTGCAGCACCATTCGGTGCCCGTGGGATTTTGGACACCTTTCTTCAACAGACCAGATGCTTGGTTTAGTTCTAGCAAAATACTCCACGCAACGAGAACTCAACTGCTCATCCAAATTAGTGGAAACATTCTGGAATATAGGCCCTGCTTATTTCCCCTACTTTCTATTGTTACAGAGCTGCACACATGCTAACTAAAGGTATTAAGAAAATAAAATTTAAATTTCCATGGAAAATAAAGGAAAACTAGTTTGAATCCCTGTACACGATATTTTTCCAGTTTGCTGTTTTATAACTACTGTAATCATCAATCAAAGCTGTCTTTCTGAAAATTCAGAACTTACCTTTTGCAATATATCTGCTATTTACTTTGATATTTTACTAAAAAATATTCCATAGAATTATATGGAATATTTAGGACTTTTAAGAAACTCACCAGAAAAGTATTTCTTAGAAAAACCTAATTGGTACCTTAAATAAGAAGTTAAACAGATAAACCAAAAAAATAGTAAACATACTTTTACAGGTTAAAAATAACCTGTTGTTATTGTTGGAAGAATCTGCCAACAATCAAAATTGCTTTCCCTATCAAGGCAAAAAGAGGAGTTGCTCCCTGTGCCGGCACGGACTCTCAGTAGAAGCTGCTATTTTTGATACCAATTGTCCCCAAAGGTTTTGCATCCCTTCCTCTAAATCTTTGCCCTTGTTCCCATTCTCTCATGCTCAGGTCAGATGCACAGTTTTTGGCACAGAAACAATGAGCTACATGTCATGCCATGATGAGTCCCCAGTAATCACCCGCTTGTTGCTGAAGCACAGTGCCACTGGGTAATGCCTGCTAGGGCATGGCTCTTCTTTATGAGAACCCATATTTCTGTGCCAAGTATGCTTTAGTCTCTTCTAAGTCTTAGCAACTCTGCTGCTGACAAAGCACATTGCTCCCAATCTAACTTTTTGAATAAATCTTCTGCAGGATACGTACACATGTGTGTATATGTATATACAGATGTATATACATATGCATGTGTATATACCAATTAATAATACTGATATATATATATAATGACTATATAATAGGCATATTATATATATCACAAATTGTCACATGCATTTATTTGACTGCTAACTAAAAGAAATATTCAGTTGTATAGAGTGATAAAAGAAAATAGCCCCAGAGATCTAAAGAGCAGTAGATTTAATACAAAATTGCGAGTTATACGAACAGTCTATTAGAAACAACGGACTCACACTGTCCACGTGCCCACTAACTGCATCTCAGCTCCCCGAGGACAAACACAATTTCTAATTTAATTAAAAATCTATCCTTCTATTTTTAATGTTGCTTGTAAAAGAGCTCGACACCCGGACAGGAGATTTATGAGACAAGAGTTAAGTTTCCAGTGGCAAAATTCATCCATAACTTGCAGAGAACACACACTGCCAAGAGACACTGCTTGCTTCAGAGAGTTTTTACCAGAAAGCTAACACATGGAACAATGATTTACAAAATCTGGCCTTAAATTTCATTAGGCAGATGACATGTTCTAACTGAGAACTTCACCCTCTCATCAAAATTCTCCCCAAAGGGAGGACAGTAAGAACATAAGCTTTTAGAAAGGAACCTAAGGGGAATGTTTCATTTCTCAGGCTTTTTGTAGCACTGAAAGCCCTTTCTTGTTAGATTTTGGGAAAACAAACAGAACCAGTACTTCAAAACACCAAATGAATGTTCAAGACGAGATTTCACTGAAAAGAAAATAGAGACAGTAAAGGGTGTGTATACGCCATCAGTTTCTGGGATCAGAACTTTTCTTTCCATGAGGAGTTCCTGAGAACAGTCTGCTTCAGGGCCAGAAGTCCCGGACAGCTCTGAGTACTTGGGGATGAGAAAACTCATCCTCCTGGATAAAAGTAACTTCTGTCCGCAGCGAGGAGAAATCTCTCCCTTTCTTCTCCTGACCCACTGGCCAAGAAAACCCGAGGAACCTATCACTTCAAAGAAAGTGAAACATAACCCCCTGTTTCCCCAGGCAATCTCCCCTCAGCCCACACGTGCCTCCTCCACACAGCACTCATTGCACGCTTTACCTTTAAATTCCCAGATTCTGTCACCGGTCTTTCCTACTCTATCCAGCAGGAATGCAAGACGAGGCGTGCTCTTCACCCCCAAGTGGCATTTGACTCCACTGCATGCAATCACTCAATGCAGTATGGATGAACAGGCCAAGTTCAGGTTCACTGCCCTACGAGGCTTTATTCCTCACAGCACATGACCAGGGAGCAAGCGCGCGCTGCTGCTGGGGTTGCTCCGCTCCCGTGGAAACTAATGGAAAAAGCATGTTGCCAAAAGCTCTCTACAGGCTCGCTCTCCTCACCCTTGCTGTGACAATGTTAAAGCTGCCGCCTTGAGAAAGAACAAAAGCGAAGGGACAAACTGCCCCCCCCAGAGGAGCTTTCTCTTCCTGTAAAATGTGATCCATGCCACGCTCAGGGACAACAGGTGAAGCCACGGAGGAAACCTTGAACTTTATGGCCTGGAAAAGCCTGGGCAAACCTGGCTGGGTCCCTGCGTGGTGCAGGCATCGGGCGTCCTAACCGAGCCTGTTAGCAACTTGCCTGAGGTATGCAGGGGGCCAGCAAATAAACCTCCAATAAACAATAGAGAACACGGTCGACAGCTTAACCTTGCTCCTGCCTTCAGAGATGCCAGACTGTTGTGTTTGCTCAGGACTCTCCTTTTACCAACATTCAATTTGAATGAGCCAGTGCAAAACGCGCTGCTCATCCGCTCCGAGAACAGGATGCGTTTATGTGAAACACGAGGAGAATGCCTAATGGCCAGGCATCCTCTGCATTCCCAGGAGCTTGTATTACAGGCTAGCTTACATTTCACTGCCTACCTGAACCCCTGCCAGCACCCGCTGCACTTCTGTGAGCATCATGACTTCAAGCCAACTTCCCATCCACACACACACACACACACACACACACACACACACCTGAAACATTGTGATGCCTCCTGCTAAGAGAAGCACCTTTTGCAAGCTCCCATCTGCACTGGGTGACACGCCGGGTGACGGTGATGAGGAGCAAGCTGACTCTGCCAGGCTTCTCTTTTCTCTTTAAATCAGCAACTTTCAAGCCTGGGAAAGAAGAGTGCCAGATGCATTGTGGTGTGTCAGCTGTAGGCTGAGAAGTAACTGCTCTGTGGGTCTGTATTAGAAATGGACTCATGAAAATGGGGCCGCTATAGCTTTAATTCATCTTGGATGTATAACATTAAATACAAGCTTAAGAACAACCCACTGTTCAAAAAACGTGTGATGTTATGTGACACAGTAAGTGTGCCTTGCAGGCTACTGCGAAAGTCCCATCTGATTACAATGACCTGTGACCAGCTGTGAGGGAAAGCAGGTCTCTGAGTACATTTCATTGTACATTTTCTCCTCACGTGGAGCTCTGAGTTGACTGAGTTTCAAAGAAAATATTGTTACAGTGCTTATTTTTCTTCCTTAAAATTGTCCCAACTGTCTAGCATGGTCTGGTAATTAGAGTTGCATGGCCGAGTTTCAGGTAGAATCTTGGTGTGGCCTGGCAGTGAGAGACTTTCCTTAAGCTTCTTCCACAGCCTCTTCTGACTGTGGGTCAAATGCACTTGGATGGAGCAGAGAGAATGGATGAGACTTATGTTCATGGAGTAGACGAATGACTGAAGCTGTATGTATGCCTAGCAAGCACCCCATTGGAAGGAAGTACCTGGGAACCTAGTCAAAAGTATTTCTTTGGGAAAAGCAGCATGTTGTCACGGAGGTCTGAGGAATTCTGCTCAAAACTATATCCAGGGCTTTTGCAGAGCTCTAAGAAGTCACACTAACCACACTCACCAGAGAATGAGGTAAAAAACAAATTACAATTTCTGAATTATACTTCATCATCCCATAAATAATGTATGACAAAGGAAATGTCTTTCTTTTACGAGACCAGAGTTTTCTCATCCCCTGACTGAGCTTGATACAACTCTCCACCACCTTTTCTCCTGGATTTAGGTTCTGAGAGAGAGCATGCCTTACTACTACTGATGTTTTGAATTCTGAGTGCACAGAACGACATTTTTTAAAAACAGAAAGAAAAAATAAATCTAGTAAAAATCACTCAGAGCACTGCTAGGCAAGGTAACTCCTATGAGCTCCTCCTTGAAACTGTAGCTAATTTGTCCCACATGGACTAAGGAATTGAACGTAAGAGAGTGACTGTATGTGCAAGCACACACTGATAACATGGGAATATATATCAAGTTATGTAAATCTCATCCTAGAAATCAATGGAAATTTGAGGGATTTTACAAACGGTTGATCAATCAACAAGTTAAAATGAACTCTAGCAGATTCTTAGACTTAACAACAGAGCCCAGTACATCAATTCAATCTCTAACCCTAGTACAGTCATTTGAAGCCATTAGTGCAAGACTGGGAAGCGTGAGTGGTGATGGGAAGGAGAAACAGACGCATATGTTGGCATTGGTGGTTACGAAAGAAATTCTTTTTAGGCAAACGTTCCACCCCGCTCTCAGACAAGCTATTTATGATTATTACTACTCACAGATAGCCTGGACAATCAGAAGATGCCTTCCAGCATTTGAGGGAATATGGAAATGGTTGGTATAAAATGGTGACTGTAAGTATCAGTTCAAAAATTCCCATTAGAAGATGCTCAAGATGGATGGATTCATTTATCCATTCATTTCTTCAAACAAGCATGTCCAGAATACCTCCCATGGGCCATGCTCCATGCTGCTTGCTGGTGGAATGAATAATATATGCATACCTCCTGACCACAGGGGCTCATGGTCTTCGTACTCAGATGCTTTTCCTCTTTTCCCCAAGAACACTTCTGTCAGTCCCAGAAACTGACAAGACAGGATTCTACAGGAGGGATTTCAGACTCCTGAGGAATGTCCCTGGGGTTCTAAATACCTGACCCCGCTCTTCCCACACACCTTGGGAGACAGAAGGAAAGAAAGCCCCAAGGATGATTGGCCCCTGAAGTGCCAGCAAGAACTACAAATGATTGGCTGTCTCCCATGACCTTTACCTTCTGGTATCAGCCTGGGGTTTTGTTAGGTTACACAGAGGCCTTGCAGATGTAACTAAAGCTATACATCAGCTTATGTAAAAATGAGATTATCCTGGAATATTGGAGTGGACCCACTGTTCTCACATGAGCCCCTAAAGGCAGGAAAGGAAGGTGGAAGGGTAAGTCAGAGCCCCTGAAGCCTGAGAAGGACTCAGTGTGTCACTGATGGCTTGAAGATGAAGAGAGCACATGGAAGGGAAATGGAGACCTTGGTTCTACAACTGCCAGGAACCATACTCTGCCAACAAGCGGGGAGCTGGGAGGAGTGCCAGCCTCTAGGAGTTGACAGCCGCAGCCCTAACACCCTGATTTTAGCCTCATAAGACCCTAAGAAAGGATCCAGACATGGGCTTGTTGGACAGCTGATTTTAAGATGGACAACAGGGGCTGTTTAACTCACCTACGTAGTGGTAACTTGTTGCAAAGCCAAGAGATAACTAATAAACCAGGGATGCCCATGGCCAATGATAGTGAACATCCATAAACTCACCATCCAGTTTTGCAGACAGTTTCCATTCATTTGGCTCATCCATGGGGAGGGTGACCATTACCAGGGCCACAGATATCACTGGATGGACATACTAAGCCTAGAAAGACACTAGATCCAGGGCTGGGACACCCAGAGGATAAGAAGATGGAACACCAGGAGGGAGGCATATTACAATTAAGTGCCAGACACTGTGTTAGGTCCTGGGGTTCAGATGCAAGGAAGCCAAAGTCCTTGTCTTGCGGGAGGTTACGCAGGAGGTTACAGTAGAATGGAGGAGATATGGCAACTAACTAGAAGGCAAAGCAGAACTAAGCGAGATTCCAGGAACAGAGATTAAAGCCATTCTTTCCATCTGGAGGTGGGGGTGNGCAAGAACAGTTAACCATGAGATTTCCCCTCTTAACAATTTTATGTGTACATTAATGTTGCCTATAGGTACGATGTTGTACAGCAGACCTCTAGAGCTTATTCATCTTGCTTAACTGAAGCTTTGTCTCCAGATAAGATAGTCATAAAGATGAAAGCTCCTCAAGATGTGTATAAGAGACAGCACCAGGAGTGTGACTACCCAAAGTGCCGGCTGTGTGTGCATGCTCCCCCAAGAAAAATTATCTGTTACCAGCTATCAAAAAGTCAGTATTTTATATAAAAACGGGCTCCAATTCTGCACTTCATACCCTCTCCGGCTACCCTCACCCTGGTCTCACCTCTCTTGGGTCCTATCTTCATTTAAAATATTCATATTTTGTTCATCTTGGATGTTTTGCAGTTATTTTTTTAAGATATTGTGGTAAGATACTGCTCCACTGTGGAATTTTGGTGCAGTCTCTTATAGTTTGCTCCCCAAGAGACGCCTCATTTGCCTTACCCTGGGGTGAACCAGAGAGTGAAGGGCCAGGCAGGGTGGGAGTTAGTCCAAGCTCAACATGGGTAATTCTGGCAGGGATCGTCAGGAAAGCTGTTTGCATTTGAATTTAGGCTTTCTCATTTGGGGATTAGAGGACATTCTCTCTAGCTTCATCCTAAACTTAAAATTCAGAGCCTGAGATTGTATAGATAATGTTGCATCTTTAGGCAGCTGGACTCCAAATGCTAACAACACTTCCGTGCCTGCATACAGATGTATCAATGCTCAGTTTTAAGTCTGTTCAAAGTGTTTATCTACTTTACTGTTAGAGTAATTTCACTCCAAAAATCTCCAGAGCTCCCACTCTGGACACTGAGCTCATCAATAAAGAAAGATGAACAGAATTTAAGGCTTTGGTGAAATTCAAGGAGAGCTAAGTCAGAGTTGGGGTTTTTTCTGTATTCTTCGTCTAATGAGGTCAAACTCCGTCTGCGACTCCACGCAGGTGGTGACGCAGCTTGCGAGAACCATCGGCTGACCTGTGTGATGCAAGTTACCAATGATCAGAGACCCTCTGTTCCTCCTTTGAAAGATGGTCACCTTTGTGGGTTTCGATTTCTGTTCTAATAAAAGGAATGCTGGTATCCAAAATGGTGCTCAAAGGGAACGCTGAGCTTCCCAGTGGCTGACTTCATATTTAATTGGATCATTTTTAGAATGAGGAGGATTCTTTTCCCCACAAGTTCTAAAAATAGCAGGAGACCACACAGTTTTGGCTTTGGATTATTGACAGAACAATTTGTCCCATTGGCTTTTTGGCTTTGTTTAGTTGGGAGATAATATTATTCTATTGTCAGATTGATGCTGGTTCTTCTGGCTGTGAGTGGGCTTAACACAAAAGGCGTTCTCTGGGCCAATTTAAATCAGCAGGTAGAAATTGTTACACGACTGAATCAAAATAGAGGAGAAAAGTATATGGCACTTGCTTTGATAAACTCCCACAATTTATTATCTGGGACTGCGGTTTTGAAAAGCAAACACTTTGTAGAGTTTAAGCAACCAGCATCTGATTATTATTTAATGACTGAACTCTCTTAAAGGCTCCATAATAATTAAAATGCAAAAAGGAAACAAAATGTCATCTGAGAGTTTGCATTTTTTAAACACCCAGGTTAAAGCATGGGAAATGTAATAGTCTCTCTGCAAAATGAGTAATTTCCTTTCCACTAAGTAATCAGTTAGGATTCTAATAGTTCAACAGAACATACAGAGCAAAGTGGGTACATGAACCAGCCCTGAGAAAACGTGGTCGCACATATGGCGGTTTCATACCTGACTTTACAAATCTAGGACTAAGCTACATGAGGTTTTTGCACTTTGTATCTAACAAAGACCAAAATATAACGAAACGGTTCTTTAACTATAGAATTGCCTGATAAGGCAGGAGGAAGAAAGAACTCAGCAAGGCTGTTCCACAAAGTTCTAAAGGATATCTCGGCTACATCATGGCACAACAAGGCCAGGGGTCCACCGGCTCCTGACCTCTCCCAGGGACCAGTCACAGAAAGATACTATCGGGCCCTGTGGTCCTGCAGAACTGAAGTCTTTATTTTATCAGATATGAACGTTTCCATCACTTAGAACTCGCTCTCCTGTGATGAGGTGTCTCAAACCCCTAGTGAAGGGAAGGCCAGCTCTGTTAGCATATGACAAAGAGAGAAAAAGACCATCTTCCTAAAGTCTTTTAGGTTTTTCTTAAACATTTCTGGGCCCAAGGTACTAAAGCTAGAGCAAAAGGCAATGGCCTGGCCTAGACAGACTGCTGTGTGTGAGTATGTGTTTAGTCGTGTCCGACTCTCTGATACCCCACGGATTGCAGCCCACCAGACTCCTCTGCCCATGGGATTTTCCAGGCAAGAATACTGAAGTGGGGTACCATTTCCTCCTCCAGGGGGTCTTCCTGACCCAGGGATCGAACCCGTATCTCCTATGACTCCTGCATTGCAGGCAGATTCTTTATCACTTGAGTCACCAGGAGAACCCAAAACACAGGGTCTTTTCAGTTTAAGCAAGAATCCAACTCAGCTACTTTGCAGTGCAAGGAGATGCTGATGGCAGAGATGGCAATAGGCAGGACCCAATAGGAGCAAGACCACTCCCACGGGGGCTAGGGGCGCTGATGACACCAGGCTTCAGAGAACCTGTATACTTGGGTGGTGACTATCACATCCCAGGAGGTATACTGGAATCATGTGGGAAGCATGTAAACAAAATCGCGTCTGGTCCTATACCCCAGGGATTCTAACAGAATGGGTCTAGGCTGGGACCTGAAAGCTCCTCATTTGATGTTCACATTTAACGAGGTCAGGAGTCAGCCCAGTAAGGTAGGCAGGTTTCCAGCAGTTTCCAGAAGTTATCACATGTCAAACCCAGGGCTATATGTGACTGAAGTTGACCGGACTATAGAGAACGGAAATTAAAATCAAGTCAAGAAATTCTGATGGAGCTCAGGCCTGACCTAGGTCCACACCCAAGATTCTGGATGAGCAAGGTATGTCCACAGAGGAGAAGTGATTTCTGGAAGTCCTTCAGCATTTCTTCTGTGCCACCATTCCATCAATACATTTGTTCTTATTTTAGATCTTGTGATAGAACACAAAATGCCAAGCTAAAAGTGAATTTCTAATAAATAATAAATAATTTTTAGTAAAGGAATATCTCAAATATCACAAGGATCAGTAATTTTTAGGATAAATGTATTCNCATTTGTTCTTATTTTAGATCTTGTGATAGAACACAAAATGCCAAGCTAAAAGTGAATTTCTAATAAATAATAAATAATTTTTAGTAAAGGAATATCTCAAATATCACAAGGATCAGTAATTTTTAGGATAAATGTATTCCAAATACTACATGAAATAATACTTTTTAGCATCAGTATATGGGAAATATTGCTAGAGTCATACTTGTCCTAAAGCTATGTGTTATTTACCTGAAATACAATCTCACTGTGCATCCTATATTTATATTCACTACATCAGGCCACTCCACTCATTTTTAGTCTTCATTGTTATCACGCACATATTTATTGATCTCCTGTGCAGCCACCCAGCTGAGCATTTAATCTTGTGGCCTTGCGCTCTCCTGTCTTATGATGAGTAACTGTGTTGGGGGCGGATCTAGGTGTGCACAATCTACTCAGCCACTTTCAGAGGGCCTTGCCCCAAATGATTTAGCCTTTCTTAGCCTCAGACGCCCTCTAGGTAATGGAGGCTTCTTGTGGAATGTAAGGAGAATTAAGTACAGTAAGTCTCCTACATAAGAAAGAGTTCCATTCCAAGACTGTGTTCTTAAATCCAATTTGTTCCTAAATCCCACACAATTAATCTAGATACCCAACTAACACTATCAGCTATATATATAGTACTGTACTGTATGAGGTTTATAATACATTCACATTTTTGAAAGTTCACCACTTGAAGGTTTGTATGTAGGGGACTTACTCTATGAGTCTACAAGGCACAATGTCCAGTGCTTGGCATATAATAAGACTCCTTAAATGGTTGCAGTTACTGTCCTGACTTCCTACCTAGTTGATTTCAAGGAGATCTTTGACACACCCATATTAAACTGAAGTAAAAAGAAACTCTTAGTATGGGAATTTAAGTTTCACCTCTTTAGGCTACGAGTGAATTAGTTTTGAAAACAATATTTAATTAAGACATTCTCCCTTACTTCCCATGCTTTCTCTTTCATTCTCTTGTCATTCCACCTGCCTCTTTCCCACCATTCCTTCTCAGATGTGATCATGAACAAGCGATCTGTCCATGACATGCTGGGAGCAGGAGATATTGATCAGGCCATGTTCACATGGGTAACTAATTCCTTAGTGTGTTTTTTTTTTTTCAACCTACATGTTATTTGGATGACTTATACAAAGAAGCACAGATACTGAAAACAAAAAAAAAATCACTAAAACAGGCTTAGAAAGTACAAAATTCAAGTAGCGAAGAGGGTGGAATAGTTTTACAAGAAAATCTATGCTAAAGACAACAATGGCAACCTAACTACGTGCTTCCCAGCAGGCCAGGCAAAAAGGGAAACACAATCTATTCATGGGTTTTGTGTGTAAGTGTAGGAAACATGCTGTCAGGAGGGAGGAATTTTCCCAGCAATAAGATTAATAGATCACCTAGCTCCCCAGAAAACACAGTAGGCTGGGTCTATTTTTAGATTTTACTAAAGATACAGAAACATCCTGGGTTCCAAATATTCTGAAGGAAGAAGCCCCTGAGCACAAAGCAATCAAGAAACAAATTTTAAAAATATGTTTAAGGAAGAAAGTTTAGGTTCTAGCCATTTTAGAANCTAGCTCCCCAGAAAACACAGTAGGCTGGGTCTATTTTTAGATTTTACTAAAGATACAGAAACATCCTGGGTTCCAAATATTCTGAAGGAAGAAGCCCCTGAGCACAAAGCAATCAAGAAACAAATTTTAAAAATATGTTTAAGGAAGAAAGTTTAGGTTCTAGCCATTTTAGAAATGACCAGGTGTCTGGCTGAGGGCAACCTGAAGAATTACAATGACCCCCCCATGTAATTTTTCTTTATTCTTATCTCATCCTTTGTCTTTAGAACACTTGAAACATTTTGTGAGTGTCTTCCAGATTCCTTGCCTTTTCGCAAGACTAACTGTTCACAGCACATGGGATGGTCCTGGGGAGAGGCACCGCCCTGGGGCTGCACGCAGCTGCCACAGCCCGGCCGCCTGTGCGCCGCATTCTGCTGCCCGCAGCCAGGGTGTGCGTGCCACATGGCCAAGACCAAGGGCAGAGGGCCACAGCTTCTGGGCCTCCTGGGAGAAAGGGCTAGAAAAACTCCCAACCCACGCAGCTTTTGCGTTTTGTTACTTTTCTTTGTCTGCTTTCCCATTTTGAAACCTTTGAATGAAGCAACCAATTTGAAGCAAATTCCCTGTGGACATTCTCTTGGTGAATTATGTTCATTATTGAACAGCATAGATTCTCTTTTTTTCAAAACAGGAACATTACAGGACTGAAAGAGTGTTTGCTCAATATTAGAAAATGCTTTCAACATGCCCAAAGTTGAAGCTGGTCAGGAAGAGAGCCTTTCATCTTACAGGGGCAGCAAAAATTATCCATACACACACACATCTATGCCATAGAAAAAACATATATCATGCATATTTACATGTACTAGAAGAAAATCAGTATTCTGAATTGATTATTTTCTTTACTAACTGTGGCTAAGCCCAACTCTTCAGCATATGAAGAAGGTCTCGCCCTCCTTCACTCATGGACTGTTGTACTATATCAAATTTAATCCACCACACATTTTATACATCACAGACCTTCTTTATAACAATGGTTTCCACTGACTATGAGACCCTTATTATTTCTAACTACTGAACTCCTATGGATCTTAAAGACCCAGATTAAACAGCACCTCCTCCATGAAGCCTTCCCAGAATGCTCCAGACATGGTGATTAGCCCAACATGGTATTTGCTACAAACCCATGACATTTCCCACAATGGACAACAATGAGTTTTAGTATGTTTCCCATTCTGTACTACATGACCCCCATTCTGATTTATGCCTTTATGTCTTCAGTGCTGAGACAATTATCTAGCCAAAGTAAAGATGTATTGAATTAGACTTATAACGAATTCAGCCAATAAAAAGGGCCTGAGTTAACTAAAAGATACACTCATGCTCTAAAATACTGTTTGTTAAGCCTGGTTTGGAGACAGGATCAGTGTGATTCCAAATACTTGCATGGTTTCAGAAATTTTTATAGAATTCTCCAAATGAAAATAAGTTTTGTGTTTAGTTTCTAAAAGTCCTTATATTGACCACAGTGCCCCTTGAAAAAGGATAGTGTCTCTAAATCAGAGAAAGCAAATTCAATAAAATTCCACAAAGCTCTATTTTGAGGAGCTACTTTCTAAAGAAAGAGAAAGAGTGGGAGAGAGAGAAAGAAGGAGGGGCAGAAAACATTTAAATTAGGTTCGAATTTATCATATGCTTTTGGTAAATTTGGTGTGAACTTACAGCTTTTATTACATATAATGGTGTTTTTACGTAACAGGTCATGACGATTAAAATCTGTTGACCTGCACAAACAATAGGAAAGAGCAGAGACTATAACGCATGTTCCCAATCTACAATCCAGCCATGTAGCCTTCTTCCCTTCTCAGTGGAGTGCCAGCCTTCACTCTATTGGAAAGTCTATGGCGTGAATAACTCACATTAGCTGGTTTTGCTCACTTCAGTGGTACCTTGCATTCAACCTCTTTTTCCTCTAAAAATCAGTTCTTAAACAGTCTCATCTCCAGCTACAAAAAAAAAAAAAAAATGGCAGAGGCCAAAACATTGGGCTGCAAGGTCCTATGGTTTGTAACACCTCGCTTGTGCCCCTGAGGCTCGGTGCCATGGCCAGGTGTTGGGCTCCAGGGACAAGCTCTCAGCCCTGCTCTCCTCAGGGCTCAGCAGGAGGGCCTCCCTGGGCTAGGACGCACAGCTCATGCCCCCTTCAGCTCTCAGCCTTCCCCAAAGACCAGTCTGGGTCCAGGACCCTGGGATGTGCCCCACAAACCCTGAAGGTTCTGTCAAAGCTAGTGACATGCACCACTGAGCTGAGCACCCCTGGGGTCCTGTGCCCACCTCGTACGAGGCGGTGCAGCCATCGGAATGAGGACTGTGTCACTCTGGCACAGTGTCATACTCCTTGAGCTGGCACAGGGTCTGGCCCATGGGTACCCTGAGTAGGTGCGTTCACATCCAGTGCCTGCATGGTTGCAGATAAAGGAATAGATGCATGAAGATCGCCAGTACCATGATTAGTCTGTGCCTTTTATCTCTCTCTTCCAGATGTCTGCCACAAAACCCCACCTTGATCCTGGAACTCTGAGTACTCTGCACCACCGGCAGGGCCGGGTATCACTAAAGTCATCCTGTCCAGTCCTCTGACACCTCTGCTTCATCTCACCAGATGCCCATGGCCTGCAAGATCCATCTCCAGTTCCAGATTATGATGTCTGGGCTGCATCATCACCCAACTGAGTCTGCGCCTAAGATTCCCATGGCTCCCAGGCCCCATCCTATGTCCACCAATGCTAAACTTCAGCTCCATCCCTTATAAGGCTGGCCATATACTTCAGCTTCAGTGAAATGCCCTCACCCATTCCTGGTCCAGCAAACCCCTTTGCCTACTACAGATTCAGCTCCAAAGGTACCAGCACTGATGTTACCCTGAATCCTGGGGTCTCGGTATTATCTTCCTGCCTTCAATTTCTACAACTCTCTATCCTACTCCCTACCATAAGGGAAAACGCCTGGGAAGACCATCAGTTATTTAGTTGTTCATTGCAAATCTGAGCTTTTAAAAGCAGTACAGTTTTTATATCTGTCTACTCCAGTGCCAGGCACAGAATCTGACGTGTGAAGCTACTGAATGAATGAATGAGGGAGGAAAAAACGTGGCAGAAAAGGAGAAAATGAAACAGAAAACAATTTAACAGGAGCTAAGAGGGGGCAAGAGACAGGAATAAGGTTGAAAGCTTAAGACACAAACAGAAGCAGCTCTCCTCCCTGGAAGGATACCATGGGATTAAGGCAGGTCAGTTCCAAGGAATGGAGAAGAAAGACATGTACAAGCCATGGAATTGTGGGAGGATCAAGCGAGGTCTGTCCCAAAGAGACAGGCCTGGGTGGAGGACAGCAGTAAGGCTCCAGAACCTGGTAAACCGAGCAACAGCATGGAGGAGGAGAAGCGGCAGCAAGGCAGAAGCCAAGGGTGGTCAAGGCAAGATCATTGCTTCATAACTTCCTGTCCCTACAGGTCTGTGCAGGAGCCACAACCAAAGAAGACATGGTTAGAGCCCTGTCTTGTTTGTAAAGCCATTTCCCAAAACATCTCAGAAACGCTTCCAGCAGGAGCCACTGTTACGCAGGTTCAGAGCTGTGAGATCACAGCCAAGGGGCGCCTCTTCCGCAAGGTCCCATAGAATGTTCTGCGGGGATTGGATTTCAAGCTCAGTCTTCTGCCTCAAATGTTGGGAAGTAGATTTAAATTTCCCAGTATCTTTGGGTTTCTGCTTGCTGTCTACCCTCTTGAGCTTGGACTGTTCTCACACAGGCGGTTTACAAAGATACAGAATCACAGTAAGGCCCACGTCACAGCACAGAACTTCCTAGATGCAGCAGCCTCTAGTCTAGGACATGCAGACAG
>SJYV01012974.1:0-15931 GCA_006410875.1 Neotragus pygmaeus | reverse complement strand
ATTACTCAGTATTCCCTGTTATTCTATTTCACATCTTCATAGAGGATGGATAGATAACTCTTTGTCTTGTATAGTGTCTTATTATCATCTCTGGCTATTCCTTCAGAGAAACCATTAAATCGATGGCTGCAAAAATAGGGTACTTTCTCCCAACTCACCCCAAAGATAACTGTTGTCATGTCTTGGCACATGTTCACTCAATAGTAATAAGGAAAAGAAGCAGGAATCATAATCGAAAGGGAGTTCCTTAGGGTAAAGATTTTGTGCTAAATTCAAAGATACTAAGTCCCTTGTCAAGTAGGAAAGATGTATAATGTTTTGAATTTTTCTAAGAGTTTTAACATTCTACTCCAGTCTGTTTCCCATTCCCTTCTTCCCACATTCCTCTTGTTCATCTTTAACAAGGTAGGTATGATACCTAAGTAAATGAAAACTTTTAAAATTGACCCTTGTCCCTGTGATATCAAACTGATTTATACAATCTGTAAGACTCAAGGCAAATATTAAATACCTTCTCATACAACTTCAAGGTTCCCCCAAGCACACAAATACATACATAAGATACCAGTAACTTGGAACAACTTTTAATGTGAAAGATTTATACAAGGTAAATGAAAATTATGAAAGTGACATGTGGCTTCGGCTTTAAAGTGTGACATCTTGAGATGCATATGACAGTGAATCATTATCACATCATCATCATATGTGAATGACACCATGACTGGGCCAAGACAGTAGATTATGTTGTCTTATCCTCTCACTCTTGGAGAATTTATAGTACTTATGGTTCCCTATCACTCAAGAGTAAGCAGTGTCCTGTCCATCTAAATACTTATTTTTTTTATCAAGAGGAATAAAATATAGCTAACATCTGGTTCATGCTATTTCCTATAAAGACATTACAGGTCTGCCAGGAAAAGGACCACTTCTCTCATGTTCGTTCAAGCAACGGGATATTTGTATTGAAAACAATTAAACACATCATTTCTTAAGTTTAAGTAAGAAATATCCTATACCCCTTGAATATCCTATACCCCTCTTTCAGAACATTTATTATCATAGTAAATAATTATGTAATATATAGGGTCCCTGAAGGCAGCAGCTGTTTTCTTCACCCATCTATCCCAGGCATCTTCAAGAAGGTTTGAATCCAAGTGGATACATAGTAATACATGTTTGATTATTAAGAGAATTTTAGTAAATTTAAAGTACCTTCAACTCACTTCAGAAAGCAGATTGTAAATGTCAAATAAGTGTAATAAAATGTTTAAGACTCAATGAGCAGAAATTATATTGAAATCTTCAACAAACAGAGACTTGTTTCTTGAAGAACTTGTTTCAAAGTAAGTCATATTCTTACTTTGGAACCTAACAGTTTATCCAGCTTTAAGCCATCATTTTCTCATTGTGTGCCTAGTGTAAATAATACATTTACATAATGTGAGCAACAAGATAATGTCCAATATTAGTCAATTTGATACAAAGTGTGAAATATGAGATCTTCTAACTTTTGATGTTAATTCTTTGAAGTACTGGGAAACTGTTCAGTGGTCACAACTCACAGAAGAAAAGTGCTATTTTGTAAAGATTTTTAGTGCAAAAAAGAGAGTATTAAGCCCTACCACATGCCAGACTCTCTCCTCCTAGGTATACAAAACAAATACCTTTATCAGTAGGTCCCCTGGAGAAGGGATAAGCTACACCTCCAGTATTCTTGGGCTTCCCTGGTGGCTCAGCTGGTAAAGAATCCGTCTGCACTGCGGGAGGCCTGGGTTCAATCCCTGCGTTGGGAAGATCCCCTGGAGAAGGGAAAGGCTACCCACTCCAGTATTCTGGCCTGGAGAATTCCATGGACTGTATAGTCCATGGGGTTGCAAAGAGTCAGACATGACTGAGCAACTTTCACTTAAGCAAATATATGGCAGAGGATAGTAAGTGTTAAGAAGAAAAATAAAATGGGGGTACAAGTGGCCCTATAAGCTGGAAGTAGAGGAAGCATATTTTGTTCAGGGAAGTTCTAGTTTACACAGGATACTGAACATTAACCAGTTCTGTAAGCTAATGTCCATCGAGATTATTGAACTTTGTTCAGTCCAAAGAAAATTAGGCATGAGAGTAACAACGCCGAAGGAGTCATTCATCCATACTCCTTAGTTCTGCATAATGTCAACTGTCGTTGGTTTAAGCCAGACTGAATCCAGTAATGAGACCACAGACATTTACCTCCCAGGGAGAAGGATTATCAAGTCCTATTATCACTACGTGAAAAATGGCAGGTCACAGATTTAACACTTGCTTTATGGAAGAGCTTATGCAGTATAAACGGGCATGATAAATTTCTATTTAATCTTAAATTTGCATCCTACTTTTTAAAGTGCTATTATAAAACCAATCCAGTTCAGTTCAATCGCTCGGTTGTGTCTGACTCTTTGCGACCCCATGAATCGCAGCACGGTTTATTTAACAAAATTTTCTGCTGCTACATAAAATAGCTCATGGTAGTATGTGTGTGTGTGAGCGAAAGAAAGTTCTTCTCTAAACCCCATCTTTACCATTGGCTACCTCCTGCATTTTACCCCTGCTCAAAAAGTTGACAATTTAAGAATATTCTGTATTAACTGTTTACTAAGGCCTGTACTTCCTGTCGGAGAAGGCCATGGCACCCCACCCCAGTACTCTTGCCTGGCAAATCCCATGGACGGAGGAGCCTGGTGGGCTGCAGTCCATGGGGTCGCTAAGAGTCAGACACGACTGAGCGACTTCACTTTCACTTTTCACTTTCATGCATTGGAGAAGGAAATGGCAACCCACTCCAGTGTTCTTGCCTGGAGAATCCCAGGGACGGGGAGCCTGGTGGGCTGCGGTCTATGGGGTCGCACAGAATCGGACACGACTGAAGCGACTTAGCAGCAGCAGCAGCAGTACTTCCTATAGAGTTGAAAAGTGTAGCCACAATGATCAAAATATGCTCTTCTCACAGATCCCTCATGGATTAAACTTACTTTTCATTACAGATAATTGACAACTCATTTTCCCTTGATTCGAAAATATAGGAAAGCATTTCCATTGTCATTTTTCCCCAGAATTTTCTTGTCAAATGCCTGGAATTCTAGGTCTACTCCGTGAAGATTTTTTAGGAGTAGTTACTATGATCAATCATTGGCATCATTAACTGAACATCAATGTTAAAGTCCTCACATTATGTTAAATGTTCTTTGACTGGATAAAATATGGTAAACACGAGATTTTAATTCATCTAGGATAATCACTCCAATTTTGTACAGCCCTCCTGCAGGCTCTCTCCATTTGCTTGAAAAAGCGAAATAGGATATTTAAACTAAGATTCCTTTATGTGAACATTCACACAAATACATATGTACAAATTTAGGAAGTGGAGGAGAGGAGAATAGAAAATCCAGCAAACGTTTAGTACCCCAGAGGTGGGGCAGAACTGTGCCAGTGAGCAGAGCACTTGGAGCAATCCCAGGTCCAAACCACACTGTGCCCCAGCTCAACATCAAATCTGAGCCTAGTTAGAATTCTCTGTCTGTGTCTGAGCTCCACCATCAGGAGGACATGGGAAAGAGGAGCCTTTGAGTTGATTCTAGCTGGAATATGAGAAATTAGAAGGTATCAAAAGAAATGGGGAGGGGACTTCCCTGGAAATCCAGGGGTTTGGACTTCACTTTCCAATGCAGGGAGTGCAGGTTCAGTCCTTGGTCAAGGAACTAAGGTTCCGCTCGTCTCACCACCAAGACACCAGAACATCAACAGAAGCCACATTGTAACAAACTCGGTAAAGATTTTTAAAATGGCCCACATCCAGGAGAGAAAAAAGAAATGGTGGAAGATAAAGATGACGGGAGACTTAAGAAAATCAGCCTATGTGAGGGGCCGCAGGCATGGATTCAGTCAGGCTGGCAGGCCGCCTTGGTGCTGACTTTAAGCCCTTTCCCATTCGCCACTCAACTTCTTCTGGCAGAATACATCAGTGGGGAGTTGGTTTTCCCTCTGAAGCACCACTCTAAACCCTAATAGTCTCTCTTAGAAAAGTTATTCTCAATTAATTTTATGACATTTGTTACAATTAAAATTGATTGTTATCCCTCACTCTTTTAGTTATTGTAGGAAGTCACCCTGAGGATTGAAAACTGTGTTACTATGACTGGGAGACTGTCTAAAAATCAGGCAGAAAGGTACTAATGGACCTTAAAAGATGGGACCAGCCTCATTTATATGTTCTTTCATCTATTGCTAAAGAGAAGATTTAAAATATTACTATATAAGGTTTATTTTCCAGGAGCATCAATATTTTGGCACTGGTTAATGCTTTCTCTTCCTTTTCCCTTCCAGGAGCCTTAGCTGCCAGCGGGTGACTCTGCATAAGAACATGTTCCTGACCTACGTGCTGAACTCTATCATCATTATTATCCACCTGGTTGAGGTCGTGCCCAATGGAGAGCTTGTGAAAAGGGATCCGGTAGGCGCTGCATGATTTGTTTTTAATTTTATTTTTAAAGATACAGTATCTGTAACTGGGCTTCCCTGGTGGTTCAGTGGTAAAGAATCCGTCTGCCAATGCAGGAGACGCAGGTTCAATCCCTGGGTCGGGAAGATCCCCTGGAGAAGGAAATGGCAACTCACTTCAGTATTCTTGCCTGGAGAATTCCACGAACAGAGGAACCTGGCGGGCTACAGGCCATGGGGTTGCTTGAGTCGGACATGACTTGGCAACTAAACAACAACCTCTGTAACTAGTGAACATGGTGTGATTGTCTTACATATGCAGCTGTTTACATATATAATAATATTTACTTTTACAGTTGAGTTTTGCATTAAGGCATATCATCCCTGGGTAACTTTTGGAGGTATTGGTTATATACTATAGTAAAGGGCTGGAAATAATTAAGTTATAGCCAAATAAGATTTATAGCATCGACCAAGAGTTGTCATGACTAATCAATAATTTACTAACATCTCAGGGAAGTTCGCTGAGCACACACACTAGGCGACATAAAGCAGTGCTTTGCGGTGGCCCCAGTGTGTCGCTCATGGGTTACAGGTGTGTGTGGCTGCTAATTGCTCATCATTCTGGGGCCTGAATGGCCTTGGGCCAGTCACTTCAGCTGTAATGCATTTACTCTAGTGGTTCTTAGAAATTTTATCATGGCTTATGTCTGCACAACTTTAAAAAAGGTTTGCATGTCCCTAGCTCACACGCTCTCACCTCCCAGTCTCTGCTGGTGGCCCCTATGAACCAAGCCTAGCCAGAAACCAGAGGGTGAGGAAGCCCCGAAGGATATGCACCCAGCGGTTTCTCTGGGTCCTGGGGCAGAGTAGAGAGTGCATCTGAAAGCACAAACAGAAGTTATCCAGCACACAGTGAATGGCCATGGGATATTTTCCTTCTTTCTTTCTTTCTTTTTTTTTTGTTTGTTTCCCTGCTTAACTGTATTATGCAAGCATCTGTAGATAGCCTCATCTTTCAGAACTGGCACTTGATGGCTTTGCCAACCCAGTGACAAAAATGCGTGAAATCTGCCCAGAGCGTGCATCCTGTGTGACAGCGGCGCAGCATGGGAAAGCAGCTTACTCTGGCTTCTAATGGATCACAGTGTTAATAACCTTTGCAGCGTGAATACATCCAGGAAGGCATTGTGATCTATCTTTTCAAACCATGGCATCTGTGATTGGGACAGAGTCCTGTCTTAGGTGCAGAATGGGTTTTATCTTAATGAGTTTCCTTTTTTTCGTGTCAACTGATTTTAATAACAGTAATCTCATGTCACTTAATCCTCACAAGACCCCAGTGAAGAGTGGATATTATCCCCATTATTAACTGAGTAAATGGAGGTTCCGTGAAAGCACGTGTCCTCCACACTGTGGATCATTAGAGATGGGGTTTGAACCCAGACCTGTCTCACACTGAAGCCCAGCCTGTGTCCTCTGTGCCTCATGGAGCTCTTGTTTATCTTGATTTCTTTCCTTAGGAAGATTGTTCTTAAAGATACAGACTCAGCCATTTCAAAGTGATGGCTGGCTGTAATTTAAAATGCACACTGTATTTCATTAAGGAAGCTCACCCCCACTAAGATTAAAACAGGTGTAGAGGAAATTCCCTAGTGCCTTCCAGGATAGGTGATGCGGGTTCCATCCCTGGTCAGAGAACTAAGATCCCACAGGCCACAGGGCAGCTGAGCAAGCCCACAGCTAGAGAGCCTGCATGCTGTAATGAAAGATCCCACATGCTGCAACTAAGATCTGATGCAGCTAGTAAATAAATAATAAATAAATGTTTACAAAATAGAAAAATAGGTGTAGAAGCCATTAGCTAAGACTGTGTCAGCGAAGAAGACTCAAATTTGGAATTCTCTATGAAGGGTGAAATCCCTATTGGTTGGCAATTCCCTAATACAAAGTAAAATGTTTAAAACTGGGGGAAAACAAAAACCTGAGAAAGTTACCGTCTGTTCAAAGTAGGCCAGGGAATGGCACTTTGGTTATTGAATAATTGGCACATCAGCCCGGGAGCAGTGCTCAGTCACATGATGAGATAGCGGCAATTTTTAAGTAGGCTCTCTCCCACCTCTCCTGTGGGGGTCTCACACCCGCTTGTCATGCCTCCACCCCACTCTCTGGTTGNTGTTCTTGCCTGGAGAATCCCAGGGACGGGGAGCCTGGTGGGCTGCGGTCTATGGGGTCGCACAGAATCGGACACGACTGAAGCGACTTAGCAGCAGCAGCAGCAGTACTTCCTATAGAGTTGAAAAGTGTAGCCACAATGATCAAAATATGCTCTTCTCACAGATCCCTCATGGATTAAACTTACTTTTCATTACAGATAATTGACAACTCATTTTCCCTTGATTCGAAAATATAGGAAAGCATTTCCATTGTCATTTTTCCCCAGAATTTTCTTGTCAAATGCCTGGAATTCTAGGTCTACTCCGTGAAGATTTTTTAGGAGTAGTTACTATGATCAATCATTGGCATCATTAACTGAACATCAATGTTAAAGTCCTCACATTATGTTAAATGTTCTTTGACTGGATAAAATATGGTAAACACGAGATTTTAATTCATCTAGGATAATCACTCCAATTTTGTACAGCCCTCCTGCAGGCTCTCTCCATTTGCTTGAAAAAGCGAAATAGGATATTTAAACTAAGATTCCTTTATGTGAACATTCACACAAATACATATGTACAAATTTAGGAAGTGGAGGAGAGGAGAATAGAAAATCCAGCAAACGTTTAGTACCTCAGAGGTGGGGCAGAACTGTGCCAGTGAGCAGAGCACTTGGAGCAATCCCAGGTCCAAACCACACTGTGCCCCAGCTCAACATCAAATCTGAGCCTAGTTAGAATTCTCTGTCTGTGTCTGAGCTCCACCATCAGGAGGACATGGGAAAGAGGAGCCTTTGAGTTGATTCTAGCTGGAATATGAGAAATTAGAAGGTATCAAAAGAAATGGGGAGGGGACTTCCCTGGAAATCCAGGGGTTTGGACTTCACTTTCCAATGCAGGGAGTGCAGGTTCGGTCCTTGGTCAAGGAACTAAGGTTCCGCTCGTCTCACCACCAAGACACCAGAACATCAACAGAAGCCACATTGTAACAAACTCGGTAAAGATTTTTAAAATGGCCCACATCCAGGAGAGAAAAAAGAAATGGTGGAAGATAAAGATGACGGGAGACTTAAGAAAATCAGCCTATGTGAGGGGCCGCAGGCATGGATTCAGTCAGGCTGGCAGGCCGCCTTGGTGCTGACTTTAAGCCCTTTCCCATTCGCCACTCAACTTCTTCTGGCAGAATACATCAGTGGGGAGTTGGTTTTCCCTCTGAAGCACCACTCTAAACCCTAATAGTCTCTCTTAGAAAAGTTATTCTCAATTAATTTTATGACATTTGTTACAATTAAAATTGATTGTTATCCCTCACTCTTTTAGTTATTGTAGGAAGTCACCCTGAGGATTGAAAACTGTGTTACTATGACTGGGAGACTGTCTAAAAATCAGGCAGAAAGGTACTAATGGACCTTAAAAGATGGGACCAGCCTCATTTATATGTTCTTTCATCTATTGCTAAAGAGAAGATTTAAAATATTACTATATAAGGTTTATTTTCCAGGAGCATCAATATTTTGGCACTGGTTAATGCTTTCTCTTCCTTTTCCCTTCCAGGAGCCTTAGCTGCCAGCGGGTGACTCTGCATAAGAACATGTTCCTGACCTACGTGCTGAACTCTATCATCATTATTATCCACCTGGTTGAGGTCGTGCCCAATGGAGAGCTTGTGAAAAGGGATCCGGTAGGCGCTGCATGATTTGTTTTTAATTTTATTTTTAAAGATACAGTATCTGTAACTGGGCTTCCCTGGTGGTTCAGTGGTAAAGAATCCGTCTGCCAATGCAGGAGACGCAGGTTCAATCCCTGGGTCGGGAAGATCCCCTGGAGAAGGAAATGGCAACTCACTTCAGTATTCTTGCCTGGAGAATTCCACGAACAGAGGAACCTGGCGGGCTACAGGCCATGGGGTTGCTTGAGTCGGACATGACTTGGCAACTAAACAACAACCTCTGTAACTAGTGAACATGGTGTGATTGTCTTACATATGCAGCTGTTTACATATATAATAATATTTACTTTTACAGTTGAGTTTTGCATTAAGGCATATCATCCCTGGGTAACTTTTGGAGGTATTGGTTATATACTATAGTAAAGGGCTGGAAATAATTAAGTTATAGCCAAATAAGATTTATAGCATCGACCAAGAGTTGTCATGACTAATCAATAATTTACTAACATCTCAGGGAAGTTCGCTGAGCACACACACTAGGCGACATAAAGCAGTGCTTTGCGGTGGCCCCAGTGTGTCGCTCATGGGTTACAGGTGTGTGTGGCTGCTAATTGCTCATCATTCTGGGGCCTGAATGGCCTTGGGCCAGTCACTTCAGCTGTAATGCATTTACTCTAGTGGTTCTTAGAAATTTTATCATGGCTTATGTCTGCACAACTTTAAAAAAGGTTTGCATGTCCCTAGCTCACACGCTCTCACCTCCCAGTCTCTGCTGGTGGCCCCTATGAACCAAGCCTAGCCAGAAACCAGAGGGTGAGGAAGCCCCGAAGGATATGCACCCAGCGGTTTCTCTGGGTCCTGGGGCAGAGTAGAGAGTGCATCTGAAAGCACAAACAGAAGTTATCCAGCACACAGTGAATGGCCATGGGATATTTTCCTTCTTTCTTTCTTTCTTTTTTTTTTGTTTGTTTCCCTGCTTAACTGTATTATGCAAGCATCTGTAGATAGCCTCATCTTTCAGAACTGGCACTTGATGGCTTTGCCAACCCAGTGACAAAAATGCGTGAAATCTGCCCAGAGCGTGCATCCTGTGTGACAGCGGCGCAGCATGGGAAAGCAGCTTACTCTGGCTTCTAATGGATCACAGTGTTAATAACCTTTGCAGCGTGAATACATCCAGGAAGGCATTGTGATCTATCTTTTCAAACCATGGCATCTGTGATTGGGACAGAGTCCTGTCTTAGGTGCAGAATGGGTTTTATCTTAATGAGTTTCCTTTTTTTCGTGTCAACTGATTTTAATAACAGTAATCTCATGTCACTTAATCCTCACAAGACCCCAGTGAAGAGTGGATATTATCCCCATTATTAACTGAGTAAATGGAGGTTCCGTGAAAGCACGTGTCCTCCACACTATGGATCATTAGAGATGGGGTTTGAACCCAGACCTGTCTCACACTGAAGCCCAGCCTGTGTCCTCTGTGCCTCATGGAGCTCTTGTTTATCTTGATTTCTTTCCTTAGGAAGATTGTTCTTAAAGATACAGACTCAGCCATTTCAAAGTGATGGCTGGCTGTAATTTAAAATGCACACTGTATTTCATTAAGGAAGCTCACCCCCACTAAGATTAAAACAGGTGTAGAGGAAATTCCCTAGTGCCTTCCAGGATAGGTGATGCGGGTTCCATCCCTGGTCAGAGAACTAAGATCCCACAGGCCACAGGGCAGCTGAGCAAGCCCACAGCTAGAGAGCCTGCATGCTGTAATGAAAGATCCCACATGCTGCAACTAAGATCTGATGCAGCTAGTAAATAAATAATAAATAAATGTTTACAAAATAGAAAAATAGGTGTAGAAGCCATTAGCTAAGACTGTGTCAGCGAAGAAGACTCAAATTTGGAATTCTCTATGAAGGGTGAAATCCCTATTGGTTGGCAATTCCCTAATACAAAGTAAAATGTTTAAAACTGGGGGAAAACAAAAACCTGAGAAAGTTACCGTCTGTCCAAAGTAGGCCAGGGAATGGCACTTTGGTTATTGAATAATCAGCACATCAGCCCGGGAGCAGTGCTCAGTCACATGATGAGATAGCGGCAATTTTTAAGTAGGCTCTCTCCCACCTCTCCTGTGGGGGTCTCACACCCGCTTGTCATGCCTCCACCCCACTCTCTGGTTGTTAGAATAAATGGGGCCTCTCATCCATGATGAGATGATACTTAACCTGTTATCTTCCTGAAATAGTATAAATTCAGGACTTTTCTGAGTTCACTAATAAATTGTAGAAGCCATTTCAACTTACCCATCAAATGAGAGCAATAAAAACTGCACTGTTTACTTCTAAGGGGTTGTTCCAGAGTCCCAAAGACCCATAAAGCTTTAAAAAATTCCCCAGAGTGTGCTATTGCAAGCAATTGCTCGCAAGGTAACTGCTAACCCCGTCCCTGTGGCTAGCTCCTTAAGTCTCTGCACACGGCTTTCTCGACCAATCTGTTACTCTATTCATTGTCTCAGTATCCTAAGTTATCATTGGTAGATGTTTTCACTTTCATAGTATACTTTAGGGACAGACAAGCCTAGGTACTCTGCCAGTCAACACGCACAGCTGCCTCCTAACCACCACCAAGCCAGCTCAGCCCTGCCTTGCAACTCCATTATAGCCTAGAAACATTTAATAATGCCTGGAAGCAGGTACTTAGGGACCCGGCTTAGCCACAACACAGCTGATTCCCTGGGAGAGTGTGAATGTGAGCATAGAGGAGTGGAGAAATTAATAGAAAGCCTTCTTCTGCATGTGGAGGAGTGAGGGGTGGCCCTTTCACACACATTAGGCATTCTCAAAGTGATGTAAGTTTGAAAAACAGGAAAGAAGTTCATCTTTATAGTGTGACCTAGTTCTCCTAATCAATATATTTTTAACCTAACAGACTTGGATTCTGTTGTCTTTTGTAGTTATGCAAGAGCAAACTTCCTAGGGAAAAGGTGTAAAACTCTTGAAAGGTAGAATTTCATCCAATTAGTCAAATATTGATTGAGTGCCCCAAACTCAAATTTTAGTCTTCAGGTTGAACTACATTCATATCATTTGGGGGAAATACCTATTGATGACGTTCTCTTCACAATCCCTGGAAATATGCCCAGCCTCACATGGAAACAGCGTTCTGTGTCTTACAGCTGCGTATGTGAGGCTCTACCATTTATTTACCTGTTTCAGTGTGTGTGTGCATGTGTGTCTTTTTTTGGTAGAAAACAAAGGAACAAAACATCTGGCTATTTTACTTGGTATGCCTGAATGAGAAATCTCCTTTCCTCTGAGGTTCAAATGAGAAAAAGTGAAAGCGTTAGTTGCTCAGTCATGTCGACTCTGCAACCCCACGAGCTGTAGCCCACCAGGCTCCTCTGTCCATGGAATTCTCCAGGCAAAAATGCTGGAGTGGATAGCCATTCCCTTCTCCAGGGGATCTTCCCAACCCAGGGATCGAATCCAGGTCTCCTGCACTGCAGATTCTTTACCTTCTGAGCCACCAGAGAAGCAAAGCCACCAATCACAGCCCGCTTACAGTGGTAGATGGGGCATATTATCGTGTGTGAGCACACACTGCCCTCTTTCACGTGTCCAAATGTCTGGTTCTTCCAAGGGACAAACTCTGAAAGCATGTGTCTTTCACCAAATAAATAGCATAGGCTAAAACCACAATGACAAAAGTCAACCTATGTTTGTAAATTGTGAAGCATACACTTGGCCCAAAGCGGGGGAAAAAAAACAAGGACATTTGTTTTCAGTACTTTCTCTATTTGAATACAGCTTTTGTTTTCCAGTGAGATTTTGATCCATCTCTCATCTAACAAACAACACAAGACTGCTCTCTCAGGCTGGCATAATTAGTTCAAGAAAGGGCAGGAAAGAACTCTTCAGTGGATATAGCTTGTATATTATTCATCCTCGAAACTGCTTATTTACTAGTTCCAAGAGAGACACAGGTCTGAAACTTTGTATTGAATCTCACCTTGAAAATTCATATTCGATCATAAATGCTATCATAGAAGTTCCACTTCTTGGGGATCTTTTCCCATCCGAAAGACTATTAAAGTAAATTGCAGTTGAAACTGCACATGCAGGCGTTAGGAATAAAGGAGATTTTGCTGTTGTAACATATTTGAACATACAGGTCATAAACAAGAACAAGGAAAGGTTTAATTCGATTTAACTAGAAAATCCCCATCTCTCTCAGCAGTAAATTCCCAACCTCTAAAAAGACAGAGAAAATAATATCCAAATACTGAGTGTCGTATCTTCAGCATATTATTAAGTCATGTGTAATTTTAAATTACTCTAAATTATGTGAAACATTGCATTTTTCTTGAAAAACTGACATTCCAGAAAATATTAGACTAAGGTACCTCCCTAGATGAGGAAAGTGGAGATAATAAAGAAAAACCCAAGAAAGGAGAGACAAACAAAGAAACTAACAGAAGAAACTTTTGAAAAAGGGAAGTTAATAGATATTGTCAATCTACAAATATTTATTTAAAATTGAAATTAACATGAAAAACACAACCAAAGTCATAAACTAGAGAAAAGCGCATCCATTAGACTCCATCTGTCTGTGATTCAAACATATGTCTCTTTCCTATAAAAAATATATAATTTTCTATATACAAAAGAATATATACTTTTTAAAGACTTTCTTTTTTAAGCAAACTAAAGGCAGAATTGTGGATTTGCTTGTTTTTGTTTTTTTTTCCTTAATTTTGACCCAATTCTCGGGTCACAAAATTAGCAGTTAAGAGGCAAAAATATTTTCCTTCCCAGTGTCCGTGGGGATATATTAAAAAGAAAGTTATTTCTTGGAAAGGAGGCTGGATCACCCCCAAATGCTTTTATACTACTTCTGTGAGGTTGTATTTAGTTGGGGGCCAAAGAAAACCGTGTTCTCAGTCCTCAGCAGGGAATCCCAGTGGGCTTCTGGCCCCTTTCCCATCAAAGTAGTCAGTCTATTCCTGTGGAAGTTTTTTGGTTGGGCAAATTCTCTCCAGTAAAACCAAGAGTGAGAATCTTCTTCCTTCACACAACTTTTTTTTTTTTTAAGTTAAACTCAAAATAACTCATGGAATAAACAAGGGCTGAATAGATCCTCAGTTTATTGAGTGATATGCAAATTGCCCATGTCACTTGTGTCATTTGAACATTTCATTTCCATAATATCTAAAATTTCATTTTCTTGTTCTATCTGCTTGTTCAATGATCTTCATGTAGGGAGCCAGGAGGCAGAATTAAAAGCATTGTTCTTGCTGCATCTAAAGGAAGCTGGCAGCACCCTCATCATTTTCCAGAAAGAGATGTCTCTCTGAACTTTTTGTCTGAGTCCGAAAGGGGACGATACAGCAAGATTGGTTTTTGCTAGGAACCTGAGTATTTTGTACCTCAAACGCCAAAACAATGGGGTCACATTTTCTATAGCCTCTTATATAAGCAAAGTTAAATGAGCCCCAAGTTCTGAAAAACAAAGTGGATTTCTTCTAAGTCTCACTTGTTCAGGACAGTTGGGACAACGGACTAGGTCAGAAATTCATCCTAGTCCCAGGAAGCTCAGCCTGGAGTGGATGCTCAGAAGTGAAACCAAGGGTGCAAACTGACTTCTCCCACCCAACCTAGAGAAGCCTGGGGGGAGAGTGAGCTTCTATACGTGAGGGAAGTGACAGCAAAGCTTGGGGGATAAGAGATCAACGGCCAATAAAACTGTATTGGAATTATCCATTTTGGTGCCTATGAAAGATATTTGCTTGAGAAAGAACAAGTATTATGGATTTGAGGAACAGTGCAGAGAGAATGATGCCAAGACGTGGTAATGAAGTGAGGTATCTTACCCTGGTTACTTATGTGATTTCACTTGACTTACATAAAAACACCAATAAATGGTCTTTTAACCATTGGTACAGAAAATATAAAGGATATCCTTATTCTTTTTAGAATGTATTAATTTATAATCTACCACATTCCCATACGGCTCTAAAGAATTTATTCTTAAGATGGCTATAAACATCAACCCAGTTTCTCTCATCTGACCTCTCTGGGTGATCCTCTGCACAAGAAATTAGTGACCTATAAATGGTATCTCGCGGCATGGTTTTGGTAGTGATTTTTCATCTCAGTGTTTGCCCTTGTTTCCCCTGCTTTGAGAAGGCTGTTATGAATTTAGTGCAACACTTTTTCTAGATTTGTTTTCATTCTTAAAAAGAAACTTTCAGCTGAGATACCAGAAGTTTTCTTTCCCCTTTTGATCTATTTTTTAAAACTTTTTATTTTGTATTGGAATATAGCTGATTAACAATGTTATGATAGTTTCAGGTGAACAGCGAAGGGACTCACCCATGCATATACAGTATCCATTCTCCCCCAAACTCCCCTCCCATCCAGGCTGCCACATGACATTGAGCAGAGTTCCCTGTGCTATACAGTAGGACCTTGTTGGTTATCCATTTTAAACACAGCAGTTTTTACACGTCCATCTCAAACTCCCTAACTATCCTTTCCTCCCATCCTTCCTCCTCCCTACATCTGCAACCATAAGTTAGCTCTCTAAGTCTGTGAGTCTGTCTCTGCTTTGCAAATAAGTTCTTTGATATCATTTCTTTTTAGATCCTGAAAATAAGGGATGGCATATGCTATTTGCCTTTTCTGTCTGACTTACTTCCCTCAGCATGACACTCTCTAGGTCCCTCCATACCACTGCAAATAGCATTATTTCATTCTTTTTAATGGCTCAATAATATTTCATTATAATATGTACCACGTGTAAATACTAGAAGTTTTGTACACTCCCTTGGGATATGTTGGTTAACTGTCAGAAAGCTATGGAGCAATAGTCAGTTTGATATTTGCTGTGTTTAGGTGGCTTGCTTCAAATATCATAGCATTGTTCTTCCTAAGCCCAGGATCTCAAATCCCAACTCATCTACTTACAGATTAATCTTGAGCCAGTTACGTAATCTCACTGTGCTTCACTTTCCTGATAATGATAACAGTAGTGCCTTTCTCAAAGCGTTGCTTGTGAGGATGAAATGAACCAATACATCTAAAATCCATAAAACTGAGTCTGCCATGCAGGAACTCTCAAATGTTTATGTTATAATTTATATTAAAGTTGTTACCATTGTCCTGGCCTTAAGCACTCATCATCTTCTAACTGTGGTGCCAAGTTTCATTTCTGTGTTACACAGCATGAGAGAGATGGAAACTCAGAGCATGTGTAAAATACTGCTCAAATCTTAAACGACTAAGTGTGAAAGCAGAATGCACATACTCAGAGGTTTTTAAATCTCAAATAACCCAAAGGGCTGTGGCATGAGAATATAAAACTCATTCAGTCATGGCTTTGAAAATCCCCAGTGAAAAGTGATAATACCCTCATTACACTGTATACAGCAAAGACCGTTGAGTGTAGCAAGCTGTTAATTTTTATTCCCCTGCCACATGTCTAACAGGCGCCCCCCTCCAAAGCATGTTCCTGTTTTCTCTGGCTTTGTTTCCCAATCACTTCCAGAGTGTTGCCTTTGCCAATTTCTGGATCATTTTCCAACGTATTTATCTCATACGGGACTTTTTCTCCAGTCTTTTTTGTTTTGTTTTGTTTTGTTTTT
>SJYV01012973.1:0-11602 GCA_006410875.1 Neotragus pygmaeus | reverse complement strand
GACACGACTGAGCGACTTCACTTTTACTTTTCACTTTCATGCATTGGAGAAGGAAAGGGCAACCCACTCTAGTGTTCTTGCCTGGAGAATCTCAGGGACAGAGCAGCCTGATGGGCTTCCGTCTATGGGGTCGCACAGAGTCAGACACGACTGAAGTGACTTAGCAGCAGCAGCAGTGAGACATGTCGTGTACATAGGGCTAGTGTTAATGGCAGAAAGTATTTTCATTAGATGTTTGAGTTGATCATATTGGAATCATGGATAGTATGTTTGAATTCATAGAAAGGCAATTGTTAGGAGCATTTTAATGATGAAATCAGCAGTATACGGTTATGGTAAGTCAGTTTAGAGGTTATGAAATACTCCTAGAAATAGGATTGTTATAAAAATATTTATTATGTTGATATTGGGGCTTCCCTGGTGGCTCAGATGGTAAAGAATCTGCCTACAATACAGGAGACCCTGGTTCAGTCCCTTGTTTGGGAAGATCCCTTGGACAAGGAAAATGACAACCCATTCCAGTGTTCTTGCCTGGAGACTCCATGGGCAGAGGAGTCTGGCTGGCTAAAGTCCATAGGGTCGCAAAGAGTCAGACACGACTGAGCAACTAACACAGTATGATGACATTAGCATATTCTTTTGTTTTTCTGGCTGTGAAGCATGTGGGATCTTTTTTCCTAGAACAGGGATCAAATCTGCTCCCCCAGCATTGGAAGTGTGAAGTCTTAACAACTGAACTGCCAGGGAAGTCCTGATATTGGCATATTCTGTTAGGAAGAATGGGCTCCCCAGGTGGCACTAGTGATAAAGAATCTTGCTTGCCAATGCAGGAGATGTAAGAGACCTGGATTAGATTCCTGGGTTGAGAGGATCCCCTGGAGAAGGACATGGCAACCCACTCCAGTATCATGCCTGGTGAATCCCATGGACAGAGGAGACTGGCAGGCTATGGTACATAGGGTTGCAAAGAGTCGGGCACAACTGAAGCAACTTAGCACACATGCATGCATGCTGGGAATAATAAGATAAATCAGGCTGCTGCATGTTCTACACTGAAGCTGAATCCAAGTTCTGATTCTCCTGTTGAATCAGATGGGGCTTGGTTGTTTTCTGCTAGAGTTGAAATAATTCATATTATGCCTCGGGGTCAGGATAGGAAAATTAGTCATATGATAATTAGTGTTGAAAGTGTAAATGATATGTTTATCAATAGGACTGATGAGAATAATTGCTAGTATTACTTCATATGAGACTGTCTGTGCTATTGCTTGTGGGGCTCCAATTAGTGTGTATTTTGAGTTTGAAGTCCATCTGAATCAGAGGATACAGCTAGTATAAATAGTACATGCAGGCGTCTGTTACTCAGTGGGTAGGGTATGGGAAGAGGAACTCATTGTGAGAGTTAGGGTTAAGGCCAGAATTAATGCAAAGATAAATATAGAAATTGATAGTGTTGGTGGTCATAGTGGATCTTTAATCATCTGACTGCGTCAGCAAGATTATAATAATCCATAGGGGTTGACAATGTTTGACCCTTTCTTCAGAGTTACCTACAGCCTAGAACTTTTGGTTCAAATGGACTTACCTGGTAGCTCATATGGTAAAGAATCTGCCTGCAATGAGGGAGACCTGGGTTCAATCCCTGGGTTGAGAAGATCCCCTGGAGGAGAGCATGGCAACCCACTCCAGTATTCTTGCCTGNGAACTTTTGGTTCAAATGGACTTACCTGGTAGCTCATATGGTAAAGAATCTGCCTGCAATGAGGGAGACCTGGGTTCAATCCCTGGGTTGAGAAGATCCCCTGGAGGAGAGCATGGCAACCCACTCCAGTATTCTTGCCTGGAGAATCCCCACGCACAGAGGAGCCTGGCGGGCTTCAGTCCATGGGGTCGCCAAGAGTGGGACACAGCTGAGCAACTAAACACATTTGGTCCAATTAATATGAAGAACAATACAGCCAGTAGGAGGGGTAATGAGTGAAAGAATGTGTGTGTGTGTGTGTTTTTAATAAACCTTTTATTTTGGAATAATTTTAGACTCATGGAAAAGCTACAAAAATAATGTAGAGATTTCCTATACTCTTCACAAAAAACATTTTACATACCACTGTGTATTCAGCACAATGAAGACGGTAATGATGATAGATTACCATTAACTTAACTACAAAGTTCATCTGGAGTTTACCCGTCTTTCTACTAATATCCCTTTTCTCTTCCAAGATCCGACTCAGGATAGCACAATGTCTTTTGGCTTACCCTCTTTTTTTTTTTTCTTTCAATTTTATTTTATTTTATTTATTTATGTATTTTTTTAACTTTATTTTACTTTACAATACTCTATTGGCTTTGCCATACATCGACATGAATCCACCACAGGTCTATTTAAAAGAGGGTAACCCACGAGTCTAAACAGTCTTTCTGTTTTTTAGGAAATACATGGTCAGATAGAATCCGCTTGAATGAATGTTAATTATAAACATTTTGTTAGGAAGAAGAATTGAACCTCTGGCAATAAAGGTTTAAGTTTTACATAGTTAGTGAGTTCTATCTCCCTAACACATCTTGTTCTTAGGAAAAAGTGTAAAAGTGTTAGTTTCTGAGTCATGTCTGAATCTGCAAACCCGTGAACTATAGCCTGCCAGACTCCTCTGTCCATGGACTTCTCCAGACAAGAATACCGGAGTGGGTAACCATTCCCTTCTCCAGGGGATCTTTCTGACCCAGGGATTGAACCTGAGTCTCCTACATTTCAGGCAGACTCTTTACTTTCTGAGCCACTGGGGCTTGGGCAGGGTAAAAGTAATTTAATTGAATTGAGATGATGTTATTAATGAATTTAAAGGTGCTTTTGTAAAGTAGGTCTTATTTCCTTTGTCCCTTTTGTGCTAGGAGAAATGTATAATAGATAGAAACCTATCTGGATTACTTGAATCTCAACTCAGATCACTTAAGACTAATTGTTGAACTAACAAACCATTAATAGCAGTTACATCATTGGGTTGTCCTGATCCAACACTGAGGTCCTAAACCCTATTGTCGATATGAACTCTAGAGTAGGATCCTTCTGCTATCCCTAGAGTAACTTGTTCTTTTGATCAATATTTTAGATCAGTAAGTGATTAGGCATTTTGACCAGTTGGTCTAAATTTTAATCACACAGAAATTATTTTATTTTCTGAGATCACCCCACCAAAAATTCTTAATCCATTAAAATCTTTGTTATCCCCTCTAAGGTTTGGTTATTGTTTATTATATTTATTTTTCTGGATTAGGTAATTAAAGCTCCCTAGGATCTTCTTGCCTTATTATACTATTCCCACATCTTCACCAAAGGATCAGTTTCACTGATCAAAAGTAAGAAATAGTAAAAGCCTCATGTGACCAGTCATACAAGCCCTTACTTATAGAAGAAATGATTTTCCTGCTTTTGCACGGTCAGGATACCATGACCATTAAANTTATACTATTCCCACATCTTCACCAAAGGATCAGTTTCACTGATCAAAAGTAAGAAATAGTAAAAGCCTCATGTGACCAGTCATACAAGCCCTTACTTATAGAAGAAATGATTTTCCTGCTTTTGCACGGTCAGGATACCATGACCATTAAACATGTCACTGGGCAGGCAATGCCTCTCACACTAGTGATGGCAGAGGTGATGATTTTGGTAAATAATTTTAGAGGCAGGGTTTGTGTTTGCCAAGTTCTTTTACCTTTTGTAATCTTTCCTTAAATGCATGCCTGTGTTAGGTTAACCATTGTTTGAATAAATAATTAAGTGTTGGATTAGGTTTAAATTTTGTTGTTAACTATTAGGGGGCTATCTGCTCTGCTATAGATGCCGGGTTGATTTTTTTCTTACTCAGGTTAATAGTATTGCTTCTGTTAATAGATCAGTTAGTTTAGTATTAAATTGAGTTGGCTTGTTTATTGTTGGTGTTAAGATGAATGTGTTTTGAGCTTGAATGCTTTCTTTTATATGTGTGTGTGTGTGTGTGTGTAATTTATTTTTTTAGTGCACTGGGTCTTTATTGCTCCATGCCAGCTTTCTCTAGTTGAGGCCACTGTGGGCTGCTCTTCACTGTGGTCCACAGGCTTCTCACTGTGGTGGCTTCTCTTGTTGTGGAGCACAGGCTCTAGGTGCAGTGGCTTCAGTTGCTGCAGTGCATGGGCTCAGTAGCTGTGGCTCATAGGCTCTGGAGTGAGCATGCTTCAGTAGTTGTGCTAAGTAAAATGGGCTTACTTGCTCCTAGATGTGGAATGCTCCAGGACTAGGGATCGAACCTGTGTCCTCTTCTTTGGCAGGCAGATTCTTATTCACTGTGCCACCAGGCAAATCCTTGAATGCTTTCTCAACTGGCCGCTGCTTTTAAGCCAACTGTGAAATTGTTTATGCTTTCTAAGAAAAGTTGTATTTTGTGTTTAAAAAGTTGTATCTTTTTAGAGTAATATTTAAAATTACTTTAAAAGTTATGATTTTTAAAGTAATATTTAAAGGTGAGCTAACAATCTTTTCTGGACAACCAGCTTATCATCAGTCTCGTCAGGCTTATCACCTCTGCTTGTAAATCCTCTCACTGCTTTGCCACAAAGATGAATTTGTTTCTGTAAACTGTTCATAAGTAGCTCATCTAGTTTTGGGGTATTTCATTTAGGTGCTCTCTGTTAAAGTTTTCTACTATATTATATCATTCTGCAAAAAGTAAAAGGACAAGTAAGCCTTACTTTTTGGCAGTTTAGTGCTCCTTTAATCACCCCTTTGTGGTACTTTCTCTATAAAGTCAAGTTTAAATTTCTATTTCCTACACTTTAGATGTTGATTGAATGCTTTATTTAATTTTCTCATGTTAGTTGAGTTGGGTGGGAAGTTTGGGCTTGTTTTAGTTCAAAGCATTCATGCGGTATGAAATCTCCTAGGTATAAACTAGGTGCTTTATTTAAGCTACACTTTGATTTGTCCAAGCACACTTTCCAGTATGCTTACGACTTGTCTCCTCCTGTATGTTTGGTACATGTCAACAGCTTGGGAAAAGTTATCCATATTTGTGAAGGGTGATGGTTGATGTGTGTGTACTTCATAGCCTGATTCCATTAAGCACACTACTATTTTTTAAAAAATATTTTTTTATGTGGACCATTAAAAAAAAATCTTATATTGAATTTGTTGCAATATTGCTTCTGTGTGTTTCTTTGGCCATGAGGCATGTGGAGTCTTAGCTCCTTGACCAGGAATCGAACTTGCACCCCCAGCGTTGGAAAGTGAAGTCTTAACCACTGAATCACCAGGGAAGTTCCTAACGTGCCATTCTTAATTTACTAATAAATCTTTCTTTGGTTTTTAATTTCATAAGAAACTTATGTGTTATATTCCTGAGGTAGAAAATGTAACCCGTTTCTTCATATGCCATAGGCTACATCCTGACCTAACATTTTTATTTCTGATAATTATGCTTACTATTGTTCCTTTTAGGGTTTGCTGAAGGTGACAGTATATAGACTGTGTTAGCAAGGGTTGGTGAGTTACTGATTATAGAACAGGCTCCCCTAAAGGGGTTTGAAGCACCATCAAGTCATTCGAGTTTTAGGCTTTTGCTGGTAGTATTCTAGCAAATAATTTTGTTTTAATTATTTGAGTTTAGGGCTAAACCTACTGAGATGGGCTTCCCCAGTGGCTCAGTGGTAAAAAAAAACCATTTGAGGAGCCACAGAGATGTGTTTGATCCCTGGATATGGAAGATCCCATGGAGGAGGGCATGACTACCCACTCCAATTTTCTTGCCTGGAGAATTCCATGGACAGAGAAGTCTGGCGGGGTATAGTCCATAGGATCTCAAAGAGTCGGACACGACTAAAGTGACTTAGCACACATGCACGCATAGTGGGATATCTAATCTCATTTTGGATCTTAGCTGTCATGAGTCAAAATGTTAAAGTCACTTTTGTAGCTAGTTCTTAATTTAGCTAGGACTTCTTATAGCATAGCTAGGACTTTACTTTGGGGGGCTCTTTATGCCAAATTTCTATTAATTAGGGTTAATTGTATGACCATAGTATTTGGCACAAAATGTACCAAACTTGATTGGTAATATAACTTAGTCAAACTTTCGTTTATGGCTTAATGTTGATGACTGCTGTTTCCTGTGGAGGGGTGGTGGTTAAGCAAGATGTGTGAGCTGCTTTTTGCTATGCTTGATGCTTGCTCCTTTTAATCTTTGATGATTTCGAGGGCATTCTCATTCTCGCTGAGATAGAGATGCTTACATGTGTAATTTTATTAAAAATTAATAGGAAGGCTGTGACCAAACCCATGTATTTATGGAATAGGTAACCTCATCTAGGCATTTTCAGTGTATTGCTTTAATTATTAAGCTATATTAACAGGTTGAGTAGGATTTTGTTAGTACAAGATTTGTGTATTTAGGTGATATGTTGGTATTCAGGTGATATATTGGTATTCAGTGTAGTAGTTTGAATTGTGTTGAAATTAGTATCTAAGTGCTTAATTTTTTCTTTTGTGTATTTTTAAGATGTATTTTAATTTTAATTTTTTTTGGAAGTAAGTGGCAGATCAAGGAGGGTGTCTGTGTAAGCTGTGAAAGTGAAAATCCAACTCTTAGCGATCCCATGGACTGTTGTAGCCCACCAGCCTCCTCTGTCCATGGGATTCTCCAGGTAGGAATACTGGAGTGGGTTACCATTCCCTTCTCCAGGAGATCTTCCCCACCCAAGGATTGAACCTGGGTCTCCTGCATTCCAGGTATATCTAAATAATTCATTGGTATAGTTCAGAGACTACTTTGTAGTTACACTAGCTTTAGGTTGATTAAAAAAAAGGTTAATCTGTTATTTGAGGGGTTTGGCAGGATGATGATGACATATAGTAAGGGGAGTCTGATTAAACAGGCTCTTTACCCAATACGTTTGTGTGTGTATGCACGGGTATATATATTTGTATAAATGCTTCATGTCCCATAACCATTGGCTGACAATGTTGGGAAATAATATTTAATTTAAGCTCATCTACAAATTGCTGGAATGTGTCAAGGCCATTGACAATCATAGCAGAGTCATAGTATTCCCCCAAATTAAAAAAAAAATAAAAGTAAACACATGAAACCACAATTACATGTGAGGATGGGCAGATTAGTCATTAGTCTATCAAGATTTCTTATTTAAGGGGAAAGAGTGGGCAATTTTAGGTGAGATGAGATGGCCCTGAGATAAGAAGCATATACCAAGTATAGCTCATTCATAGAAACTCTCATGATTTATGGGCCTGGAGCAATAAGAGAAATATGTTTGTGGGCAGGTTGATGGTTTCTTACAGATTGCTGGTTAAGCTTTGGTTATTGGTTATGGTGGGCTTCCCAAGTGGCGCAGTTGTAAAGAATCCACTTGCCAATGCAGGAGATGCAAAGAAACATGGGTTCGATCCTTGGGTTGGGAAGATTCCCTGAAGTAGGAAATGGCAACCCCTCTAGTATTCTTGCCTGGAAAATTCCATCTGCAGAGGAACCTAGATGAGCTATAGTCCATGGGGTCACAAAGAGTTGGACACAATGAGTGACTAAGCACACACGCACATTGGTTATGGAAATGATTTGACTCAACGCAGTATGTATGATTAATAAATGTATATGTTCTGTGTAATATCAAGTTGTTCAGTTGCTTCATAGATATTTGTAGAGACAAGGGTTGAATGTGAGTTGACCAGTATATTATGTAATGTCAATAACATAATGTACATGTTTATAACCATAGGTATATGAGTATACATTTATTATTTATAATAGGTATATATTGTGCTTATGTATATGGCAAGGCAACCCACTCCAGTATTCTTGCTGGGAGAATCCCATGGACAAAGGAGCCTGGTGGGCTGCAGTACATGAGGTTGCAAAGAGTCAGACATTACTGAAGCAACTTAGCACAGCTCAGCACATATGGAAAGGCACATATTGCACAAAATACATAGTAGTGTTGATTTTAATGGTGCCATTATTAATACTCATACAGTACTTAAAGGTAGTGTAAACGTCCCATAACAAAATTTTCAGAGAATAGTTAAGTATAATTTCAATTTTGGGTTCTGATGGTAGGACTGGAGCTTCTTCCTTGAGTCTTAGGGAGATGTATTATTTTCCTTTTCTAGTTTATAAGACCAAGGAAATAAATATACTACAAAGACTCTTCATTTTAGGAGGTTGTTTTCAATGACGCCTATTAGTGGTATCCAGGCGAGGAGTTGGGCCTCCCTGGTGGCTCAGCTGGTAAAGAGTCCACCTGCAATGCAGGAGGCCCAGTTTGATTCCTGGGTTGGGAAGATCCCCTGGAGAAGGGTTAGGCTACCCACTACAGTATTCTTGGACTTCCTTGGTGGCTCAGATGGTAAAGAATTTGCCTGTAATGCAGGAGACCCTGCTTCAATCCCTGGGTTGGGAAGATCCCCTGGAGGAGAGCATGGCAACCTACTCCAGGATTCTTGCCTGGAGAATCCCCAGGGGAGCCTGACAGGCTGCAGTCCACGGGGTCACAAAGAGTTGGACACGACTGAGTGACTAAGCAGAGAACAGCACAGAAGATAGATGCGAGTTGCCCAGTGATAATAAATGGGTGCTCAGCAAGTTCCGATTCATGTTAGCAAACCTACTGTGAGTACTCAGAATAGACTTTGGCTAAGGGATTGAGTACTGTATTTCACTGTTTTGATATATGAAGTATTGGGATAACTGGTAAAATTAAGATTGAGAAGATCAAGGCTAGTACACCTTCTAGTTTGTTGGAAATTGATTGTGGGATTGCATATGGATATAAGAAGTATCCATCTGGTTTGATGTGGTAGTGGGGAGTGTTGAGGGGGGTTAGCTGGGATATAGTTGTCTGGGTCCTCTAGAAGGTCAGGTGGGAATAGTACTAGTACTATTACTAGTACTGTAGGATCAGAAACTGGAACAAGGCACCAAGATATCTTTGTGCAGTATGGATGAAATGGAATTTTGTTCATGTTGGATGAAATCCTTGTTGGATTATTGGAGTGTGTATCATGAAGGAATAACAAGTGCATGATTGCTAAAGCTGCAGTAATAAAGGGAAGGGTAAAGTGGAAGAAGAATTGTGTAAGAGTGGCTTTGTCAACTGAGAATTCTCCTGAGATTCATTCTACCAGGCTGGTTCCAAAGTAAGGAATTTGTAAAAGGAAATTTGTAATGACAGTTGCTCCTTAGAAGCATGTTTGGCCTCATGGTAACACGTAACCTGTAAATGCTAGAGCTATTACTGTAAATAGTAGGGATGATTCTGATGTCTCATATTTCTGGGAAAGTGAAAGATCCATAATACAGTACTTGCCCTACATGAATAAAAAAAATACAGAAGCTGTATGTGCATGTAGATATTGGATAGTTCATCTGTAATTTACATCTCAGCAGATATGGGTTACAAATTAAAAGACAGTTACTGTATCTGATATACAGTGTGTTATTAGGAATAACCCTGTTAACATTTGTAGAATTAAAGAAATACCTGGTGTTATTTGGTCACTAAGTCATGTCCGACTTTTTGCGACCCTATGAGCTATAACCTGCCTGGCTCCTCTGTCCATGTGATTCTCCAGGCAAAAATACTGGAGTGAGTTGCCACACCCTTCTCTAGGAGGTCTTCTTGACCCAAGGATTGAACCTGCATCCCTATGTCTTCTGCTTTGGCAGGCAGGTTCTTTACCACTAGTGCCAGCTGGGAAGCCCCATCTAGGCGTATGTTAGTAGTTCTTGGTTATATAAGAGCTGTGACCACTGAGCTTGCAGTGGCTCTTTACATTTTCAAGGACGAAGTAGAGATTGTGTGTAATTTTAATGGGATGGAAGACTGAGTGATTTATGATACTGGAGATTCTGGGTTTTCTACTGAGGAAGCTATACGAATTGCTGCATTATTGTACTTGGCTGATGTTTGTTACTAGTTGGTCATTGTTTATTGGCATTGTGATAATTATGGAAGTAACTCATGGAAATTAAATAGAACTATTCTTAAGGCAAGTATAATGAGGAAGGAGAGGAAATAAATTTTCATTAGGCCCTTTTGGTCTAGGGCTTGTATAGAAATTTTTATTTGGAAAATTAAGGTAGATTTTGGTAACACGTTTTCTAATCAAATCAGGTCTAACAGTAGTGATGCTCATTTCTGACTCCTTGATGGATTTAGATACGGTGAGAGACTGTGTATGATAGCTGGAAAGTATCTGAGAAGATTAGAGAATCTGAATACATTTGAAGGATAATTGAATTTAGATTTTTGTGTAGTAAAGTTGATTTCAAGTGCCAGAATAAATCCTGAAATAGTCACGGCAAGGGCTGTTAACTTCAAATAGTAAGGCATAGATATTTGTGGAATTGTTGTTGGAGAGATGTTGCTGGAGATAAAGAATCCAGCAAAAACACTTCCAGTTAAAAGGTGTTTGATAGAATTAATTAGGAGTGGATTATATTCATTAATTCAAGTTAAAGTAGAGAAGTGAGGTTGTCCTAAGAGCAAAGAATTTGAGTGCTATAGACAGTTGTTAGGGATGTGGCAATAGGTATAATTAGGAGGGCTCAAGCATTGGTACAGGATATGTTGACGGTTTCAATGAGCAGCTCTTTGGAACAAAAACCTCCGAGGAAAGGCATTCCTGTTAATACGAGTCTTCTGATGATGACAGAGGTTGTGGCGAAAGGAATTGCTCTAAACAGACTTCCTATTTTCCCGAATATCTTGTTCATCATTTAGATTGTGAACAATGGATCTGGAGCACATAAATAGCATTGCTTTGAAAAGTGCTTGTGTGCAGAGATGGGGGAAGGTTAGGTAGGGATGGTTAATGCCAGTGTTTACCATTTTAAGGCCTTGTTAGCTCAAGGTAGAAAAGGTGACCCTTTTTTTTTTTTAATGTTGTTTTGAGTGGGAACACAGATTGCTATAAATAGTATGATGATGGCTCCTAGGCATAATGTCATTGTTTGCATTGTTTTATAGTTTTCTCTTAGTGGATGATAAAGGATATTAGAAAACACCTGCCTCAGCTATTGTTTGAGTGGCATGGGCTTGAGACCAGAATGTGGCCCTCTATTCCTGAGGGGAGTCATGGGTAAAGGCCAAATTGTGCAGATTTTCCAGTTACAGCTAGGAGAAACCTGACCAGGGATAAACTAGTGTGATGTAAGTCTGGAAATTTGTTGTGAAGTCTCATGCATTTGAGTGATAACCATGCTGTTGATAATGGATCCAACTGGAGACCAATGAGGTTAGGTAAAATGATTTGAAGATCAGTAGTGTTTGCGTCTGTTTGGTCCTGCTACTCATCCCATGTGCCAGAAGGGTACAATATCAACTAAACTGTTGGAGAAGATTGTTGGCAGTAACTAAAACTTAGTATAGTGATGAGAAATACAAGTAGATATTTGAAGAAACCATTAATGTTAGAGTCTGAGTGTGTATAGAATGTTGGGAATTCTATGACTGACCATGTGATGAATTGTGCTGCTGTTATGAATGTCATTGAGAAGTAATGTAATTTAAAGCTAAGTGATAGTTTTAGGGTTGGATAGTAAGTAATTCCAGAGAAGGC
>SJYV01012971.1:61728-86530 GCA_006410875.1 Neotragus pygmaeus | reverse complement strand
TTCCTGATATATAAAAGGTGTAAATAAAAAAAAAAGATTGTTCATTGCATGAATGAGATGCGTTGATAATTAAGACATAGATATACAAATTAATGCCACAGAAAAAATGAAAAGAAGTGATCTTCACCCAAATAATCTGACATGAACACTAGTAATTTACTTAGCAAACAGTTTTTTGGTAGGAAATGCAAAAGGTAACTTTATTCCACCCTAGGTCTGGGATTATCACAAGACTAAATTTGGTGGGCTCAAATGAAGGAAGTCTTCCTATTTGCTTTTCTTGTGGCTTTTGACATTCCTTTCCCATAAATCCGAATACAGAATAGAAAGTGTAACCAGTCTTTTCCTTCATACAATTTTGTGTATCATAGATGCTGGCTCAGAGTGAGTTGGCTCACATTGCTTAAGTAGTCCCTTACCTCATTCTGGTTGATGGCTATTTTTATGAGGTCTCCATGACTTGCTACTTGCCTAAATTAGTTTATTCATTTGTCTGCAAGCTGACTTTTTGAGTCATTATTATTCCATAGCCTCTCTTGCTTATTTCAGGACTAGTTTTTGATCTCTTTCTCTTTCACCTGATTTATTAGCATGAACCCTTTCTGTTCTCTTTAACCTCTGTTTTAAGTGGCACCTTCCCTCCTTCCTTTGCCACATTCCATACTCTCTAACATCTTAAGTGATGAATTTTATCCTTGTTTATATCCTTCCTTCTTGCTCTGTTTTTATCACAGCCAATTCTTGGCCTCTTTGATAAACTGTTGCACATAAAACTTCACCTCTGATTTTTCATCTGGAAGGTGCATTGCCATGCTCTTGACAGTGAGCCAAGGAGGACTTCTCCACCCAGGCGATATCTATCATTGCCCCATGCTTTACCCACTGCCTGCACCATTTTCTTTATACAGCATGCCTTTCACTTGGTTCTCCAATACTGCACACTTTTAGATACTTGGCAGAGTGCTAAGCACTGTATAGATAGCAGTGGAAATGGCCTTGCCGTTAAGCATCGATCTTATTTATTTCATATCTAAACAGTCGCCTCTTTTACCCATGACAGGAATGAAGGCAATTTCAAAATCATTTTTATCTTTTTCATTGCAGATATACCCATCTTGATTAATCTTGTGTCAACAATTAATTTGGGTATCTTGAAATATAACATTCACAAACCTCAAAGTATGCTGGAGAGCTGACTGACTGGTCCATTCAGATGTGTTCATGAAATATTCACAAGTGCACACACATTTCTATTCCTTCCTGGATTATCTGTCTTTGTGAGCATCCAGAGGGCAGGGACTGGCCTGTTGGCCTTGATTTTGGGGAAAGCTAGCTGAGAGCCACCTCACTCTACTGCATATAAAATAATGTGTACAAGAGGTTACTGAGTCACTGCATTCAATTAATTTTCTCTTCTCTGTGCTATTGAAGAGAAGTAGTGACTGTTAAATGAAATGAAATGAATTGACATAAAACTAATCACAGATTGTAAATAGTTTAGCTCCAATTGTGAAGCAGCTTTTAAACATGGACTGCTTACCCTCTGTGTCTTCCTTAGGGATTTTCATACTCCATCCTGAGCTCAGGCTCTGCAGCAGATATCAGCATCTCCTCTAGGAAGCTTCCTTGGGATCAGCCTCCCTTTCTGTGATGTGGATGGATGGCACCCAGTTATTTTCTAATTGAGCAGAGTAAATGATAAGCTCTGGTGTCTAGCTTGTGGATGGTTTGCATCCAGGGTGGTTTCAAAACACCTAGCCCAGTAGCTGAGTCCTTGAGCCTGCAAGCCTTTCTGTAATTTATTTCCTGTTCAATCACTCAGTTGTATCCAACTTTTTGCGAGTCCATGGACTACAGCACACCAGGCTTCCCTGTCCTTCACAATACCCCAGAGCTTGCTCAAGCTTATGTCCATTGAGTCGGTGATGCCATCCAACCATCTCATCCTTTGTCACCCCCTTCTCCTCCTGCCTTTAATCTTTCCCAGCATCAGGGTCTTTTCCAATGAGTCGGCTCTTCACATCTGGTGGCCAAAGTATTGGAGCTTCAGCTTCAGCATCAGTCCTTTCAATGAATATTCAGGATTGATTTCCCTTAGGATGGACTAGTTTGATCTCCTTGCAGTCCAAGGGACTCTCAAGAATCTTCTCCAGCACCACAGTTCTAAAGCATCAATTTTTTGGCCATCAGCCTTCCTTTATGGACCAACTCTCACATCCATACACGACTGTTAGAAAAACTATAGCTTTGACTATATAGACATTTATCAGCAAAGTGATATCTCTGCTTTTTAATATGCTGTCTAGGTTTGTCACACTCCAGTACTCTTGCCTGGAAAATCCCATGGATGGAGAAGCCTGGTAGGCTGCAGTCCATGGGGTTTCTAAGAGTCAGACACGACTGAGCAACTTCACTTTCCCTTTTCACTTTCATGCATTGGAGAAGGAAATGGTAACCCACTCCAGTGTTCTTGCCTGGAGAANTCCCATGGATGGAGAAGCCTGGTAGGCTGCAGTCCATGGGGTTTCTAAGAGTCAGACACGACTGAGCAACTTCACTTTCCCTTTTCACTTTCATGCATTGGAGAAGGAAATGGCAACCCACTCCAGTGTTCTTGCCTAGAGAATCCCAGGGAGAGGGGAGCCTGGTGGGCTGGTGTCTATGGGGTCGCACAGAGTCGGACACAACTGAGGTGACTTAGCAGCACAGCAGCAGGTTTGTCAGGGATTTTCTTCCAAGGAGCCAGTGTCTTAATTTCATGGCTACAGTCACTGCAGTGATTTTGGAGCCCAAAAAAATAAAATCCGTCACTGCTTCCACTTTTTCCCCATCTGTTTGCCATGAAGTAATGGGATCAGAAGCCATGATCTTCATTTTTTGAATGTTGAGTTTTCAGCCAGCTTTTTCACTCTTCTTTCACTCTCATCAAGAGGCTCTATAGTTCCTCTTTGCTTTCTGCCTTAGAATGGTATCATCTGCATATCTAAGGTTGTCGATATTTCTCCTGGCCATCTTGATTCCAGGTCGTGATTCATACAGTTCCTAATTTCACATGATGTACTCTGCATATAAGTTAAATAAGCAGAATGACAATATTTACCTTTTTGATTCAGAAGAAACTATGCTGTCACTAACCCAATGGAATGTGTGAGGTTTTATTTTGTTTTGTTTTTTTTGTTTGTTTGTTTTTTAATTTTTTATTTTTTTTACTTTATTTTACTTTAAAATACTCTATTGGCTTTGCCATACATCAACATGAATGCCTTCCTTTTTTTGTATGTTTTGGCACAGTAAATTATTTGAAAAACAACTACCCTTTTCCCTAGGTGCTTTGCAAATGACCTGTTCGGTAAATGGCCTAGTCCGTTTGTCTTGGCTAGTGTAGAAAGAGCTTTGGGCTCAAAAATCATTGAAAATGGGAGAGTATCTACTTAGAGGAAAATGTATTTGCTTATTATTTTTATTTTTCAGTACAAGCAGGTTTTCCAAAAGTTGCATAAAACATCCAGCTTATCTTCAAGTGCTGAATTATTTGTAAATGTCATTTTTTAAACAAGAGAATTTGTGTTTAAAAATGAAGATGTTATTTAAAAATAACAAATGAAGATGTTCTTTTAAAGCAGTGTATTGTAGCCAATCAAAACCCTCAGATCAGAAAATGGCTTTTCAATTTCACCTGTCTGTTTTAATCCAGGTTATCTCAAAAGTCTGTTAAAATACCAGTGAGAATGTGTCCCAGCCCCACTATCACCTGCTGCCCTTCTAAATCAGAATGCAGAAAGATGAACAGCAGTAAAGATGGATGTTCTTGAGATGGGAACTAGCCTTGACTCTTAGTATGATCAAGTTACAATTAATCAGAAAGCTGAGGGTCATCAGCAGATGCGTTTTGAATTTCTCTCTGACCGAAAGCCCTGTTTTTGTTTGGAAATTTCTTAGAGTTGATGACAAGTCTTCCTTGCCTGTATAAATGCAGAAATCTCTCTGAGATCATGGAGTTCTGATGACTGAGAACCCTGAACCCCATCGAAACCAAACTTGGCTGTGGGATGGTCTCTTTAGCAGGTTCTTTTTCTCTATCAAAAAAATTCCTTTTCTCATCCTCTCCCCCTAAACCTGCAGCAGCTTCTATATTTTCACCTGTGCAATTCATTTCTAAACACAGATATCTAAAGGATGCAATCTATGAAATGGTTAAGACTGTACTGAGAAGAACTCAATCAGATTTCTTTTACCCAAACTGAGGAACCTTAGCTCTTTGGGTCTCTGGGTGACTGGGAGAAGACGTTGAAAGGAAGAATGGAACACAGGAAGGGAAAGAAGTTATTTGTTGTTGTTCAGTCACTAGTGAAGAAGTGAAGTGAAAGTTGCTCAGTCGTCTCTCACTCATTGCAACTCCATGGACTATACAGTCTACAGAATTCTCCAGGCCAGAATACTGGAGTGGGTTGCCTTTCCCTTCTCCGGGGGATCTTTCCAACCCAGGGATTGAACTCAGATCACCTGCATTACAGGCAGATTCTTTACCAGCTGAGCCACAAGGGAAGCCCAAGAATACTGGAGTGGATAGCTTATCCCTTCTCCAGCTAATCTTCCCAAGCCAGGAATCAAACTGGGGTCTCCTGCATTCAGTGACTGTCACGTGCAACTCTTTGCAACTCCATGGACTGCAGTACACCAAGCTTTCCTGTCCTTTGCTCTCCCGGAGTTTACTCAAACTCATGTCCATTGAGTCAGTGATGCCATCCAACCATCTCATCCTCTGCCACCCTCTTCTCCTTTTGCCTTAAATCTTTCCACTGAGTCAGCTCTTCGCATCAGGTAACCAAAGTATTGGAGCTTCAGCCTCAGCATCAGTCTTTCCGATGAATATTCAGGGTTGATTTCCTTTAGCATTGACTGATTTGATCTTCTTGCAGTCCAAGGGACTCTGGAAAGTCTTCTCTAGCACCACAATTTGAAAGCATCAATTTTTCAGTGTCCCGCCTTCTTTATGGTCCAACTTTCACATCTGTACATGACTACTAGAAAAACCATAGCTTTGACTAAATGGACATTTGTCGGCAAAGTTATGTCTCTGCTTTTTAATAAGCTGTGTAGGTTTCAAGGAGTCGGACATGATTAAGCATAGACACAACGCAACACAAGTTTGTCATAGCTTTCCTTCCAAGGAGCAAGCGTCTTTTAATTTCACGACTGTGGTCACTATCTGCAGTGATTTTTGGAGCCCCCCAAAATAAAATCTGTCACTGTTTCCTTTGTTTCCCCATCTATTTGCCATGAAGTGATAAGACTGGATGGCATGATCTTAGTTTTTTGAATGTTGAGTGTTAAGCCAGCTTTTTCACACCCCTCTTTCACTCTTATCAAGAGTCTCTTTAGTTCCTCTTCACTTTCTACCACTAGAGTGGTATCATCTGCATATCTGAGACTGCTGATATTTTTCCTGTCAATCTTGATTACAGCATATTAAGAATAATTTATAGTTTTGTTTAGGACGGGCCTGTCTTGTCTATGGATTATTGTCTTAAACTGTAGAGAGATGACTTGGACGTCAACATGTGTGTGTTGTGTGTGTGGGATGGCCTTTTTATAAAAAAGTGAAATATAGTTTTAAAAAATAGATTCAGTATTTGAGGCTTTTGTTATGGAAATTCTAGATCTTTTAGCATTTACTAAAAATCTCAGGAATTTGAAGACTATGTGGTATAACTAGAACAGGATACTTTCCCCATCACCCTCCTCCACCAAGGAAAATCCAAATAGAGCCTGGGTTGGGGGAAGGTGATAAATCCTCAGCCTCCCACCCCCAATGTAGCTCTGATAATGTCTCATGATTTCAACTAGAGTTGGGGGGGGAATGATACTCTGTCTTCCTCCCTCCCTTAAGAAAGGAATGAGGGGGTGTGGGCTTTTAAAATTACAAAAAGCTTGGTTAAGAGTTCTTTCTGGTCTTACATGGATGGTAAAAATTAAAAAGGGTCAAAGACGATCCCAAGATTAGTGGGAAAGTACACCCACCTCCCGTTTACAAAGACACTGCATGTCTTTCAAAAGAGAACCAGCAAATTACCATGGAAATCTGACCCAACCGATGGTGCTCAAGAAGGAGTCAGAACCTTTGTTAGCAGGGGCTTGTGGGGGCCAGCAGCACAGTGAACACAGTTAAGCCTCACTAATTCCCTGAATGGGGAAAAGGCCAATCTAGATTTGTAAGAAACTTGAATTTGAAAATATGTTGAAAGAAATGCCATGTGATTATTTCCACAAACCTGCCTGCGGTCAAACTGCTGGCTGGGGTCTGTGCTCTGAACTGCGGAGCCTCTTAAAGGCCTTGAACAAACAGATAAGGACTGTAATTAGCATATTGGTCATTTGAATGCAAAGTGCAGTCAGAGTGGCACTTAAAACCTGCTTGTTAGCACACTCCCCTAGCAGGATGTCACTTTCCTAGGTTTATAGTATTAATTTGCCTAGCAACCTACCCCCTTTCCTTCTTGGCAGTAAACTTGAGCCTGGCAGGTCAGAATTCGTTCAATTTTCCATATTAGCTGCGGGAATGAATAAAGAGGGGAGGGGGTGAACCACTCGTAAAAAATCAGCAGCAACATATTTTCAACTTCGATTTTTAACTGACCTTTAAAACTCATCAGTTAATTTATATTTATTATTTACTGGGTACGGAATGTATTGGCTTGGTTGATTAAAAGGGGAGAGGGGCAAGCCGTTGCGGATATCCTCTCTCCCCACAAGTGACCAATCAAGTGAACACAGAGAACATTGAATGTAATCAGTTTTTGGATTATAACAAAATAAGGATTGATTGTGAGGCTCAACAGGTGGATAACTATCTGGAACAGCAACACAGTGATATTTGAATCTATTAACCACCTCCAAGATGGCCAGCCAATCCTGCGTGCACATATTAACTTGGTTTTTAAATCCACTCTTGAGACCAATAATTTGAAGTGTGACTGAGCTGTATTTGGGAAGGGGAAAAAGGAAAGATGAATACAACTGAAATTTTACTCAGATATTCAGAGTCTTCATCACTTTGTTCTGCACATGGAAGGAAAGGGCTGTGTTTTTTTTGTTTGTTTTTTTTCCAAGTCGAACAAACCATCTGGCAGTTGACGTGGGGATTGCTGGAAAAAAACAGTGTAAAGCCTGAGAGAGAATCAAACTTAAATGCCTGCCCTTTGGGAAAGTTCTCCAATTCTACTTCCTGGCCCTGAGAGAAAGATGGTGAGATGTTACCCACTGATTAAGGAGGAAAGTTAATCCTTAAGTAATGAAACCCCAACTGTAGTGCTTCCCAAATTTTAGGACACATTTGAATCAGAGGACAGTAGCGTATGATTTTTTTAAAAACCCCAATACCCAGTTTCATACCATACAATTAAGTCAGAATCTCTGGGCAGAGGTCAGGCACTGGCATTTTATACTGATCACAAGTGATTCCAAGTGCAGCAAATTGGGACCTACTACCCTAAAGCTTTTCCCACTTTATAGGCATGTAATCTATATTTAATTTTCCCAGTTACCCTAAGAAGGAGGTGCTACTAGATCCCCATTTCACAGATGAGGAAATTGAGGTTCAGAAAGGCTCAATAAGTTGCTAGAGTCTCAGAGCTGTTAACTAGTGAATCTAGAGTCTGAATATCAGCAGATCAATTTCAGAGTCTGCACACTGAACTTCTATACAATACTGTTTCTCTGGGCTATTTTCCCTGGATCCGGTACCATTCCAACAAATCTGATATGACAACCCCACATCCACTCAGTGAAAATCTACTAGGTAGCTACTATGTAAATCTCAGTTTTAGGTATAGTGTGTGACTCTAGGTAGATTCAAGGAAATATGGTTAACTCTTGATGATTCATGGGGCCTTCCGGATAGCCATAGGTTGTTTGTTGCATTATTTATGTTAAAGCTTAATAAGCAAAAGGCTACCAGAGACAAGACTATAGTTATACAAAGTCAAATGTATTGGACTGTCAAATACAATTGGACAAAGTCAATATGCATTGAGGAAATGCCTTCCAGAGGAACCGCAGGGTACCACTCTTGGAAAGAGGAGGAGGGAACATCCTTTGAAGGATGCTGAGGAGGGTCTAAGGAAGCAGGGATGGTTTCTGGATTGACTGCAGTTTCTGAGAAGGGATCAGGAGAAGAGGGGTTGAGTAAGAATTGGGTACTGTCATGAGGCAAGGGAGGCTTAGTAATTGGTATTCCTAGTAATACATGAGAATAGCAAAGTGGGTCTGAGCCATCACTGGCAAGACAGTATCAATAGTAGTAGTGACTCAAAGAAGATGGAGGTCATTATGGCATTTTACAGGCACTATGTAACCTTGGAAGAAACTGTGTTTTCTGCTAACTTTGCAGCTTGAGTTCCTTTGTCCGTTCTCCCAGCCTAGTGAATGGCAGGGCTGTTTTTCCTTAGTCCAAGCTGATTTTTCTCTCTTTCAGTCCCAAGCAAGTTTTGACTCTTGAGATTTGGGACATTTTTCAGAGGGGATGAGCCTGAGGAGGGGGGGGAGTTGACATTCATATCTACCATGAATAGTTTTGCTGCTTTTCAACTAAGTTGGTATATTATCTAATGAGAGAGTGCATGTAAAACTGGCGAATTCTGAAAAAGGCTTATATTTCAGTTAGTAGTACTATATCAATGTCAATTTCACAGGTTTTGACAAGGTACTGTGGCTGTGTAAAGTAACATAATACAATGTATCAAAACATTGGGGGGAAACTCACTGAAGGATACCTGGGAACCCTCTGTACTATTTCTGCAATTTTTCAAAGTTTAAAACAGTTATAGAAGGTGTGTAGCAGAATAGGTTTCTGTTGATCATCTTAATAAGACATTTTAAGACTTTATTCTCTTCCCGCAAATAATCCAAAATTGGTTGTATTAACGTTCTGTTGTATGTCGCTGAATTGGAATGTGGTACCAAGCAGTGATGTCAGTCAACATTCATGTCTACCAGGTACAGATAACAGTGGATTATAAACATCAGAACAGTTTGTGCTTCAACGGAGATATTATTTGAGTAGGATTTGGAAATACACATTAAATATCACCATGTAGGGAAAGATGGGACTTCCCTGGTGGGGCTCAGCTGGTAAAGAATTCACCTGCAATGCGGAAGACCCGGGTTTGATCCCTGGGTGGGGAACCCACTGGAGTGGGCAGTTCTTGCCTGGAAAATTCCGTGGACAGAGGAGCCTGGCGAGCTATAGTCCACGGGGCCGCAAAGAGTCAGACACGACTGAGCGACTAACACACACACACACACACACACATACAGGGAAAAGAGAGAGAAAGCTATGATAGGCAAAGGGAAGAGCAGGAGGAAAGGCACAGAAGTGTGAAAGTCAAGGCATATCAGGGAAACAAATATTGGTTTGATGGAGCTGACACTTGGAGTATAAGGGAGGACAGGTGGGAGAAGAACCTGGAAAAGATGAGTTGGAACTGGAGTGAAACAGTCTGGGTATAACTCTCCTCTTTCTGAAATCTAAGACTTTGGATTTTCCTTGGGATACTTACTACACCTCTCTTGTATCCTAGTTACTTGGGTTTGTATTTTTTCTCCCCAACTAGACCCCAAGTTCCTTGAGGAGACAGTCCAAGTTTAGTTCAACTGTGTAGTATCTGTAACACCTAACTGTGTGCCCTGTCCTTAGTAGGTGCTAATCAAATCAGATTTGCATGTAGAATGTGTCACAGAGGTGCAGTTGATATTCCCTCTCATGAACATCTGGAGCCCTAAGATAATGTAGAGAGGTGTTGACCTCCAGGTAAATGAAAGCATCAGGAAGAGAAGCATATAACTCATCGTCCTCAAGCTCCCTTTGTGTCTGGCTTTGGTGACCAGATATGGCCACGCCCTGCCATCTTTGACACATGCCCTCCATTGACCTTCGACCACGCCACAATGGTATCTTTTGAAGAGAGGTAATGCACCTTGCCCATATCAGTTTAATATTCCACTCACAGTGCCCTCTGTTCAGCTTCTCTGCATGATTGCAGAGATAGGCTTCACCCTTCCACCACCTGTTCATCAGGTCACTGAATTTGTAGTGGATATAATGGTTTAGAGGGGAACTTGTCAATGGTAGGTGAGGAGCTCCTCAAGGAGATTTTTTTTCCAGGATTGGGCTGACGTACACTGTCTGAGGGGATCTCCACTATGCCTATTGATGATTTTTTTTTCCCTTCACCTCCCAAGAGAAATGTTCTATTGCTCACCACTTTGCTATTCTCACAAGGGAAGGTTGAATGTGGGGACAGGGCCACTTCTGTTCCTGACAACCTCATTATGTGGTTATCAGGAGCAGACACTGCCCAGGTTGTCACGACAACCAGCAATGATTCAAAGCTTCCCTGAAAGGTCTGTATCTCTGGCAAATAATCATCCTTTTGCTCTCAGCAGATGCTGAACTGAGCAGCCAATCACAGGTGAGCTGAGAAAGCATGACATCATAGTCCACATAGTCCAGCCAGTCCACACACACACACACACACACACACACGCATGCACGCACACAAATTAAGGTTTGGTTTTCTGTTTCTCCCCTCGGTTCTTTGTCCCTTAGATTTTGTCCACCACTTTCTCATTCTTTCTCTTTTCCCCTAGTAAAATGGAAAGAGCAATGAGACCAACTTTTCGGATTCAGTTTACTCTGCAGTCTGACTTAGGTTTGGACGGCAGTGTGGGGAAGGAACGTATAATGTGATCCACTTAGGAACAAAATCAAACAGAGCATCAGCTCAATTAAATCATGTGGTTTGATATGTGGGACCATGGTAGTGGGGCTAATTAAAACCAAGTCAGAGGAGAGGAACTTCTTAATTCTCATATTAATTCATCCACATCCACCTGCATTTAATTGTCTTCTGCTTTTCCTTCACTAACTCCCCGGTGGAGGGGAGGAGGGCAGAGGCTGTGGGCTTCTGAAACTTGTAGATTGTACAGGGCAGGTCTTTAACAAATGCTAACTATAGCAAGGGAAGGTGAGGAGAAATACCCCCAAGTCCCAAGGTCCCACCATACAGGGAGTGTGTGTAAATAGGGACTCATCAAGTCTATTAAGGAGGCATGTAGCTCTAAAACCTGTTAAAACCACTCCTGTTCCATTAGCCATTGGGTTTCCCTAGTGGCTCAGTGATTAAAAAAAACTCACCTGCCAATGCAGGAGACGTGGGTTCAATCCCTGGGTTGAGAAGATCCCCTGGAGGAGGGCATGGCAACGCACTTCAGTATTCTTGTTTGGAGAATTCCATGGACAGAACAGCCTGGCAGGCTACAGTCCATGGGTTCACAAAAGAGTTGGACACAACCTAGTGAGTAAAAAGTAATGCCAACTCTATACAAGAGTCCAAGGAAATAGGTAAGACAAGTTTCACAATGGAGAAATCTCAAGCTGAGGGAAATTTGTCTTTTCCAAGGTATCCTGGCCACAGGTTAGACTAGAATCTGGGTCTCTTGATGCCCTGTTGAGAACTCTTAAGACCCAGGTGAATGGTGTTTTCCTAGCCATGAGCTTTTCTCTTTCCCAACCCTCTGGTTTTAAGCAATGTCGGATGAGACCTCTGCTCAACAGGCTATCCAGCACATTTCCTCCTACAGGACAGCTGGATCCCCTAATGATTGGAGTGGAAGGCGGGAAAGTTGGGAAGGAGCCCAGTAGGGCCTGACTACAGTGATGGCAATAGGTTAGAATGAACAGGCCCAGATGAAAGAAGAGTGGGCAGCAAGCTCCCAGACAATGCCTTGTGCACTAGCTGCCAAGCCAGATTCTTTTGTATTCACAGCAGTAGGTGTTTTGTGTTTTGTTTTTTTTTTTTCCCAAGTATAGCTGCTATAGCAAAAACTGTGAAGACCAAGAGCCACAGAGACCCAGAGTTGACAGACCACCAGGAATAATTTCTGGCTTTGGGACTTGAGGCAGGGGTGGAGAGGAAGCCAGAAAATCCAGGCTGCTTTTGNTCTCTTATACACATCTTTTTGCAGACTCAAATCCAGGCCAACTGTATGGCTGGCTGAGGTGTTGGAACAGAAGGAGGTCCATTCCTGTTGGTGACAACACTGTGGCCCTGTTCTGGGATGACCGAGGTATAAAGGTCAGTGCGGTTTTCACTGGGCCATCTGCAAAGTTATAATTGGGCAGGTCTGTGATTTGGTTCTTGAGGCCTCTCAAGACACCTTTGGGCAAAGGGGCTTAATATGGTAATAGACGATTAACAGGCCGGGGCTTGGATAGTCACGTCAGCCTCTGTTTCTCGATACAGATATCATACCCTCCTCCCCCATGAAAGAGGCAAAATAGCCAGATACTGGGACATATGTGGGTAAAAGCTGACAGCTGCAAGATCTCGAGGGCAGGAGGACCTTGGGATGTCAAAGAGTAGGCCCTCCAAGCCTCCAGGCAGGCAAGTGGGCCTTGTAGGAGAGACCTAACAGAAAAAGGGGGTTCGCCTGTGATAGGGGTACAGGCATGGGGCCACAACATCCTAAGGATGTTCCAAGTAGCTGACTAGCTGACCATTCCCACAGGTAGCAGATTTTTAGAGCTGGAGGCGAAAGTGGAGTATAGAGCAAGCCAGCTTGCTGAGGTCTTTGAGGGGAGGGGAGCAGATAGACTCGAGGAGGGAATTGAGGAATAACTGCAAGGCTTGGGAGGTGCTACTCCCATCAGAGACTGTTATTACGAGGTCAGAGGCTGAGCTACTGTGAAGTCAAAGTGGGTGGCCCAGGCAAAACAACAACAACAAAAAAAAATCAGGTCTAGANGGGAATTGAGGAATAACTGCAAGGCTTGGGAGGTGCTACTCCCATCAGAGACTGTTATTACGAGGTCAGAGGCTGAGCTACTGTGAAGTCAAAGTGGGTGGCCCAGGCAAAACAACAACAACAAAAAAAAATCAGGTCTAGAAATCAGATAGAGTAGGCGGGTAAGGTCAGTGGAATAGGTAGGAATAAAACCATAGAAAGAAAGAAGAAAAAGGCAGTGTTTTCCCAGGAGCCCAAAGGCCCTGATTTCCCTGGTGAACTAGAGGAAATTTTGCTGCTGAGGCACCTGTGGCTTAGCCCAGACTTAGGGGGACAATTTCTGCGTAGCTGGGGAATCAAAAGCATTCCTACCCAAGTAAGCTGCCTTCAGGAACTGGTAGTTTTGGTCCAGGGAAGAAGAAATTTGATGATGAGCAGGGTACCCTCTATGACTGGCTCTTCCTCTGGGGTAAGGAGAAGGGAGTGGGGGGCCAGGGCTCCAGAAGGGACTGAGGAAGCTTCTAACCTGGCCCAGAAGGTGGGTTGACTGGTTGTATATGGGGTGGGCCAGGGCTGGGCCTGAGGCCCCTGCTCAGGGGATGGGGGTATGTATCCACCCATGCTCAAAAAGAAAGCCCTCCTTCCCAGGGGCCCATGGGACCCTGTCCAGGCCAGGGATGGTGAAAACCACTGCCCTAGAAGGTGAGTGAAGCTGCTGAGGCATCTAGGGTTCTGCTTAAGCTTCCCTGTTGTTCCCCCCAACCTCACCACCTGCTGGAGGCCAGGTGGTTGCCTCTACAGGGACTGGGGTTGGGCGGAACTCGGCTGCCAGCTCGGGACTAGGCACTACTCGGCTTCTCCAGCAGGGGGCGGGCGAGGGCAAGCCTTCAGGCACCAGGGACCCGAGTCCTCCATTTCAGGTGTGAAGCCTGAGCCTCCGATCAAGTGACAGGCTGGCATACATTTCAAGTCTGCTTTAGGGGTTCCAGATGAACCTTCGGGTCTACCAGTCTGTTTCCATTTCCTCTCAGAATGTGTTGCTTCCTCTCGTGCCCCGCTTCCTTGGGAAGGTATTTGCATTTACCTCCGTGGGCTTCCCTTGTGGCGCATCTGGTAAAGAATCCTCCTGCAATGTGGGAGACTTGGGTTTGATCCCTGGATTTATCCCCTGAAGAAGGGAAAGGTTAACCACCCCTGTATTCTGGGCTGGAGAATTCCATGGACTGTATAGTCCATGGGATTTCAGAGTCAGACACGACAGAGGGACTTTCACTTTCCACGGTGATTACTGGAGTCAACTAATATAGCCTAACCCGGAGTTTAATTGGAAATGTTAATCAATGCAATGGATCCGTGTCTGGCTTGCACAGTTGGTCAGTTATCTGCAGGTTGGGGCGATCTGCACGGCACCCAGGGGGATGCGAGGAAGGGCAAGATGGCAGAGCCACAGCTGGCTATGCTGGCAGGAAGCTTAATGAAGGAAGCAGAGCTTGAAGGCTGGAAAGAGAGGAACAGGTTCCTGGTGGGGAATAGAAACCAGGGTAAGGCCTGGGTGCCTGATCACTGAAGTGAAATAGGACAATCCTGGAGACCACACAGTGGAGATGGAGGCCAGGGTTTTGCCCTGAGGTGGGAGGATCCTGGATTTAGAGAAGGAAGGGGGGTTTTTTTGGTGGTTGTTTTGTTTTCTGTCCATGCCATGTGGCATGTGGGATCTTAGTTTCCCGACCAGGGATTGAACTTGTGCCCCTGCACTGGAAGGCGGAGTCATAACCTCTAGACCACCAGGAAAGTCCAAAGAAGGAAGTTTTAAAGGGAAAAATAGCTGGAGTGGAACCAACCATGGGAGTCCAAAAGTCAGTGTTCTGGTCTGAGTGTTCCTTCCCCTTTTCTGGGCCTCAAGTTTCCTTGTCTTTCTAATGACTGGGGTGAACTAGGTGGTTCCTAAGATAGTAGTAACATTTTAGGAAGTGGGTCCGTTTGTTCTTGGTAATGAAAAAAGTTTCACTCAAGGAGAGCCCCTTCCCCTCAATTTACACCTTTTAAATCATACTTTGGGGCATTCCTCTAATTTAGAGGAAGACAGTACAAAACAAGCCCACAACCACTACACACATTTCATCTCTTAGCAGTGTGGCCTTACTTTTATTTAAAATGAATGGGAAGGGAGTGGGATGGGGGGAGATGCCCACGTGTAGAATCTCCCCCTGTAACCAAGACCCTGATGGCTCAGATGGTAAAGAACGTGCCTGCAATGCAGGAGACTGTGTCTGATCCTGGGTCTGTAAGATCCCCTGGAGAAGGAAATGGCTACCTACTCCAATATTTTTGGCTGGAGAATTCCATGGACAGAGGAGCCTGGTGGGCTACAGTCCATGGGGTTGCAAAGAGCTGGACACAAACTGAGCGACTAACACTTTTTACTTTTCAACCAAGCCCCTAAAAAGTGCTATGGGGAATCTCACCGAGATCTTATACCCTGGGGTGGAGGCAGATACCCAATAGTCGCCCTGACTCAAGTCAGTCTGAGAACAGAAGGGCTTGGGGTGAAGGTGAAGGAAGGGCCTGGCTTAGGGTCTGTATCTTTTTCCTTCCGTCTTCCTCCATCCTGCTCTCTCGCTGAGCCAGGTGGACTTTTTGGATTTCTATACTTTTAAGAGACATTGCCCCTAACAATCAGCACAATTGCGCCCTCTAGTGACCTCAATGGGAATGCCTTTGACAGAGCTCCCTTTAGACCTGGGGTGTCAGTGTTTAACCTGCTCTGCAACTGTTTACTCCCTGTGGAGAAAGGGGCCCAGTGCTTCCAACAGCCTAAAGAAAAAACTCAGGCGGCTGCAGCTTCCTGCAGGCCCATCTGGGGTTGGGAGTTAAGAGAGGAAGCCATCCCACCCCCAGTGCCCAATTTCCTTCTTTGGGCCTGAAAAAGCTATCTTCAGTGCTGGACCAGGCACCTACCATGGGAGCAGGGCGCTCTGTAGTAGAGAGAGTGGTTGTTCACAGATTCCCTCCCCCACCAAAGAGGTGTCAACCCTAATCCCCAGACAGATGCTGGCAGGAAGATGGCAGCAAGGCTGGGGTGTTGGTAGGCACACGAGGGTTCCACTGACCTCTACCTCTGCCTCCAGTAGGATGCTGAGCCACAGTTGCACACACAAGCAGCATAAACACACAAGAAGACACACACAATGTGGCATAGACGTATGATACACAACATAGATTAGACCCAGGCACCCCACAGCACAGAATAGATGGAATACACATGCAACACAGTGCAGGCCCAGGGCACATACCCAATATGGGGCTGACCTGATATACATATGCAATACGATATAAACACAACCACACACACAGGATATGGTAGAGGCACACAAATATGTGGTACTGGATGCAGTTCAGACATACCCAACCCCATTTGTGCACACACACAGGACACCCCGCTCCCGACTTGGAGCCCTGACCTCTAGACGGGTGGGAGGAGTGTGGCCACTAGGTGGAGCTCTGTGTCCTGCTCTTGCCGTTGCTTCTGCACTGGCTCCCGCTGTGCAGTCCGCTCAAAGCAGGCTGCCCCGGAATTAACCAGCAGCCAAAGGGAAGTGGAGGTCTGCCTAAGGAAAGCTCTTGATCCGGCACACGGACCTGGAGCTGCTTGGTTAGTACTGGCTGGTGCACTTGCCCCCTCCCCTCCTCCAAGTCCTCTAGTGTGCCTCCCCGCTAGGGGATGGGCAGGGGACTTACTGTGGCCATTCTTCCTGAGCCCTCTCAGGAGCTTTGGCGGCCCTCCCGCCTTTGCCCCCACCCCATGCCCTGTAGGATGGTCTCACTCAGCGGGGGAGGGGGCAGCATACTGCTCAGCAGTGCAGTGGGTCGGATTTGGAAAGAGTGTGCCTGTGGGACGCGCCCAGGGCCCCCAGGGGACAGACGTGCTTGGGAGGCTGGCCAGCAGCAACTGGCATTCTTGGGGGATGGCTTGGTCTTTTTATTCTAGAAGGGGGGAATTGGGAATGACGGGGCTTTTCCTGGCTCCCCGAGGCTTCAATTTTGCTGTCTCTACCCATCGACCCATCCATCCATGTGTTCAGATTAGGACCCTCTGTGTGTGCTAGCTTGTATCTGACTCTGTTGGAAGTTAGTCCATAGGTGCTGCTCTTCTTTGAGGACAAAGACTGTGGAGAAGATGGGGGCAGGGAAGGAAGGAGAAGGATTGCAGAGCTTGGGGTCCTATCAAGGAAACAGTCTCCTCCTTAAGAGGCTGGAGTGATTGTGAGGAAAGGGTTGGGGGGGGATTAAACAGACCCTGTCTTCTTCGTGGTTGGGCATGCAAACCTCTTGGGGGAAGCTAGGATAAATTGTAACCTCCTAAAAAGCCCTGGATGTATTCACCCAGAGAAATCTGGAGAAGACTAGGGAAGACATCCCTGTGGCAGAGATTAGAGGAAAGTTCCCAATAGGGTTAGAGGCTGAGGCCCTCAGCAGCTGTGAGATGAGAGCAAGTTAGGGAACCTCAAAGTGCTTTGCCCACCAACTCAGTGAGGGACATTGTTGAGCAGGGAAACAGAAATGATGGTGGCGACTTGGAGGTTAAGGATGAAATAAGCTGAACAGCTGAGTCTTGAGGCAGCTCAGGTGTCACCAGAGCCAAACCTGCATTTGCCATCATCTCATAGCTTCCTCCTGTCCACTAGATGACACCATTTCCTGAAATATGCAAATATTTCACATCTGTCGTATTTGACTGAGCGCTCTCAGCATTTACCCAAGCTGCTGAGGGTAGTCCACTCACTAGCAAGCCGGTCCAGACTGGCAAGGTGATAGCCGTTCTCAACTTGAAACTCCCACCTCAGTGCCCTGTCTGGACTCTGATGTACCTGGGCTTTTTTATATTTCTGGACTCTGACTCTCTGCCTTCTTAAGGGATTTTCTGTAGTGTGTGTGTGTGATGTTTGGGGGAGATGGCTGGAGCAGGAGCAGGTGGGGAAAGAGGTTCCCACTCCCCCACAATGCTTTTCTTGGCAGGTTTCCCCCAAGAGAGAGCAGCTGAGTCCTTGCACCCTGTGACAGCTGCTGTTCGCAGCCCTGAGCCCATCGGAGGTCCTGCAGCAGTGGCGGTGTGAGGTGAGTAATGGATTCCAGGGCAGGAAGTTAGGGATCTCCAAATTCAGGTAAATGCCACCTTTTCACCAGAGCTCCTGCCATCAAAGACCCTACTTTCTGGGGGCTTATACCACTGCACTTGGTTTCTCATCTCTGACACGAAAATGACAGCTTTGACCTACATCCTAGAGTAGGAAAAATAAGCTAACAGTCATTGCCAAGTCCTTTGCAAATGTCAAGCACCATCTAGGAGCTTTAGTATAACACGGGCACGCATCCCATCAAGCTGTCATTTCCTTTCCTCTTGCTTTCCTGATAGTGAAGTCGACAAATTCACCAATTCTTTCCTGTCATTTCTACTGCCCCATAACCTTCATGTTACCTTCCTATTCAAAGCATACCCCTATCCTGACCATCCCAGTTTCGGGGTCTGGCAGGCTTAACTTAAACTTTCCAGAACCTTCCCTCTGTCTTCCCACTCAGCCAGGGGGTGTGTCCTTCCCCAACTCTCCAACCACGCCTGAGTCCATAGCATGTAGTGTAGCCCTTGTTGCTCTGCTGCCTTAATTAACCCTTGCATGGTTTCTAGCATATTCCTCTTGGCAGGTAAACTAGACAGAAGCTCTTCAGGAGTAGGGAACAAATTTCACAGTTCTCTAGTCTCGCTCAAGTGTCTGACAGCTCCCTACCAGCTTTTCCATTTGAGCCTCTCTCTTCCTGTCCACTTCTTTCAGATTTCTTGGCTATCCTCTCTGATCATCTACCTGTGTCTTTTCCTCTCAGGCAGCCATGACAGCTTCTTCCTCTGTCGTCTCCTCCATCTGGCCTTCTGTTGCTATATGCTACAGTCTAGCTATCTGTTTGTATCTTACCGTCCCTCTGTCTGCCTGGTCTTCTGTCTCTTTGTCAGTTGCAGAGATGTCTCTCATATTGCCCAAGGCAAAATCAGCCAAGCAAAAGAGAAATAAAATACCCCATGAGAAAAGCAAACAGACTCAAATAAGAAACAAGGAATATGGAGTGCAGTTCTCTTTCACACGGAGCCTGTCCTGGGCCTACAGGACAGAGGAGGACTGCAGCTCAGTGGCAGGTGTTTCTGTGATGCCTTCTCATGGAGAGGGAAGCTCCAGACCTTTGGCCGTGAAATTGAAGGTGTGAAATTACAGCCTTGTTGATACCGATGCGTTCAGCTTTCCAGAGATGCCCTGGCAGGGGATCCTCTATAGAGCTGGAGCAACAGAAAGTAACTAGAACTGGCTAAAACAAGAGGCAAGCCCCTGGGTCTCTCCTGGGTGTTCAATGACAGCCACAATAACTTATATTTATTGAGTACCTACTGTTGCCAGCATTATGCTAGGTGTTTTTATTTGCATGAGACCGTTTGATCCTACAGTAACTCTNCAGCCAGGGGGTGTGTCCTTCCCCAACTCTCCAACCACGCCTGAGTCCATAGCATGTAGTGTAGCCCTTGTTGCTCTGCTGCCTTAATTAACCCTTGCATGGTTTCTAGCATATTCCTCTTGGCAGGTAAACTAGACAGAAGCTCTTCAGGAGTAGGGAACAAATTTCACAGTTCTCTAGTCTCGCTCAAGTGTCTGACAGCTCCCTACCAGCTTTTCCATTTGAGCCTCTCTCTTCCTGTCCACTTCTTTCAGATTTCTTGGCTATCCTCTCTGATCATCTACCTGTGTCTTTTCCTCTCAGGCAGCCATGACAGCTTCTTCCTCTGTCGTCTCCTCCATCTGGCCTTCTGTTGCTATATGCTACAGTCTAGCTATCTGTTTGTATCTTACCGTCCCTCTGTCTGCCTGGTCTTCTGTCTCTTTGTCAGTTGCAGAGATGTCTCTCATATTGCCCAAGGCAAAATCAGCCAAGCAAAAGAGAAATAAAATACCCCATGAGAAAAGCAAACAGACTCAAATAAGAAACAAGGAATATGGAGTGCAGTTCTCTTTCACACGGAGCCTGTCCTGGGCCTACAGGACAGAGGAGGACTGCAGCTCAGTGGCAGGTGTTTCTGTGATGCCTTCTCATGGAGAGGGAAGCTCCAGACCTTTGGCCGTGAAATTGAAGGTGTGAAATTACAGCCTTGTTGATACCGATGCGTTCAGCTTTCCAGAGATGCCCTGGCAGGGGATCCTCTATAGAGCTGGAGCAACAGAAAGTAACTAGAACTGGCTAAAACAAGAGGCAAGCCCCTGGGTCTCTCCTGGGTGTTCAATGACAGCCACAATAACTTATATTTATTGAGTACCTACTGTTGCCAGCATTATGCTAGGTGTTTTTATTTGCATGAGACCGTTTGATCCTACAGTAACTCTGCAAGGTAGTTTTTTTTTTTTTTCTGATAGTTGCTGTTTTTGTTTCTGATTTTTTAAAAAAAAGTGATACAAGCACGAGGTAGGTATTTTTATCATCTCTCTTCCCCATGAGAAGATAGAGGTTGAGAGCGGCTAAGGCACTTGCATGTAACTTGACATATATTTTGATTTGGAACGGGGAGACACTTCCTGAAGTGTCTCTCAGCATCTTATTATGGAGCCCTCCACTGTTCACATACACACATATGCATGCACACACAAAACATGCACACCCACACACTCTTGTACATTGACATGATCATATTTACCCCCCTGGCTCACACTCACTGTTCACACTGGACACATTTATAGCAATGATCACCCTTAACCCCTCACCCTTGTACATGGTCATATTTCCAGACACACTATGTACTGGTACAGTCCTACTGCCATACACTGGTACATGCATTTATTTATTTTATTTTTATTTTAATATATTTGATGCACTGTATCTTAACTTTTAAAATTTTTGGCCCACCACATGACATCTTAATTCTCTGAGCAGGGACCAAACCAGTGCCCCCTGCAGTGGAAGCATGGAGTCCTAACCACTGGACCGCCAGGGAAGTCCCCATACTCATATTCACCTTTCCCGACTGACACACACCCATGCTCACGTTCTCATACACCCACCCATTGATGTTCCTTCTTACATTCTTACACTCCCAGTCATACCTACAGACTCACATCCACACAGATGATATAGTCACCCTTAACTCCCAAATTCTACACAATCACACACACTTTGTGTACAGATACAGGTTGACATTCCTCTGCCTGTTTCTCATGCACACACACACTCAGTTTCATATACTGTAACACATTTGCACTGTCACTATTTCCTCCTTACAGTTACACGCTTACACATCTCATAACTCACCAGGACACACACATGTGTATACATACTCATATGTTCACATTTATACATGCTCACACCATAAACACAATCTCACCTATTTAAACTCTTGTTTTTATACAGTCTTGATTACATTCTCTTCCACTCATGTACTCAGTGCTGACACAATCACTATAACTCAGTCACATTTGCATGTAATCACACTTACACATGGAAACACTCATTTTGACATAGATTCACAGTAGTGCTAAATAGTGACCCGCACTCTAATGTACACACCCACATAAAACTTTCCCAAACTCTTACATATACACATAGACTGATTTTTACCACATTCACACACTTTCTTACTTCACATGCACACATACATACACATTGTGACACACCCAATTGTGTTCATGATCACACCTGTCACCCCGCCCCTCCGTTTGCCATTGTTCTCTTCTCAGCCTCAGCTAAAAGGAAGAGAGTTGCTCTTAGGCAGGTGCCAATGGGATTGGATCTTTCTGGCAGAAAGTAGGGAGATTTATGTCTAGGATAAAAAAGAAGCAACTCAAATCCTAGATCAAGTTTTACATCCTTTTGCCATAGATTCCTTTTTGCAGAAATCATCTCTAATAGGCAGAACCTTAGCCAGTCCTTTCCAGAGATGTTAGAATTTAGATGGTTTGTTTGTCTTTTCCAAGTTTATGGCTTAACTTGCCACTTCATTTCCCTCCCAAGGGGAGATGAAGGTGAGGCGTGCATTTCTTTAAGCACTGTTAGTGGTTTCCTATGCAAATCCAGGCGTCTGCTTTTATGTTTATGATCTGGAATTGCCTGCTGATTAGACACGTGGAAAGGGCAGTCGTGCTTCCAAGCAGGTACCTCTCATCCAGCCAGGTCTGCTTTTCTCCTGTTTACTCTGGATCATGGTATTCAAGGAGGAGAAAGAGAAGGTTAATGAGCTAGCTGGATAATAAAATACATTTCTATTGTGAGTGTGCACGTGCATATATAGACTGCACTGGAATTTCAGCAGCTGTTAAAAGTCAGCAGAGGAAATTTCTCAGTAGGCGGGGTAAAGACAAGCTGAAGAAACTTGCTTGCACTCCAGACAGATTGTAGATTTCCTTGCAGAGGGTGAGAAAAAAACCCAGGAGTGAGCCGGTAGATCAGGAGCCTGGTGCCGGAGCTGTGAGCCACCCTAGTCCGCACCAGCGCCCTGTAGAAGGCTCCCTGGTCCATGGCTGCCCCTGCTGGAGTCTCCCTGGAGGAAAAATCATGCAAAATAGGACCGTGCTGCCATGTGATGTATTTTCTGGCACACAATAGGGAAGAGTCTGTACTCTGGGATAACAGCTCCCCCCCACCCTGCCATGCACACCCATCATTAGACTGAGAACGTCTTTAATAGTAGAGACCACATCACTTTACCTATTTGGGATTCTCAACTCCTGGCATAATGCCAGACTCAGAGCAGCTGCTTGCGAAACTCAGCTAAGAAACTATAAAAGGGATGGGTGGGCAGCAACATATTGTCAGGACAGATCCAGTGCCTTTGTCCCTCCATCCCAGAATTCCAATGGCATTACCAGCTCAGATTGAGAGTCCTCTGTGGACCTTACATAGTGGGGGAAATACAAAGGGTGAAAGCCCCAGACTCTGCCTTTGATGTAATTTCCTTTGAATGGGAAAGATGAAATCACCATGAAACTGTAGTCCAAGGCAGCAGTCTTGAAGTTTGGGGTTAGAGGAATCTTTATCATGTCATCCAGTGGTTTTTCAGCATCCAAAGGCCTTGAAGGCCCATATGTGGTTGGAAACAGCAGTCAGGATTAGGGAAGCCACTTCCCAAAGCAGATTGCCTCATAGATATCTTTCTTAGCACAGGGAAGATGGTTCATCTTGATAGAAAATTGTGTAACAAAGCACTTTATCACTGGGCATAAGGCAGAGGAAGAAAAAGTGAGACTTTAGACCTTAATGGAAATCTTGTACTTAATTAAGATTTAGCCACAACCTCCTCCAGGAGATAGCTTTAGGGAAATTGCCTGGCAAATTTATATTTGATCTATTCTGCCAATATGCTGAGACTTAACTGAAAGCAAATTATAAAACTGATAGTACTGACTGAAATTTAGGAGGGGAAAAATGCACCTACCTGAATTCATTTCAATACAGTGAGGAGTGCTAAGTAAAGAGACCCACCCCTTGTATTTATATGGTATTTTATACTTCTCAAAATATCTGATAACCTGTTCATTCACTATGATGGAGGTGGTGGTGTTCATTGTTGTTCAGTCACTAAGTCGTGTCTGACTCTGTGACCCCATGAACTGTAGCACACCAGGCTTCCCTGTACTTCACGGTCTCCTGGAGCTTGGTCAAACTCATGTCCTTTGAGTCAGTGATGTCATCCAACCATCTCATCCTCTGTCATCCCCGTTTCCTCTTGCCCTCAGTCTTTCCCAGCATCAGGGTCTTTTCTAGTGAGTCTGCTTTTTGCAAGAAGCATTAGGAGCACTGACTCTGGAATTAGCTACCTCAGCTTCTGAATCCCAATTTGGCCACCTCCTACCATATAACTGTTTGAGTCAACTACTTATGCTCAAGTCTCAATTTCCTCATCTGTAAAATGGGCATGACACTAATACCATCTACCTCATTGAGTCATTAGGATGAAATGCAATGTCTGGCTCAGCAAATGTTGAGCACAAAGTCAGTGCTCAACAAATGGTAGCTCTTACTATCCTTACCACAACCCTTGGACTGTGGTGCTTTCAAAGGGGCAGAACCGTGAAGTAACAGAGAAACAGTATGGTTCTTTGCTGCCAAAGACCCAATTTTCACAGAACTCATTGCCTGCTTTTCTTTAAGTTTTTATTTCTCTTAACCACAAGCTGGGGTCAGTGTTCATTCCCACTTAAGAAGAGTGAAAAAGAAAACCCATGAGCATTTCCTCAATCCCTGTGTCATTTTAGGACATCCTTATCTGGCCACTGTAGTGATGTTTCTTGTTCATTTCAATGTATTGATGTTTCTTGTTCATTTCAATGTATTGATGTTTCTTGTTCATTTCAATGTCCCCTCTCATGCTACAACTTTTCCCTTGAAGTCATGAAGCCTTCAGTAACGTCACCTTCATTTGCTGGTATACTGAAACTTAGGGGAGGAGGAATGAAAAAGACTCCTTATGCTAGTGGAGCCCAAGATCTGGTCTCTAACCACAGGCACGCCTCTGACCTTGATTCTAATGCTGAAATGCCTGCACTGTGGGCACTGGGTCTGCTCATTTCCAAGCTTTGTTCCAAAACATTACAATGGAAGCACAGTTCACCCATCTCAAAGCCCTAAGAGCTTTGTTGTCTATGTGAAAGCTGTGGTAACTGAGAACTCATCATCTCACATTAAAACTGTAGTGTGATTGAGGAAGCATAAATAAGAGCATAGACTTTGGAGTCACACAGACATGAGATTGTATAGACTTTTTTCTATTGTGGTTTATTACAGGATATTGAATATAGTTCCCTGTGCTATACAATAGGACCTTGTTATTTATCCATTCTATATATAATAGTTTGCATCTGCTAATCCCAAACTCCCAATCCAACCTTCCCCCAACCCTCTCCTTGGCAACCACAAGTCCATTCTCTGCAGACTTGTGTCTGCAAGTCTGTTTCTGTTTTGTAGGTTAAATTCCATTTGTGCCATGATGTAGAATCTACAT
>SJYV01012971.1:0-61668 GCA_006410875.1 Neotragus pygmaeus | reverse complement strand
CCACCCGCCTTGGCAACCACAGTCTCCAAAGTCTATTCTCTATGTCTGTGAGTTTGTTTCTGCTTCGTAGATAAGTTCATTTTTGTCATATTTTCCACATATAAGTGATAATCGTATGGTATTTGCCTTTGTATAGTTTCACTCTGTGACCTTGGCAAGTAAGCTGCTGTCTCTGAATGTCAATTTCATCTGTAAAATGGAAATAATGATACCTCAAGGGGTTATGCAAGTTATGTGAACTGGTTCATGAGTAACTTTTAGCAGAGGGCTTAGGACATAAATCTTAATGAATGGTGGTGATTTTATGGCCCATGAAATCCGTGGCAGTAATTGTAAACATCTTCTGTGGGTAACATACCTTAAATTGCTTTACTCATTTCTCACATGTGGATCATTTGATCCTTACAAACTCTTGGTGAGGTAGTCACCTTTCGTCTGTGAAGAAATAGATTCAGAGCAATCAAGGGATGTACTCAAGGTCATAAAGCTCATTAGCAGCAGTGCTGGGCTGAGAAGGTTCCAGTCCAGCCTGAATATTTGCATCTTTGCTTCACAGCATCTTTGAGGTGGTAGTTAGCAAGTACGACCTCTTTGAACTGAGCATAAACCTTGTGAAAAAAAAAAATGTCTAAATGGTAGCTACTGTTTTTCTGTTCTCTGAACCATGTGGTGTTTCTCTCTGTGTCTTGTGTGTTATCCAGCATGTTGCAGAAGTGCAACAAATACAACATCATAAAAGTGCCCTTTGCAGCAAAGCTGAGGGTCATGGTGATATATGGCTATGGCAGTACCAGTTCCCACCAAAAGGAAAATCTTTCTCAAGGCATGTCATGTGGTTTTGTTCATGCTGCTCAAGGAGTACCAAATGTCCAGAGCCTGAAAATGGAAATTCTCGAAATATACTGAAACACATCACTAGACCTCTGGGGGCTCCTTGGCTGTTTCTCTTCTGACCTGAAAATGACGAGGCATCACCCTTAGTGAACCCTAGGGAAAGGATGGAAGGACAAAATGATAAGAGCACTTTTGACCTCTCTGTGATATTTGCCTCATAGCCATACTCATCTTGGAATACTTTTCTCTTGGTTTCCATGATGTCATAGATCCAGTTCCTCCACTTCTTTAATCGTATTTCTCAAGGATCCCTGGTTCCTCCTCTAGCCCCTAAATATTGGTGTTCCCCTGAGATCTTGCCTTTTGTCATTCTGTGTTTTCCTGGAAGATTGTACCTACTTCCATGCTGATGGTCTCCAAATTAATATTTTCAGCCCACATATCCTGCTCTCTATTGAACCATTCCATAATGCCATATAAACATGTTATGACTGCTGCTCTGTTTCTATTTATTGTCTTAATTTTGCTGTCTCTATGGAGAAGAATGTTGCTCAGATGGCACTAATGGTAAAGAATTCACCTGCCAATGCAGGAGATACAAGAGGTGCAGGTTCAATCTCTGGGTTGGGAAGATCCCCTGGAGAAGGAAATGGTATCCCACTCCAGTATTCTTGCCTGGGAAATTTCATGGACAGAGGGGCCTGGCGAGCTAAAGTCCATGGGGTCGCAAAGAGTCAGACATGACCGGGCGACTGAGCATACACATTGAGAGGAACAGATATAGCTAGAGAGACTTTTTTCCCAATCACCTGTGAATTGATGTTCCTTTCAGGTTTTTATTTTTGCTATGTAATAAAGACAAGGTTCTTAGATCTTTGTTTTGCTTCCCACTAGATATTTCTAGTATAATTTTTATTGAGGTATCCAATGTGTCACTGTGTTTGTTCTCTCTTCTTTGTACATAGACTTGTAGAAAAGTTATATATTTGAGGACCATTTGTAGATATTTAGTCTTTGTAGAATGTTTATGTTTGTTGGTAGAGTCTTTATACAAATTTAGACAAATTTTTTATGAAACTGATAAGGGTTGTCCTGTTGGCCAAAACCAGAATAATGTGTTCTTAGAATTCTCTTGGGAATGTGATTACTGGTGGCAGTCCAGTGGCTGCTCACTTAAGGGGCCTCCCACATCATTATATTTGTTATCAGCATACCAACTTCATTAGCTATTTAAATAATAATCATTCTAAGCTAGTTGTTTACTCTCATTTCCTAAAAACCAACTGAAGCACAGTTCTGTCTGAAATCCTGAACAAAAGATAAAGGCTACACTGGGGATGTAATGAACAGCATGATGGCTGTTGTTAATAATACTGTGCTGTATGTTTGAAATTTGCTAAGAGAGCGGATCTTCAGTGTTTTCAACATAGCAAAAAGCAAAACAAAGCAAAAAACAAAACAATGTGAGATGATGGATGTATGAATTAATGTGATTGTGTTAACCGTTTCCCATCGTATACATATACCAAAGCATTAATCACATTGTATATCCCAAATATATACATTTTAAATTTGTCAATTATCCTTAAATAAAGCTGGAAGACCCCCTAAAGCCTAAAAAAAACCCCACATTAGTCCTCCAACACTCCTCTGGGCTTCTTGGGATAGAAGTCTATTTGTACCCAGATTTCTATTTAGGGTCCTGAGACCAGTTAATCCCGCTACTAGCATCTCTGCCATCTTTGGCCAATGTCCAGAACAGAGCTACTTTTTGAAATCTCTCTTTTCCTGTTTCCATACTGCCCGTGCTTCCTCACCCGTGACTTTTTATCTAGACAGGCAGAGTCCAAAACCCTAAGAAAGGCATGTGAGATCCTTCTTAATTTGGTCTTTACTGGTCTTATTATTATTATTATTTTGCATCAAGTTACGTGTAGCTTCTCTCATACTGCATTGTCTGTAATCTTCTCTTGGTCTTAGTACATGTTGTTCCTTGTGCCTAAAATGTAACCTCTGGTTACTTGTCCTTTTAAATTGAACTCAAGTATACTTCCTCTGTGAAGCTTCCTTCTTCAGGCTGTTGGGAGTCCCTCTCTTGTCCTTCAGTAGCTACTTGTTGTCATCTTCACCCTGAGCTGCCATGGCCACACCCATGAAACTGTTTTCCTTGAGGGCAGGGACTAACGAGTTCATCTCTTGCCCTAGACCCTGGTGAGCTCCTACTTATCCTTCAACACCTTTCTCAAGTGTAGCATCCTCAGACACCTGTGGGGAGTACTAGCTACCCTTCCTGCACTAACTTTTCAAAGCATCCCCCTCCTTCTGGGCACATATTAGACACTATTTAAATGCTGAATGAAGGACTGAATTTATTTATGAAGATTTATTGATTGCCTCAAGATTGCAGAACAGTCCAGGAGTGGAGCTAGAACTAGCCATTCTTGTTTGGTTGGAGACAATTTTGGGGGGTTTATAAAAAGACCTAACTAAAAATCAACTCCAGAAATTAAAATTAGGGAACAAGATGCAACTTAGTTGTTAAATGGAACGTGAAAGGAAGTGGTTTCCTTTCCCACATATTATAATTTTAACGTATTTTCCCTCAAAGAACTCTGTTCTGCTCATATATGACTTTAGGTCTGGAAAATGCTTTGTGTCACCCATACTGGTCCCTTCTATATGTTACCAGGATCCCGTGTTCTGGCTTTTGAAAGTCCTATACATGTTACTTTCTTCCAGAGTTTTAAGATCTATTTTTACATAAGGCCAGAATCGCTTAATTCAGGAGAAACACCTGCCCAAACCTTAGAAACATGATCTAGCATGGTTGGGGTATTTGTTTGCTGGAATATACTCTGGAATAATGTATAACACCACCCTAGTACTTCCCACTTCTCAAACCCCAGCAAACTCCTACTCATCCTTCAATACTCTGCTGAAGTGTAAGTGATATATGTCTGATTTCCTCTGAGAACATTTGTTACCCTTTCTGCTCTGTCCCTCTAAAACATCTTGTGCCTACCTGGGTTGCATCCCTTTGTATTTCCTATTGCATGTATGCATGTCCACCATCCTTATTTAACTGTGAGCTCTTTGAAGACTGGGACTGGTCTTCATTCATCTCTATTTGTATATATCTCCATGTACCTGACACAATAGCTGATAGGTATGAATGTTGGTGGTGTGGAGATGAGAGGCATGAACATCCATATCAAACACTTGCCTTGAATGTGCAGGTATGATTATTGGTACCAATTTCTCATCTAGTAGGAGAGCAGTCAAAAAGCGTCTTTTCTTCCTTCTGAACTCCTCCAGTCCCTCTTTTTTTGAGCACTCTTCAATTTGCAAAACACATGCCCTTACCTATTCTGTAGTTATATTGTTATCTTTATATATAATATACATTTTATATAGAATATGCAGCCAGAGATGAAACCCACTGTTCAAGCCTATATAATCTCTTTGGGGGCTGGACATTTACTGATGTTTATCTCTTTACTCCCAGCACCTCACATGGTACTTAGTACATAAGTCTCAATAAATATTTGTTATTGAAATAAATGAATACAAGCACAGATGGGTTGCTTAAGAGGCATGAGTTACTATCTGACCTNTCTCTTTGGGGGCTGGACATTTACTGATGTTTATCTCTTTACTCCCAGCACCTCACATGGTACTTAGTACATAAGTCTCAATAAATATTTGTTATTGAAATAAATGAATACAAGCACAGATGGGTTGCTTAAGAGGCATGAGTTACTATCTGACCTCCTTACAGGGTAGCAGGTCTGTTTTGGTCTTCAGATTCTTTGAAATGAAAGCCAACCAGCAATCCATAATAAGAAGGCATGTACCTGGTTTCTTTTCCTATAAAAAGCAATGTCAGGCTGACATAAGATCTTCCCTTTTCCTCTCTTTATACAGCTATATAACCCACTGGTGATTGGCTGACATAATTGTTAAGTGCAGAGAATGTATTAGGCTCAATCTTAAAGGAGAAAGAACACTATGAGATGACCATTGCTTGATACAGAATTGTAATTCAGAGTTATATATATTTATTTATTATGAACAGTCAGCTTTCCTCCCCTTTTCCTGCCCCCTGCTTTTTTTTTTTTTTTTTTTTTTGGTTATGCTGCATGGCATGTGGGCCCATAGTTCCCCAACCAGGGATTGACCCTGTCCCCGCTGTGGAAGCATGGAATTCTAACCACTGGAGTGCCAGGGAAGTCCCTTCCTTCCCCCAGTTTTGGTCAGAATGTGTTCTAGGCCATAGTTCTGGCTCCACAGGAGTCATTGGGAACTACTGACTGAGTCCCCCTGCTGATTCCCACTCCTTGCACTAAATCCTGCTTCTGCTTTATCTGCACTTCTCCTACCAGGATATCACTTCCTTCCTTTGAGAAGTAAGGGCTGGGCTCTATGATCTTAGTCTGGGGACTTCCCCAGGCCACAGAAAGACTTAGGTATCTGACAACCTTCTCTTTGTGTGTGCGGGTGAGTACTGGGACATCAAAACTGATCGTTTGCTAGAGGAGGGGTCTGCTCCAGCATGAACCAGTCATGAGCCATATCTGAGAGAAGTGGGCAGTGGCAGCTGCAACCATGTGGCTGAGTGCCCAGCCGCTAGGAGAATGAATCACTTGGTGCATCCAAAGCTTGTAAGTGAACTTAGCTGGTATAGGAAGGCCAGCAGGCTTGATTGTGAGGTCATCCTTTAGGCTTTTGGTTTCTAGAGGAGTTTCTTTGGGTGGACTGTAATCTTTTCTTAGACCCAGGGCCAGTTTTCTTTAGGACAATAATAGTCCATTTTGGTGGGGGTAGGAGATGGGGAATTCCTATAGCTAAGGCTGTGGCCAGCAGTTTATCCCCTACCATTTGTGAAGTGTGATAGATGGAAATTGGGTCTGATCATTTCCCATTCTTCCTTTTGTTAAAGATAATATTTCCTTTTCATTAACTATAGCCCCCCACATGCTATATAGACACATGCTCAGCTCTTTTGTACACTTTGGTTGAGGGGCAAAAGCTGAAGAAGAGTTGTTGCATTTTACACCAGTTCAAAATCTTTGACCTCCACTTCTGGCAAAATGTCTTTTATGGAGGGGTGGTGGGTAGAATATGAGCTTTGCTAAAATGATCTAAATTCCTAGTTTAAAAAAATGTAATGTTAATGTCTCAATTGACCCCATGTAGCTCTTCTCTTCAAATGTTCAGTGGGTACCTTCCCTATAGAAAGCCAATTTGGGTATAGGCAAATTGAGACTAGAGCAAGTTCCTAGGTCGATGAGCCATAAGGCACAGGTTTGAAAACAATGTCCAGACATCTCTATGTATACTAAGAGCCATAGAAATTTTGGCAATTGTATTTTTAGGCTTAAGTTTGAGGGAATTTGTGACTCTTTCACCAGAGTCTATCAGGGAAGAGTGTAATTATCACCCATGTATAGTCACAGAGAGCAGTTAGAACCCCAGAGACTCAAGATGTTGGTTTACCATATCCTGTTAACTTGGGCTGCTCATCTGCATCTAATTTTTTCTGTCCAACAGCTTCCAAGGATACTGTGTTCTGTTTTGAGAACCAGGAAGTGTTTTATTNTCCTGTCTCTTATACACATCTCCTTCTGAAGAGCATGTGCCAACTGATGCTGACATGAGGCCAGCCAAAACAGAGAGGCTGGTGTTTCTGTTCTGTGCCAATACTTCAGGTGACCTCACAGTGAAACCATTACTGGTGTGCAGAAAACTAGGCTCATATCCTCTCAGAGGAAACAACCAAGCTAAGTTTCCAGCATACCAGCATGCAAATAGAAAAGCCTGATGACTCCCTCTCTCCTTAAGGAATGGGTTTAACAGTCCTTTCTTGCAGAAGCTCAAGACTACTCCAAAGAAATCTTGAATTCAAAGTCGTATTGATTCCTGCTTGTCCTTTTGGTTCCTCAGATGTATTGGCAAATGTGCATCCTCATTTTAAGATTGTCTTTATAACCAGTGACATGATTCAAGTCCTGGAACCCTTAGACAGTGTTTAGTCTGACCTTTAAGAAGACTTATGCCAAGCTAATGTATAACTTTGTTGTTCAGGATCTTACAAAGGCACCTCTGTCTAAAGATTCTAGTGCATGAAATGCCTACACCATCACTCATGCTGTATTCTTCATAAAAGAGGCATTAGTTTAACAGTAATGTGCTATGGGAGATTACTGGGCATATACCCAGAGAAAACCATAATCAAAAGACACATGTACCCCAGTGTTCATAGCAGCACTATTTATAACAGCTAGAACATGGAGCAACCTAGGTGTCCATCAACAAATGAATGGATAAAGAAGATGTGGTACATATACACAATGGAAGATTGCTCGGCCATAAAAAAGAACAGATTTTAGTTCTAGTTGAGATGGATGAACCTAGAACCTGTTATACAGAGTGAAGTAAGTCAGAAAGAGAAAAACAAATATCATATGTATGAAATCTAGAAAAATGGTATTGATGAACCTATTTACAAGGATGGAATGGAGATGCAGACATAGAGAATGGACTTATGGACACAGTAGGGAAAGGAAAGAGTGGGGCAAACGGAGAAAGTAGCATCAACATATATATATTATCATGTGTAAAACAGATAGCTGGTGAGAAGTTGCTGTATAACACAGGGAGCCCAGCCTAGGCTCCAAGCAGCAGCCCAGCCCTGCTCTGTGATCACCTGGAGGGGTAAAGTAAGAATAAGTATGTATTCTTCATAAAAGAGGCATTAGCTAGTTTAACATTAATGTTAAACTGATTTCCCCCATTAATGTTGGGGGAAGGGGAGAGATGCTCAAGAGGGAGGTGATATATGGCTGATTTGCATTGTTGTACAGCAGAAACCAGCACCNCTTCATAAAAGAGGCATTAGCTAGTTTAACATTAATGTTAAACTGATTTCCCCCATTAATGTTGGGGGAAGGGGAGAGATGCTCAAGAGGGAGGTGATATATGGCTGATTTGCATTGTTGTACAGCAGAAACCAGCACCACATTGTAAAGCAATTTTCTCCTAGGATGGGGAACACGTATATACCTGTGGCAGATTCATGTTGATGTATGGCAAAACCAATACGATGTAAAGTAATTAACTTCCAATTAAAATAAATAAATTTATATTAAAAAATGTTCCTATGGGTAAAAAAATATGACATGGGAGAAAATTGGACTAGAGATAGAGAAATGTCTGTCAGTGATTTCTCCTAAAGACCTTGAGAATATTGGAACAAGAAGAAGCTGTGGGTGAGGATGAACATTTGGCACAGGAGCAATCATTGGCTGAAGTTGAGTCTGAACCTATTGATGCTGATTTAAGTGATGTGCTGGGCTAGAGGATGACTCAGGAAGCTTTCAGGACCCCAGAAGTGATTATCGTAAGTGACGATGAAGATAATTAGGAAGCTATAGTACTGGAGACAAATACAATTATAAGCAACAGGAGAAAAAATTTTAGAACACGATTAAAACCTCCCCCAAGAATGTAATGAGAAAAAAAATGTGTACCTTTACATGTCAAAGCTTACCTGTTTGGAGCTTGAGTGATTTAGCTGAATTCTTTAAGAGGTGCTATGATGCCTTCTAAAAAAATCACTTTGGACAGAAACCATCTTCACCAGAGCTTAAATTATCAGGTGGTACCATTTAATATGATTGCTGGACAGCTGATAAACTGCCTTTGTACAAGGCTTGAGTGATTTAATTGAATTTATAAAGAGGTGAAGTCTTTTTTTTTTATAACACCATGTTCAGAAGAGAGCAACCTCAGAAGAGCCTAAATCATTAAGTAGTGTCATTTTAATATCTGTGCCAGACAGCAAATAAGCTGCCTTCAGACAAACTTCATTGCAGCATTGTTTACAACAGCTAGAACATGGAAGCAACCTAGATGTCCGTCAATGAATGGATAAAGAAGATGTGATGCATTTACACAATGGAATATTACTTGGCCATAAAAAGAATGAATTTTAGTTCTTTTGAGCTAAAGATTTGCAGTCTATGCAGACATGCTACGGTGTCTTCAGAAAAAGATTTGAGANATGAATGGATAAAGAAGATGTGATGCATTTACACAATGGAATATTACTTGGCCATAAAAAGAATGAATTTTAGTTCTTTTGAGCTAAAGATTTGCAGTCTATGCAGACATGCTACGGTGTCTTCAGAAAAAGATTTGAGAAGACAGAAAGCATCTTGAAGAGCCAAAATTGTTAAGTCATGCCACTGAAATTCACTTGCTTGTTAGGGCTAAAGCCCCAATCAAGTTGTTTTAATCCCAGGATCAGATTTAGATGAAGACTTTGAGAGCACAAAGATCCATAATTTGAACTAACAGTCCACCTCTGTTTGTTACTTCACCGTCATCCCAAATTTCCACTGCCATGAATGGGTACATCCTTATCACCTCTGGAAACCATTTCAGGCTCTANAGGATCAGATTTAGATGAAGACTTTGAGAGCACAAAGATCCATAATTTGAACTAACAGTCCACCTCTGTTTGTTACTTCACCGTCATCCCAAATTTCCACTGCCATGAATGGGTACATCCTTATCACCTCTGGAAACCATTTCAGGCTCTAAATGGAAACTATACAAGCCTATCACTTTTAACTAATTCAAGCTATGTAAATTTTCATTATTCTGTTTATGTAATGTACTGTTATTATTTTGTTTTACTGCATAAAAAATATTTATGAGGACTTTCAAAAGTTCACATGTGACCTCAGTTCCCCCTGGTTTTTTTTAACCACAAAAAATTATCATTTCCTCAGTGGAACTCTCCTATCTAGGTGAGGGTCATTGAGGAATTTGACCCTCATAGGTAAGGAGGCGTTGCTGTTTGTATGTTTCTGCTTGTGAGTGATGACTTGGGTTATACCACAGTCAGTCTCCAATGAATGAAAAGAGCACTGTACTTGGGTTCTGGAGACTTAGGGTCAAGGCCAGCTCTGCCACTGATTATTGTGACTTTGGGCTAATCACTTAGTTTTTTTGATTCCCAGTTTCATCACCTGTTAAATGAAGATAATAAGACATGGCCTACCTAACAAAATATTTTTGATAATCAAATGTAATTCTCAATATCAGAGTGCTATTAAAAGTAAAATTTTAAAGTGCTAAGTAATTGTGAGGTGTCATTATATCTGTATCATTCTGGAACTTTACAAACAACTAAAAAACTAGGTTTTAGAATTCTTGTTTCTTGTTTTAAGTAACTTTGTCCATAACTAGAATTTAAATGTCAGTTAATAGGAATTTTTTTAAAGTTAAAATCAACCCAAAATTTCACAAGCCAAAGATAACTAACTGGGTTGATATTTTTCCTCCCAGTTCTTCTCATCATATGGAAATGGTCATCATTAATAAAAACTTGGAAAATAAAGACAAACATATAGAAAAGATAAAAACCACTCATATCCACAAATCTCAGAAACAATATTAACATTTAGNGTGGTGCCAAAGAAAGAACCACTAGATCCTGCAGCTCCCACGGTGTATCTGCCACACCTGTAGAAAGCAACTGAAGAGGAGAGTCATGTGTGTGCACAAATCTTTGGTGCTGTTGAGACCGCCATGCTTTGGAAGCCCTTAAACAATCCTGTTTGCCCTTCTGAAGAGCATGTGCCAACTGATGCTGACATGAGGCCAGCCAAAACAGAGAGGCTGGTGTTTCTGTTCTGTGCCAATACTTCAGGTGACCTCACAGTGAAACCATTACTGGTGTGCAGAAAACTAGGCTCATATCCTCTCAGAGGAAACAACCAAGCTAAGTTTCCAGCATACCAGCATGCAAATAGAAAAGCCTGATGACTCCCTCTCTCCTTAAGGAATGGGTTTAACAGTCCTTTCTTGCAGAAGCTCAAGACTACTCCAAAGAAATCTTGAATTCAAAGTCGTATTGATTCCTGCTTGTCCTTTTGGTTCCTCAGATGTATTGGCAAATGTGCATCCTCATTTTAAGATTGTCTTTATAACCAGTGACATGATTCAAGTCCTGGAACCCTTAGACAGTGTTTAGTCTGACCTTTAAGAAGACTTATGCCAAGCTAATGTATAACTTTGTTGTTCAGGATCTTACAAAGGCACCTCTGTCTAAAGATTCTAGTGCATGAAATGCCTACACCATCACTCATGCTGTATTCTTCATAAAAGAGGCATTAGTTTAACAGTAATGTGCTATGGGAGATTACTGGGCATATACCCAGAGAAAACCATAATCAAAAGACACATGTACCCCAGTGTTCATAGCAGCACTATTTATAACAGCTAGAACATGGAGCAACCTAGGTGTCCATCAACAAATGAATGGATAAAGAAGATGTGGTACATATACACAATGGAAGATTGCTCGGCCATAAAAAAGAACAGATTTTAGTTCTAGTTGAGATGGATGAACCTAGAACCTGTTATACAGAGTGAAGTAAGTCAGAAAGAGAAAAACAAATATCATATGTATGAAATCTAGAAAAATGGTATTGATGAACCTATTTACAAGGATGGAATGGAGATGCAGACATAGAGAATGGACTTATGGACACAGTAGGGAAAGGAAAGAGTGGGGCAAACGGAGAAAGTAGCATCAACATATATATATTATCATGTGTAAAACAGATAGCTGGTGAGAAGTTGCTGTATAACACAGGGAGCCCAGCCTAGGCTCCAAGCAGCAGCCCAGCCCTGCTCTGTGATCACCTGGAGGGGTAAAGTAAGAATAAGTATGTATTCTTCATAAAAGAGGCATTAGCTAGTTTAACATTAATGTTAAACTGATTTCCCCCATTAATGTTGGGGGAAGGGGAGAGATGCTCAAGAGGGAGGTGATATATGGCTGATTTGCATTGTTGTACAGCAGAAACCAGCACCACATTGTAAAGCAATTTTCTCCTAGGATGGGGAACACGTATATACCTGTGGCAGATTCATGTTGATGTATGGCAAAACCAATACGATGTAAAGTAATTAACTTCCAATTAAAATAAATAAATTTATATTAAAAAATGTTCCTATGGGTAAAAAAATATGACATGGGAGAAAATTGGACTAGAGATAGAGAAATGTCTGTCAGTGATTTCTCCTAAAGACCTTGAGAATATTGGAACAAGAAGAAGCTGTGGGTGAGGATGAACATTTGGCACAGGAGCAATCATTGGCTGAAGTTGAGTCTGAACCTATTGATGCTGATTTAAGTGATGTGCTGGGCTAGAGGATGACTCAGGAAGCTTTCAGGACCCCAGAAGTGATTATCGTAAGTGACGATGAAGATAATTAGGAAGCTATAGTACTGGAGACAAATACAATTATAAGCAACAGGAGAAAAAATTTTAGAACACGATTAAAACCTCCCCCAAGAATGTAATGAGAAAAAAAATGTGTACCTTTACATGTCAAAGCTTACCTGTTTGGAGCTTGAGTGATTTAGCTGAATTCTTTAAGAGGTGCTATGATGCCTTCTAAAAAAATCACTTTGGACAGAAACCATCTTCACCAGAGCTTAAATTATCAGGTGGTACCATTTAATATGATTGCTGGACAGCTGATAAACTGCCTTTGTACAAGGCTTGAGTGATTTAATTGAATTTATAAAGAGGTGAAGTCTTTTTTTTTTATAACACCATGTTCAGAAGAGAGCAACCTCAGAAGAGCCTAAATCATTAAGTAGTGTCATTTTAATATCTGTGCCAGACAGCAAATAAGCTGCCTTCAGACAAACTTCATTGCAGCATTGTTTACAACAGCTAGAACATGGAAGCAACCTAGATGTCCGTCAATGAATGGATAAAGAAGATGTGATGCATTTACACAATGGAATATTACTTGGCCATAAAAAGAATGAATTTTAGTTCTTTTGAGCTAAAGATTTGCAGTCTATGCAGACATGCTACGGTGTCTTCAGAAAAAGATTTGAGAAGACAGAAAGCATCTTGAAGAGCCAAAATTGTTAAGTCATGCCACTGAAATTCACTTGCTTGTTAGGGCTAAAGCCCCAATCAAGTTGTTTTAATCCCAGGATCAGATTTAGATGAAGACTTTGAGAGCACAAAGATCCATAATTTGAACTAACAGTCCACCTCTGTTTGTTACTTCACCGTCATCCCAAATTTCCACTGCCATGAATGGGTACATCCTTATCACCTCTGGAAACCATTTCAGGCTCTAAATGGAAACTATACAAGCCTATCACTTTTAACTAATTCAAGCTATGTAAATTTTCATTATTCTGTTTATGTAATGTACTGTTATTATTTTGTTTTACTGCATAAAAAATATTTATGAGGACTTTCAAAAGTTCACATGTGACCTCAGTTCCCCCTGGTTTTTTTTAACCACAAAAAATTATCATTTCCTCAGTGGAACTCTCCTATCTAGGTGAGGGTCATTGAGGAATTTGACCCTCATAGGTAAGGAGGCGTTGCTGTTTGTATGTTTCTGCTTGTGAGTGATGACTTGGGTTATACCACAGTCAGTCTCCAATGAATGAAAAGAGCACTGTACTTGGGTTCTGGAGACTTAGGGTCAAGGCCAGCTCTGCCACTGATTATTGTGACTTTGGGCTAATCACTTAGTTTTTTTGATTCCCAGTTTCATCACCTGTTAAATGAAGATAATAAGACATGGCCTACCTAACAAAATATTTTTGATAATCAAATGTAATTCTCAATATCAGAGTGCTATTAAAAGTAAAATTTTAAAGTGCTAAGTAATTGTGAGGTGTCATTATATCTGTATCATTCTGGAACTTTACAAACAACTAAAAAACTAGGTTTTAGAATTCTTGTTTCTTGTTTTAAGTAACTTTGTCCATAACTAGAATTTAAATGTCAGTTAATAGGAATTTTTTTAAAGTTAAAATCAACCCAAAATTTCACAAGCCAAAGATAACTAACTGGGTTGATATTTTTCCTCCCAGTTCTTCTCATCATATGGAAATGGTCATCATTAATAAAAACTTGGAAAATAAAGACAAACATATAGAAAAGATAAAAACCACTCATATCCACAAATCTCAGAAACAATATTAACATTTAGTGGCTTGCTTTCCATACTTTTTAATGGCTATATATATATATATATATGTAGTTTTTTATATAGTTAAAGTCATAATATATAGTTTTACACCAGCTTTTTTACTCAATATTTTATCATGAACATTTTCCCCTATGTTTAAAATTTTTTTCATAAGTACAGTTTTTGATGGTGTAGAATATTTCATCATATAGTAGCATCATGGTTTATTTAACCATTTATTTTGTTGGTTATTTGGGATCATATCCAAATTTTTGTCACAATATCACATTGTCTATTTCTTGAGTTAAATGAAAATACTTGCTTTGGTGACAGCAGAGGTTTTCTGTTTGTTTGTTTGTTTTAAAGAATCTCTTTTGTTGCTATATTTCATTGACTGAATGGAACTTCAAAAGACAGGTAGAAGAAAAACAAGCAGTAAATATAATTTCCAGGTTGAGGATCTGTCTTTGTTGGAGGCCTTTCCAAGAGCTGAATCTTGGTTTTAGAGCAAAGTAAGAGGGACAGTTGGCCACCATATTATGATGCTTCACCATAGATAAGTTTTAGAATTTAGACCAGGAAAAGGATATCCTGAACACGAGGTTCATTTTTCTTTTATGGACCCTGTGGAGTGTGAGACTGATTAGATTTCTCTTTTGTTGGCTGCTTGAAAACTTAGTGCAAAATGCGTGGCTCATGCCTGGCACTTGTAATGGGCCTCTATGGTGTGTATGCACTTGGTATAGCTTTCCTCTAGACTCCATTTTATGAGCTTATCTTTGTTTTGTTTTCCTTTTACTTGATTGAATTTCTGCTGCTATATTATACTGTATTTTGTATATTCTTTTTTTTGTTTGTTTGTTTTCAAAATTTGTTGTACATCAGAGTCACTCTAGAGAGCTTGTTCAGACACAGCCTGCTGGTGCCACCTCTCAGAGTTTCAGGTTTATTTGATCTGGCTTGAGGCCCAAGAATTTGGATTTCTAACAAGTTTCCAGGTGATGTAGATATTGCCAGTCCAGGGGCCACACTTGGAGACCCACTGCTCCAGGCATGAATTCCTTGAAATCTGGAAACAAAGGAAGACCTCTTTGCTTTCATTTCCCTCTACCTAAAATATCTTCAGCTGGTTTCTCAAATAGATAAAAAAAACTATTCAGATTTGACTGAAAAAGGAAAGAGAAAACTAAGAATTTTGATGGGAGGAGCCTTAAAATCCGTAACAATTGTGCCTTTTCTTTCCAGGGGCTTAGCATCCAGGTAACAACAAGGGCCATTCCAGTTTCTAAGTGAAAGTAGCCAGGGGCACTTTTCCTTGTTACCTTTCTTTTTTTTTTAATTTTTAAAAATTTTAATTGGAAGCTAATTACTTTACAGTATTGCAGTGGTTTTTGCTGTACATTCATATGAATCAGCCATGGGTGTACATGTGTTCTCCATCATGACCCCCCCGCCACGTCCTTCCCCATCCCATCCCTTTCTTGTAAACCACCTTATATCCATTACAGAACATGGTGGAGAATAAATATATGGATGAATAAATCCATAAATAAAACAATAAGGCAAAGGCAATGAGACAAGTGAATCAACCAGGATTGTGAAAATGGCATAGTTCCTCTTAAAGGAAGAACATGTGGGAAAGAGGCAGGCGAGGCTGCCTTTGGAAGGGACAGTCCCGTGTGACGTCTGCGTCATCTGAAGTGTGCTTATGCGTCTCATGTCTTGTGCTGCACTACAGCTTTAGGTGTCTTTCAGTGGGTATGCAGTGCTGTGTGAAGAGCTGTGTCTTTAGGGAGCACAGTTCCTGTGCATTTTGTTTGTGAGAAATCCTGAGATTCGGGAACTGGTGAGCCCTGCAGATGGAAGTAAAGGCCCCTTCTTCCTGGAAGCAGACAAGGAGATAGTTGGATGAAGCAAATCAAGATGAATAGAAAGTGATCTAAGATTAACTTATTAGTTCCTAGTGTCAAGCCTGTGCCAGGTACATTACATGTATTGAGTCTTTCAATTCTTATAACTACTCTGTATTAACCCCCCTTTACAGGTGAGGCCATTTAAGCTCAAAACATTTAAGTAGACAGCCTAGGGTCACACAGCAGATGCCAGAAGCCAGAAATCTCCTGGGTCTTTCCGACTCCAAACCTTCTGCTTGTGCTACTCTATCACACTCTCCTTTTTATTGCCACTCAGAAGCAAAGAAAACATTTTTTTTCATGTTTCTTGGAAAGAAATGATGGTGAGAAAATATTGTTGACCAGAGAGATGTGCTAACAATTTGATTTGGGTGTTTGATGAGTTAGATTCTCATCCAGTGTGTGTCTACTGGCTTACATATTGCTTACTTTAAAAGGCTGAGGTTCTAAATTAAGTGTGTTCGTGTATGTGAAAACTTTTTTAAAAATTTTATTGAAAAAGTTCTTAAAGTGCCATATAGTTTTGTTATTGTATATCATATACATTATTGTTCTAATTCCTAGAGTATGTTGTCTTCTATCTATACTACACAGCAGGAAGCATTACTGTTTAACATTAAAGATTCAGTTATCCTTTATGGTCTTGTTATTCACATGTTTTGGTCAATATACGTTATTAACTTTAATTGCTCACAATAAAAAATTCTTTAGTGTGCTAACTAGACTGAACAGTATGCCATCTTTCTTCAGTGATGCTGAAGACCCTTTGGGATTTTGCAGTAGCTCAAGGTTATTTTCTTTGAGTTAACAATGAATGGGAATCTCAATTAATAGAGGATTCTCTTAGCAGAAAGCCAGATGTCAGAGACAACTACATCCTGGATAGTGCTTACAATCCCTCTTGGTTCTTCAAATGTAGACCATACAGATGAGCAAAGAGTACTCTTTGGAGGTCATTGTTCTGCCCTTTGGGGAGTCTGAAGGACATAGCATCTTGCTTGTCCTCCAGAGTCAGTGCTTTGCCCCAGGGCAAGAGCCTCCTATATTACCCCCTTTACTCGTAGAAGTCCACTGTGTTTAAAATGGGAAAATGGTGGGGTAAGGATGCACTCTGTACTAGGGCCTTTGCTTCTATTTCAAGGCCAGTAAATAGGGAAGTTGAGCACAAATATGGTATCCTACTAGAGACAGCAGACAAATGCAAAAAAAAAAATATGGAATGCGGGATTGGGAGATAAGTAGAAAAAAGGAAAGAAGCAACGGGGAGAAATTAAGAGAGGAATGAGGGGAAGAATTATGAGTTATGAGAATTATGAGGAATTAAGAGAGTGTATGAGGGGGAGATTAAGAGATGCAAAAGATATAGGAAGTGGAGGAAAAGAGAGGAAGGCAGAAGAGAGATACATCAAACATTAACATGAAGGGTTGCAAGGAGACTAAAATTGACACCCAGCTAAGGGATATGAAGTTGTTTTCCTCCTTAAAACAAATGAGGCCTCCCCTACTCCCTCAAACTTATTTGTGCCCTATATAATTATCCATGTGAATGGAAGTATATGGTTGAGGGCATTGCCTCATATTTCCTTTTTGCTTTCCAACATTTTCCATTGAAATTGTTGCACGTGTGAATTGGGTATAAATGAGAGTGAAACTAGTGTGTGTTGCCTTGGAAGAAGATGGGTAAGAGTCAGGTTCCTGATAATTTGCCAGAATGATCACTTTTGCTGAAAGTTTTTGAAGATGATACCACTGAAGTTGACGGCTGTCTGTATGTGAGTGGGGGGGGGGGTCACCAGAAGGGCTCACATGGGACCATCATTTCCTATCATTTCCCTATCATCCTCATGGAACATGCCACTTTTTAATTGGGCTTATAGCTACTCTTGCAGAATCAGGTACCACTTTGAGTTTTTATCTATGCATTAAAGGCTGCAAATTTATAGAGAACATATACTGTTTTTCATAGCCACTGAAGAGCTGATGGGGGAAATGGACTTACTATCTCACCAGAGGGAATGTAACTAGCCATAAAGAAATTTCAGATATGCCGATTAAGTTTTATCAGTTACTAAGGGTGAGATTTTCTAGGTTCTTTATTGGAGGATGGAGTCTCATGGCTTTAGCACATTCTACCTGAAGACAGGAAAATGAACCTTCCCCCATGGGCCTTCCCAACTACTGGGGTTTGCTAATATAACAAAAGACATAAGAGCAGTGACTGTTTATGATAGCCCAGTTTAATCTCCTTTCTTGGTAGTTATGTTTGAAAGGTCATCATTCACGAGATGGGAAGTGCTGAGTTTAGATGGTGACATGATTCCTTAATTCTCCAGCAAAAACAGTCACCCTGTTAATATGTATGTATATTCCTAGTGAGATGATGTCTTTTGGATGGCAGTTGTAGGGTTATTATAGTATTTGATGAACTTTCATATCAATCACTTCCTTCAAACCTCCTGTGATGAAGGCAAGGTTTATCCATTTTACAAAGGAAGGCAGAAGTTTAGAGAGGTTAACTGACTTTCACAAAGCTTCCCCACTACTAGTTACAAAGTGAGGCTGGCCTAGAATTTAGATCCCCGACTCCTGGTTCAGTGATTGACTATGATACTGCTTGTCATAAAAAGAGAGTCACCTAATGTGTTTTGAAAATAGGTTTGGGGCCAGTGAAATATCAAAAATGGAATTTTTATGGAAGCAAGTAAAACCTAAAAGAATCTAATCTAATTTCTCTCTCAACAGTTACAACAGTAGTCATGCCTTTTTACAAGTTACTCCTCCTGAGGGCATAACTTGCTAGCAGAAGGAAACAGCCTTTGTTTAAAAAAAGAACATTGTTAATTATTTTTCCTTGATTCCTGTGTTATATTTTTCTATCCTTTAACTCTCAATTACAAAAATATCTGATACTTTATAATTAAAATATTAAAGAACTATATAGAGTCACCTGTCATTCCTCCCTTTAGATTCATTCATAATCCAGTGTTTAAGGGTTTGGGCCCTTTCCCTCACTTACTAAACATTAGTTTCCTTTTCTGCTCAATCAGTGTGTATTTTGCCCAGGATGCTAGATTTAAGCCAGAAATATATCAGTTATGTAGAACCTCTTTTTAAATCTTTTACCCACTTTGCTTTAAATACTTAGAGCCAAGATTTAAATCTATCTTTATGCCTAATTTCGCATTGTATTTACCACATAGAAGTATTTCCAATGGGAAAAATAAATTTGAAGGCCCACGAAATGTCATTCTTTCTACCAAAAAAATAAATAAATAAAGGAAAACTAGATAACTAGTCTTTCTCCTGCATAAGGGAAAATGTGCATTTCATGAATCCAGGAGGTGAGACATTCCTGTGGGTCCCATCTCATAATATGTTCTCCAACAGGATGTTTGTTTATAGAGCAAAACTGCCAAAAACTAGAACTGTCTTTGCATAAATCAGTCCCTCTGGAACTATTGTCCTCACAATGAGCACTCACTTCTTTTTTTGTAATTATTTTATTTTATATTGGAGTATAGCTGATTAACAATGTTGAAACTATCACAACATTGTTATTTGAGCACCTGCCTCTTCGATACCACCTGCAAGACTGCTCTGTTGCTTTAGAAAGAATTGTTCTGGGATACTTAGTCTTATCCAAGAATAAGGCTGCAAAAAGTTTCCCTTGGGAGAGAGGGAGGTTTATGGCTCAGAGTGCTCAGTGACCCACAAAGCAGGAGATGGAGCAAAATGGCTTTTTTTTTTTTTTTTTAATTAAAGCACCAACTGTAGTACTTAATTTACTTTCCTGGAAGTTAAGCAGACACTAAGGCATTCTAATTCTTAAAAGACCACAAGGGTAACATTTTGTACATGATCTTTGTGAGCCATTGACTAGCAGCCTCTTAATGAAATAGAGAAAATGATCGAACCACTGAAAGCGTCTCTCATCCAGTTAAGGAGTGACCAAGTCACTAAGGATCGTCTCTTAGGAAAAGTAAAGGTTGTCACCCATAGGAGATAGGTGGCCCTTTGAAAATGTTTCTCTATCCTTCTAACATGGCATTCCTAGAGCAAAGCTCAGAAATGTTGAGGTGAAAAACAAGCATTTTAATATGATGTATCTCTAACCCAGCAACCTCTACTACCCCTGCTGGAAATGACGTCTCTGTCCACACAAGTTATTTGGCTTCAGGAACACACAACACTGAGTACAGATTGCCCCTGGGTTGGGGGAGCAGGAGAGGGCTCTAGTGTCAAGCTAGGGGTTGTAGGATAAGCGACCCTCCTAGGAGGGCTGCAACTCCAGTACAAGCCTCCTAGTGAAATATGTTATTAGACCTCCTTGGTCTCAAATGAACTTAATGGAAGATCACGTGATAGAGACGTGTGTGCAACCAGCCAATTAAATCTGAGCTGCATGCTGATTTTGAGCCTAGAGTTAGTTTATTAGCTACCTCAGTTTATAAATGAGATAGAACAGAATTGGATGTCAATATAGGCTTACCTGGAGCATCTTTTGCAGTTTACTTACATATTTTACTCAGAAAAGATTGATGTCTGCTTTTTATGTGTCTCACTCTGTGCTGAGGGTCGTGGGGGGATCCTACCTGTAAGACAAGGTTCTCTGTCCTCAGGTCATTTTCGATTTAGGTGCAGAAATCGCGCACACACACACACACACACACACAGTTTATATGGAAAATGCCCAACAGATGATCTCCAAAGCAATAGATGCAGTGGCAGATGGATCTTCCAATTCCATCCCCACCATTCATTTTCTTCCTCAGCCTGTGTGAAAGAACAGCCATTTTGAAGCCTGTCCCCATCATCCCACATGTTCCGAGTGGCACAAAGCTGCCTGGTTTGTCTTACAGTAGACACCTTTTTCATCATCGCATCCATCTGCTCAAAAGCCTTTCCAAGCACACTCTTTATGACTGTCCAATTTCTTCTTTCTTCCTGATTTCTAAGACTACATCTGATCCATTTACTCTTCTTTCTTCTCAGTTCCTCATCAGTGTGCTATAGATATTCCAGTGTCCAAGCTTTGCTTCTCCTATTTTTCCTACTTGAGATGCCTTACCTTTCCTGTCTACCCCTTCTTTAAGACCCATCTCTCAAACCCTCCTTCCTCTCCAGTAAGCCCTCACTCTCCACCACAGAGTTCTCTGATCTTCTTTTCTTTGGACATACAACAGGCTTTCTACTCTGTTCTTCCCAACTTAGCACCAAATTTTCTTTAGTCTGGTAGTATCGGTTTCTGTTTCTTTTTTTAAAATTAATTTATTTTTAATTGAAGGATAATTGCTTTACAGAATTTTGTTGTCTTCTATCAAACTGTTTCATGTTTGCTAAGCTTATTTCCCCAATGAGATCACACATTTAGAACATTCCTTAGGTTCCCAATGAGTCACCCAGTACAATCTGTCACCGCACTGATCTACAATTCCAAGTCTACTGGTTAATTGACCCACTGACTGGTTCCAAGGAAAGGAGGCTGGGACCCTAGCAAGTGTTGTTCCTCAGAGGCAAGGTTGTAAAATGCTTGCTGTTTAGAACTAGTCAGCCTCTGTGTTTTTTCCCCCGCTTTGGAAAAATTGTTTCTGCATTTAAAAAATGTTTTATATAATATTTTGTGTTTTTTTATTTTTCTGTATTATTATGGCTTTCAGTGTCACTTTTTCCTTATGCCTTACATTGTAATTTTGCATGCTTTCCGTTGCTTTTCTAAAAATAATGATTGTTCTATGCTCTTAGGCCAAATTTATATAGGAAAGTGTTTCTCTATGTCTGTCCACTGTTATTCCTTTTCTTTTCCTTCATGCTCTGCTTTGAAGGAGCTAGATAGTGTTCTAAAAAATAATTCTGCATGTGACCATGACATCCAATGAGAAGGTCCAAAAAAACTTCCAGAAGTTTTAAAGGAAGATGACAAATGGAACTCCTACAATAAAGATGACTCAGGTGACAATTTTCTAAAATGCTTTCTGAAGGCAAGCATAGCACTGCCCTCGGATTTTGTCCAGGGGAGAATTGGTTGCTTTGCTGTACCTTGAACCCGGCACAACGGAGTTACCAATATATGCTTTTGACCCCAACATGGCACCTGGCAAGAGGTGTGCCTGAATGAATACAGGGTCATCCCCAGTGTTGGGGAAAACAGCAACACTGCCATCACCACCCAGCGCAACTATAAAACATACCCTCCCACCCCTCCAGCCTTCTTGGGGAAACTGGATAAGTGTCTCCTCATCCATGAACACATAATGGCAAATAGGCATGACCTGTCTCCATATATTGGGTCTCATTTCATATAATGAAGGTCATTCATTCACCCATTCATTTTTTCATTTGCTTATTCATTAAATATTTAGTGAATCAGGCACCAGGCTAGATAGATGTCAGGGTACAGAGGTGAGTAAGTCCCAGTTCCTGCCTTGAAGGAACTGATGGCCTAGCGAGGGACACATACAAGTCAGTTAGTGAGTACAGTTTAGCATGGTAAGTGCAATAGAGAAGTAAGCACTGAGGAAGGGTGTCTATTGAAGACTGAGGGAAGGAGCAGTTAGGGAAGGCTTCCTGGGGGAGAGGAACACTCAACTGAGGTGAGTCTTAAGGAATAGAACCAGCTATGTAAGAGTTGGGTGGCATTTAAGATACAAGGAACAGAATTATGAAGGCAGCAAGCATGACATAATATTAGTTGAGGTTGTATGACTATAACTACAGGTAGTTGAGCATAACTAGTGCATAGAGTGCTAAGGGGAAGGGTAGGAGATGGAGCTGTGAAAGTAATTGGGGATCGGGTTCCAGAGGGTTTACATATGTCATACTAAGGGCTTTGGATATGATTCTGGAAGCAGTAGGCCAACACTGAAGCAGGGAAATAATATCAGATTTGTGTTTCAAAATATCACTGTAGCCACAGGAGAAGAATGAATGTGGATGGTGCAGAGGATGTGGGCATCATGAAAGAAGGCAAGTCAGGCTGTGGGAATCACACAGGTGGGAAATCACAGAGGCCTAACCTCAGGGCCAGTATTGTAAGAATAAAAGAGAGCAATGCAGAGAGAACATTTAGGAGGAAGAGTTAATAGAACTAGGCAACTAATCAGACTCCCCAGGTGGTTCAGTGGTAAAGAATGTGCCTGCCAATGCAGGAGATGCAAGAGATGCAGATTTGATCCTCGGGTCAAGAAGATCCCCTGGAGGAGGGCGCGGCAACCCACTCCAGCATTCTTGCCTGAAGAATGCCATGGCCAGAGAGGAGCCTGGTGGGCTGCCATCCGTGAGGTTGCAGAGAGTCGGACAAGACTGGCCGAGCATGCATGGCATGCAGGCAGCTAATCAGATAGTGACAGAAGCAGTTAAGTAGTGAGGTAGGGAACACAAGAGGAACTGCAGTTTCCTCTTGTAGGTGGGAAGAGGCAGTTGAGAATTTGTTTTCTTTTGAAAATATTTCAAGTGAGGGGGCTGTGAGGCAGCCAAATAAAGGTGTTCAATAGGCGGTTAACTCCACGGGGTCAGAGGAGATCCACCTGGGGAGTCTTGAAAGTAGACAGTGATTGAAACCACACAAGTAGATGAAGTGACCTAAGGGAAAAGTGTGTTGATGATAAGAGATGAGGACCTAGGACAGCTCCTGGGGACTACTGGTTTAGAGTCTACAGAAGACCCAGAAATGTACGAATAGACTCTCGGAAAGAATTGTTTGAAAGATGGTGGGGAGACATTAGTTTCGTGAAGATCATAGTCAGCATGTCAGTTTTGACCTGAAGTCAGTGGCTGTGAGGACTGAAAAATGGCCATCTCAGGGAGGAGATGAGTTTGGGACCTCAGATTCATTTCAGTAGTTTGAAGAGTGAAGGTTAAGGAACTCTAGATGGCCTTTTCAAGAAGTTGAAGCTAGAGAAGAAATGGTTGAGAGATTATAGCAACTGAAGAAAACTATGTGGTAGCAGGGAGTTTTAATTTTTAAGGACAAAAGAAATCTCAGCATGTATTTTTAAAGCCAGATAGGAAGTGTCAGTAGAGAGGGAGAGACTGAAGATGTAAGAAGAAATAGGAAATAATCAATGGAGTGAGACACCCCCCCCCCGCCCCCATGGAGAAATGAGAGGGACAGGGACAGTGGAGCACCAGTGAGGGTATAAACCTCAGGTAGAAGGATAGGACAGTGTTCCAGTAAGACGTGAAGGGAGATGTTACTAATGGAGATACATTCCTAGGAGTGGGACAGGAAGTGAAGTCAAAGGAGGTCTAAACTCATGGCCTCTGTTTTGTTCAGTGAAGTAGAAGGACTTTCTTATGCTGAAAGTAAAGGAGGAGAGGATGAAGCAGAAGTTTGAGTGAAGTGGTGAAATTCTAGAATATTCCCTAAGAGGAGTGGGAAAGGAAGTTGACCAGGGCCAAGAAGGGTGTTGCAAGCACCACTGATGATCCAGCTCTGGTCCATGACCTTTATAGTAAGCACTAGTCTACATGGTTGTGATTTTTGCCCCCAACAACTTTACCAGCCTCGGTATGGAAATGGGGGCTTCATGGCTGGATTCTATCAGGGTAAGGTTTTGTTGGAGAGTTGAAAGAGGAGGTCAAAGGAGCATAGTTTCCAGGGAAGTGGCTTAAGGGCAGTTTAAATGATGGACTGTAGAGTCTAGGCCAGGAGGAAGCTGAGAAGTTGGCTAAAAATGGAAGGATCCAGGGATTGGAGGTTTTGTTGAAATCAAAGAAAAAGTAAAATAGGAGTAATGACATGAAAGAGTGAGAAAGCTGGGCCCAGAGAATAAGATAACAGAGTTATCTGAGAGAATGTTACAGAGAAAGGGTCATTCTGGATAATGAAAAGGCCTGATAGATGTGATTCTCCATTCTGCACATCATCTATGGTGCTTCAAAACATCATTTGCCCAGGCCTCCCTTTCAGAAATTCTGATAGGGTAGGTTCTGAGTGGGCTGAAGATATTCAGATTTTTGTGAAACTCTGCAGGTTATTCTGATGAGCAGCCCTGGTTAAGAACCAATCATGTAATGGTGGCCATGGGAATGGATTGAAGGAGTGGGAAGGAGAAGTTCATTAAAGGACTTAAAAGGAGAGGGTGTGTGTGACAGAGGTGCCCATCTGTATATTATGTTTAACAGCAAGATGGCAGCACTTAGTGTTGGAAAGAATACTGGGAGCCAAAGTCAATGATAAAGGGGACTTGGCCAGGAGAACTAAATGGCAGTGCCCGCAAAGGAGGGGGCTTTGTAGACAAGTGCAGAATTGCTTATCTCAAACAATTTGGAATAAAAATGAGGCAACTCTGCCCTTCTCTATTGCCCTAGGCCTAGAGACGTGGAATGGGGAAGAATGATCAGCGTCCATCAGGATTATCTGAGAAAGTGATACCTTCGTTGGATAGCAGGGTTTAAAATGATTTTTCTCAACCCCAGCTGCTTAAGGAAATACTGGAGGGCCTTTAAAAATCAACGATTCTGGGGACAACCCCAGAGTAAATCTGAATCTCTAGCAGTAGGGCTCTGAAATCTCTCTCTACCACCTCTCCAACTCTCTCTCTCTCTCTCTCTCTCTCACTCACTCTCTGACTTTTTTGAAGTTCCCACACAAAAGTGATGCATAGTGAGGTTTGAGAACCTAAGGCAGGAAGTAAACAGTGCCTTTAATGAAGAGATTGGAGTGAAGGTGTAGAGGGATTTTAATGGTAAATTCTAGTCACTAGAGGAAATGCAAAACATTGGAGTGAAGAATATAGGAGATGGCAGATGACTTCCCCTTTAAAATGTAGGGGGATGGAGAAAGATGTCAAGATGAAAGACCCTGGAGAGACTAGCTGACCCCTGGAGTTACAGCCAGAACCCATACATATGCAGAGGGTCCCAGTACTAAACACCATTTGTGATTTGTGGTCTAGTCAGCAATTTGTGACCTTTGTTCTAGGTTCTGATAGAATATGGTTGATAGTCTTACAAAGTGGTGCTTCTTCTTTGTGCTTCTGCTCTCTGCAAATATCAATCCAGAGCTGAACAGACTGCATCTTATGAGCCCAAGATTCAGGTTAGGCTGAATCTTAATATAAACAACCAATTCTCTGAGAATTTTCTAGAGGAGATACAGACAATTCTAGTATTCCTTAAAAGAAAAAGACAGAAAATGTTCTAACTTAGGATCCAGTCACTGAACTTTTGCTGAAGATTAGGCTCAGATCTATTGATTTTTTTAATGCTACTGAATAATAAATGTGGAAGTTGCTCAGTCATGTCTGACTTTTTGTGACCCCATGAACTGTAGACCACCAGGCTCCTCTGTCCATGGGGATTCTCCAGGCAAGACTACTCAAGAATACTGAAGTGGGTTGCCATTTCCCTCTCCAGAGGATGTTCCCAACCCAGGGATTGAACCTGGTCTCCTGCATGGCAGGCAGATTATTTTACCTTCTGAGCCACCAGGAAAGCCTGAATAATAAACAGTGCAACTACTAAGAGCTTTGGTTCTGTGGACACAGCTGGGACCTAGATTCAAATCCTGGCTTTGTCGGCTGTTGAATCCTGCATATGTGGTTTAACTTAATTGAGTCTCACTTTCTTCATCTATACAACAATGTGTGTGTGTGTGAGTGCACACTCACTAAGTCATATCCAACTCTTTGCGACCTCATGGACTGTAGTCCGCCAGGCTCCTCTGTCCATGGAATTTTCCAGGCAAGAATACTGGAGTGGGTTGCTATTTATTTCTCCAGGGTATCTTTCCAACCCAGGGATTGAACCTGCCTCTCTTGTGTCTCCTGCATTGGCAGGCAGATTCTTTACCAGCTGAGCAGCTCTGCCTTATAAAATTGTGGTTGAAATTAAATGAGATAACCCTAGAAACACTCTGCACGTGGTAAATATTCTCTAAATGCTAGTGACTACGGGTACAGACGTAAGCTGTGTGCTAGGAAATGTGAGAATGAGTAAGATACAGTCTCTGCTGTCAAGTGTCTCGAATTTTAGCTACAGAGATAGGTACGTAAAGAAGAAATGAAAATGCAGTGTTAATCAGGGCCAAGCTCAGAGTATACACTGGGTCACTCTATGGGAGCAGGAAGAGAAGGGCATTTAACTTTGTCTGCAGAAAGAAGACAGGAAAAGTCTTGCCAAAGGAGAGAGAATGCAAGAGTGAGTCTTCAAGAGTAAGGATTAATGGGAGTTGTCCACACAAAGCAGAAGCATGTGGTAAGAAGTCAGGCTTTCCAGGCCTCAGCCTAGCACGTGTAAAAGCTTGGCAGTAAGAGAGAAGCTGGCAGTTGAGGGAGTATGAAATGGATAAGGAATAGTGGGGGGTCACAGCAAGAATAGACAGTAGAGAGGGAAGCCGGGGGCAGATCATGCAGGCCCTTGGCTCACATGCTAGGGTGCATGATCTTTGAACATCTGGATAATGCAGGGTCTTAAAGGCAGGAATGTGCTCAGATACATATATTTCAAAAGATAATTCTGGCCACAGAGTAATGAATCACAGAGGGCAAAATTGGAGATAGTAAGACCTGGTGAAAAATGCTGGTGCCTTGGGCTAAGATGATGATGATTTGTGGAGATGAAAGAAAGAAAATGGATCCAAAAGGAGTTAGAACCTGATGACTGATTAAGATTGAATTAACGAAGGAGTCAAAGAAGCTCCCAAATTTAGGATTTGAGCAGTTGGATCAATATTGAAATACCCAATAGCCAGAGTAAGCATGTGTCTAAGACCCAGCAAATTAGGGCACCCAAAATGTGAAAACATTTTGGTTTGGGATATACAGTAGTTAGACAAGTTAATCATCATAGGAACATCAGAACTTTTGTGGCTTCCTTACCTTTTTTATGAAGTAGGATTGTTTTTATTTGAGAGAGAGAAAGTCATAATCTTTTCATTGCTTAGAGTCTCCCAAAGAGGAGGAGTCCAAGGCCTTAATCCTTCTCTGATCTGGGCAGTGAGTGGTTATCATTTCACTGAGAATATGGACACTGAAGGAGGAGCAGTTTGGATGTCCTGCCTCTGTTACAATTAGTGCTAGATGATGAGAATGGCATAATTAGGCTGGTAAGGGACTGGCAATCAGGTGGCCTTAGGGAGACACCATTAAGCTGATTCTTGTCATTCAGCTTAAGTAGAGGAGCTTCCCTTGTAGCTCAGTCAGTAAAGAATCTGCCTGCGGTGCAGGAGACATGGGTTTGATCCCTGGGTTGGGAAGATCCCCTGGAGAAGGAAATGGCAACCCACTCAAGTATCCTTGCCTGAAAAATCTCATTGACAGAGGAGCCTTGTGGGCTGCAGTCCATGGGGTCGCCAAGAGTTGGGCATGACTGAGCAACTAACACTTATTTACATATCAGTCAACATGCTTCAGTTGTGCTGCCGTTGCTAACAGAGAAATAGGGAGAGCCTGTTTGCTGGCAAGAGAGATCATGAATGCAAATTGATACCATGATTAAAGATATAGCCTAAGCTAGGGGTTCTTAACCTGGATCCTAGGGAAATTTTGAGCCTCTGAAGTTATATTCAGAAGTGTGTATAGTCCAATTTTGTAGACAGAAGTACCACGGCTTTCTTTAGATTTTTCATAGTGGTCTTTGATAACCAGAATGGTCACCAACCACCAGTAGATTTACTGTGAAGTAAATACAGCTGCTTCTTCAGAGTTTCTCACTTGGGATTCTTCCAAGGCTCTTGAAGGAGTCCTACCACTTTTGTATTATTTTTACTTGAAGGGAATATTCCTCTCAAATCACATAAAGTCTTTGTACCCACAAAATCTATATCTACCCCTGCCAACCACAGATTAGGAAACTACCCAACATGAGTTAGTATCTGGGAGTGAATGCCATCCAAGAGAAATGAATGCCAAAGACTGTACTAGGAAAGGAAAGGCAGAATAAGAAATGCCCATCAAATAAAGAATGATTACTTAGGGAGGAGGAGGAGGATCAGACCACATTGTCAAGAAAACAGAAGGGTGGTTAGCCATGTTCAGCATGAATGGGAGATCAGGAAAGAGGAAAATAAGAAAATGATTACAGGAGTAGCTGGGTGATCAGTGGTGATCAGTGGACTGGCTAGAACAGAAAGCTGAGTGTTTTGTTTGCCTTTCTGGACAAGTAAAAGTGGTAGCTGAACAATTATAATGGTAGTTATGGTCTATAAACATGCAAGGGAAGTAGAAGTACCTACAGAAAATGCTAATCTTCATTGTTCAGTTAAAATGATAGTCAATAAAATAGATGCACTGTAAATGTGGAATCTATACTGAGTTGAATTTAGATGGCACACATATACTTTTCAAAATGAGTCCTAAGTGTGTTCCATGGCCAGGCCAAGACTTTGAGTGACCCTTGTCCCCTTCACCCACTTCCCCTGACCACCTAATCTTTCTTTCCTAATCTTGTATCTTAATCCCCTTACTTCCTGAATTTCCATATTTGTGTCCCATATCTCTGTCCCCAAATAGAAGCCATAAGAGTGACCGTTGGATATGAAATGTTTTGAATTTTAAATTTATCCTGGGTAGCCCACAGAACCAGTAATCCATTATGGTTGATTGAATGTTGTCTAAAAATCAGGGCAAGGAAACATCTATTTGAACCAGAATGTTCTAAATTTGCCACCCTGGCAGCTCTAAAGTTGATTGGTTTCAATTGGGCAAAACTGGTTCATGCTGACTTACCCTGTATTAGGAGGCTATTACTTTTTTGACTGTGAAATGCAGCCATAGCAGAGATACATACTCAAATTTGCTGATATATAAATACCATCTTACAGTGTTTCCACAATAACTTCCTCCTGGGATCATTTTGAGATAGACTAATTTCATTACAGTTCCCAAATTTATTTCTTCAGTGATTATTCCTTTAAAGTTTTTTTGACTTATTAGTTATTGAAATATTTATTCATAATTGTGTCACTGAAAAATCTGTTACTTAAGGACGATGATTTTGAATGGCTACTATGACAAAATTTATAAGGACATGGAAGAATAGCTACAAAATATTGGAATTGGTTTGAAGTTTCTAGTTCAGTTCAGTTGCTCAGTGGTGTCTGACTCTTTGCAGCCCCATGAACTGCAGCATACCAGGCCTCTCTGTCCATCACCAACTCCCAGAGATTACTCAAACTGATGTCCATTGAGTCGGTGATGCCATCCAAACATCTCACCCTCTGTTGTCCCCTTCTCTTCCCACCTTCAATCTTTCCCAGCATCAGGGTCTTTATAAATGAGTCAATTCTTCGTACCAGGTGGCCAAAATATTGGAGTTTCACTTCAGCATCAGTCCTTCCAATGAATATTCAGGACTGATTTCCTTTAGGATAAACAGGTTGGATCTCTTTGCTTTCCTCGGGACTCGTTAAGAGTCTTCTCAAACACCACAGTTCAAAAGCATCAATTCTTTGGTGCTCAGCTTTCTTTATAGTCCAACTCTCAGATCCATACGTGACTACTGGAAAAACCATAGCCTTGACTAGACGGACCTTTGTTGACAAAGTAATGTCTCTACTTTTTAATATCTGTCTAAGTTGGTTACAACATTTCTTCCAAGGAGCAAGTGTCTTTTAATTTTATGGCAGCAGTCACCATCTGCAGTGATTTTGGAGCCCTCCAAAATAAAGTCTGTCACTGTTTCCATTGTTTCCCCATCTGTTTGCCATGAAGTGATGGGACCAGATGCCGTGATCTTACTTTTCTGAATGTTGAGTTTTAGGCCAGCTTTTTCACTCTCCTCTTTTACTTCCATCAAGAGGTTCTTTAGTTCTTCACTTTCTGCCATAAAGGCAGTGTCACCTGCATATCTGAGGTTATTGANTTGTTTCCCCATCTGTTTGCCATGAAGTGATGGGACCAGATGCCGTGATCTTACTTTTCTGAATGTTGAGTTTTAGGCCAGCTTTTTCACTCTCCTCTTTTACTTCCATCAAGAGGTTCTTTAGTTCTTCACTTTCTGCCATAAAGGCAGTGTCACCTGCATATCTGAGGTTATTGATATTTCTCCTGGCAATCTTGATTCCAGCTTGTGCTTCATCCAGCCCAGCATTTCTCATGATGTACTCTGTATATAAGTTAAATAAGCAGGGTGACAATATATAGCCTTGACGTACTCCTTTCCTGATTTGAAACCAGTCTGTTGTTCCATGTCTGGTTCTAACTGTTGCTTCTTGACCTGCATACAGATTTCTCAGGAGGCAGGTCAGGTGGTCTGGTATTCCCATCTCTTGAAGAATGTTCCACGGTTTATTATGATCCTCATAGTCAATAAAACAGAAGTAGATATTTTTCTGGAACACTCTCTCTTTTTCAGTGATTCAGTGGATGTTGGCAATTTGATCTCTGGTTCCTCTGCGTTTTTAAATCCAGCTTGAGCATTTAGAAGTTCACAGTTCACGTATTGCTGAAGCCTGGCTTGGAGAATTTGAGCATTACTTTGCTAGTGTGTGAGATGAGTACAATTGTGTGGTAGTTTCACATTCTTTGGCATTGCCTTTCTTTGGGATTGGAATGAAAACTGACCTTTTCCAGTCCTGTGGCCNTTCAGTCTCAGGAATCTGATTACTGTGAGGTGAGTAGCCCAGCCCACAGAGCTGTCATGCTGTTCTTCCATGCAGATAGCAATTGTGAGGGCCAGTCCTTGGAATCATTCATTAATGGCTGAAATGAACAGATCATCTTTCAGTTTTACACAGATGGATAGCCTGGGTCTGGCTTGTTCATTGTGGTCTGGTCTGAATCTGATGGAAATAAAGAAACCCCTATATTTTACTGAATTTTTTCCAAAGGTGCTGACTGTCAGCAAAATTGTGCAATCCTAGAAATTGGTTTCGGACTTCCCTCTTTTGGGCCCCACAAACACCTCCTTCTCTCGCCGCGCCCCCCTCCCCTCCCCACCACCAGCTGAAATTACCCACTGAAAATTCTTTCTCTTAATTTACCCTCAAATAGAGCCAATATGAGGGGTTTTTTGTTGTTGTTGTTTTGTTTTTTTTACTTTATTTTACTTTACAATACTGTATTGGTTTTGGCATACATTGACATGAATCCGCCACGGGTGCACATGAGCTCCCAAACATGAACCCCCCCTCCCCAATATGAGTTTAGAGAGTTCTTTTGTTTTTTGTTTGGTTGTTTGCAGAAATCAAAATGTTCATTATGCCAAAGAGAAAATCTTTTCATGGATGGACATCTTAGTTTATATGGAGGACAATACATTGATTGACTTTTCTGTCACTGAAACCACATCATGAGCCCCAATTTTAAATACTAGTATTTAGTGATTTCTTAAATCCTTGTCCTTTAAAGTGAATGGTTTGTTTCTCATTTAAGAAATTGCTCTGGTTGGAAGTTTTTGTCGTATTACTGTCGTTTTTTCCTTTTGGTTTTGAGTGGCTGATTTTCATCACTTTGTGCCTATTGTGTCACGATGTTTTTTTAATCCTATCTTTAGTATAATTTATGAATACAAATTATAATGGCTCTGATGAAAGGGGTCACTGTAAAAGCTTGTTTTGTAATTCAGAGTTGTAAACAAGGTTTCCTGTTCACTTGCTTTGCATCAGTAGATGGCAGCACACACTTTCCTGTGACTGATAATGGACCTGGGGGTGCCATTTTCTTTGAATAGCAGTTAAATTCAGAAACAGGAGCACATCAAAATGGTCATCTTTTGGTAATTCTTATGGGACTTCCCTGATGGCTCAGCTGGTAAAGAACCCACCTGACAATGCAGGAGACCTAAGAGATGTGAGTTCAACCCCTGGGATCCCCTGGAGAAAGAAATGACAATCCACTCCAGTATTCTTGGCTGGGAAATCCCATGGACAGGGGAACCTGGTGGGTTACAGTCCATGGGGTTGCAAAAGAGTCAGACATGATTGAGCATGTGCACATATATACACACAGTCCTTATGAAAGGATTCATTCCCAGTTTTTGTTATTGTTGTTTTTATCCTGCATACCACAGAAATAAAAGTTGAATCATTTACTACCATAAAACCTTGTTAACTAATGCCTGCCAATTGGGTTTGGTCATAATTCAGAAAGTGGCTTGGGCTGAAGCTTACTTACTTTTGTTCCATCTACAGAAAACAGTTTGCTCAGCAACGTATAGTATAACTTTCTTGGAAGACTTTAAACTATTAATAAAACTTTGGTTTGAAGTAACTTTAAAATCATCATTTCATTAAAAAAAATTAAGTTCCAGGTCCTTACTAACCATTAATAGCTAGCTTGAATAAGAGTAGTTCACAGTGTTATAGAAATCTGGGAGGCAATTTGTAAAATGAAATAGCAACTCAGGAATCATTAAATTGGTAGTAAATATAACTCAAGTAAAATACATCTCTGTATTAAAATATGGGGCATTTGCAAAATGAAATTCCTAATTTCATTTGCCTTTAATTCAACAGATATTTATTGAGTAACCGATGTATTCCACACACAGCTTTATATGAAGAAGCACTGGGGATACAAGATGCATAAGACATGGCTCCTGTCCTTACGACACGCTCTATAAGGGGATGTCAAATACCTAGATATAGATAGAAGGATGATGGATTAAGTACAAAGAAGGAGAGCAAGAACAAAAGCAAGAAAAAAGCCAAAGTGTCAGAAAGAGAGAGAGAGAGAGAGAAGGTGCAATAGTAGTACAGAGAAGTTATTGACTTTATTCCAAAAAATCAAGGAAGACTTCCTAGAAGAGGCTTAACTGAAGCTGAGTTGAAGCTGCATAAGAACTTGCCAGGAAAAAAAACTTAGAAGGACATTCTAGGCAGAGACTAGCACACAAAGGAGGTATAACGGCATATGCTTGGGAATGTTAACTCATTCAATACCACTCGAATATAGAATTGATGGTAGATGTTGATACTAGAGTTATAAGAGAAGAAGCTAAATCACGTAGCAGGATCTGATCATGAGCTGCAAGTTGTTCATTTTGGTGAGAGCATAAGGTTCTAGTGGGGGAGATGAGATGGAGAATGATGCAGGAGCCAGATATGAAGGACCTTGGATTCCATGCCAAGGAGTTTGAGCTTTACCCTGTAGGTGTTGGGGAAGCCTCCAGGAAACCTGAACTGGAGAATCACTTGATCAGGTCTGTACTTAGAGCATCCTGATAGAGGTGTAGAGCCTAGACTGAATGGGTGGAGGCTGAAAATTTTGAGCCCAGTTAGGAGGCTGTTGTATAGTTCAAACAAAAAATGATGAGGGCCCAACTAGAACAGTAGTAATGAGGAAACGATAGATTCAAAAGGTATCTAGGAGGTAAACAGAGATAGGCCCAGGACTCAGTAGAAAATTCCATGTGGGGATGAAGGTAAGGGATGAGTCAAGGTGATTGCCAGATTTCTGACTTGGGCACCTAATTCGTGGGATGGTAGTACCATCGACTGAGATTGGGAATACAAGCGGAAAAAACTTACAGTAACTCACATATGGTAAGTCTTCTTTAACCTAACGGGAACATGGACTTGCTTGTTTTACAAAAAAAAACAAACAACAAAAACCTAACCACCATGGATGAACAACCCATGAGTGAAACATTCATTATTTTTTCAAGTACTGGTAATTCTGAATTAAATTGTTCACTAGCCCAGAACGTAGATCATGTCTAAATTAGTACAAAGTATTGTCTGTAGCACACAGTTTAGCTCTGGAATACAATTTTTCTTGTTCACATTCATTTGGTTAACAGATTCAGTAAAAACCATTGTTCTGGGCACTGAAGTTACCAGAATGAAAAGACAATGTTCTGGCCCTCAGAAAGCAGGATGTTTGGGGCTTCCCAGGTGGTGCTTGTGGTAAAGAACCCACCTGCCAATGCAGGAGATGTAAGAGAAGCGGGTTCAATCCCTGGGTAGGGAAGATCCCCTAGAGGAGGACATGGCAACGCAATCCAGTATTCTCGCCTGGAGAAACCCAGGGACAGAGGAAGGGCCTGGCGGGCTACAGTCCATGGGGTCACACGACTGAGATGACTTAGCCACACACAAGTCTGATTAGAAGGATCAGACAAGAATTCACAAGGGATAACTTGATATTATACTTACATAATCAATAGGAATTCATGGGATTGATAAGAAAGGGAAAGAGGGAGCATGTCCAAAGACCAGAGCCTTGGATAGTGATGGTGTTGCTAGGATATAAAGTAGGAAGGTTGGAGAGGAGAGGAATAATTTAAGGTTAGACTTGACTGGGTAGGAGCTAGCTGCTGCTCGATGGTAAAGGGCCTTCTATTCCCGATGAAAATTTTGAACTTGATCCTATAGTAAGGAGGAACTTCTGAGGATTTATGGATAATGGAGTGAAATCACTCTGAAGTAGGCTGACCTTACATCTCAGTTTACCCAATACAGTCTTGGTTTATGAATTATATGGTTACCCTATTCCAGAGGCATTGTGGAAAAAGAATTAAAGGCAGAGTATAGAGTTAGGTAGTGACTAGCACAGACGTTTGAACAATAGATATTGAGAGCCTAAACAATGGCAGTGGCCATGGGCATGAAGAAGAGAAAATGGATAAGAGTGACAATTAGCAGATAGACTCCATAATTAGATCATGTGTATAAATCTTTTTTTTTTTTAACTGATTCCACACTTCTTTGAATAGGGGCCATGTTAGTAAGATATAACTTAAAGGTAATGTTACTGATGTTTAAGATAATTTAAAAGTACTGATGCCGATACTGAGGTTCAGATAGAGAAAGGAGAGCTGAAAGTATCCAGATAAATGATTCCCTTCAAAGTTGTCCTCTTTCGAACCTATTCCCATGATGCTGCTATGGCACAGAATTTTCCTGTGCCTATTTGAGCATTGCATTGAAGAGTCAATGTCATTTCCTTTAGATTCATTCTGAGTGATGGCAAGTATTGATCCTCTGAGTAGTGGACTTGACTTGTAAAACCAGTATTTTTTCCCAGAGCCAAATAGGATAAATGAATGGTTTTCTTATGTGGTTTGTCAACTTATTGCACAATGTTTGAAACAAAAACAGTAAATAGATAAGTGCTTGGCCAGGGATGAATTGGTAAGCACAGAGGGAATCCAGAGTGACTGCTAATCCATACAAGATTTCTTTTTAGGATGAAACAAGTGTTCTAAACTCAGATTATGGTAAAATTTAGTAAATTTGCACAAGCCTAAAGATTTACTCAAAGCCATTTAATTGTGTACTGTAAATGAGTGAACTTGATGGTATGGAAATCATATCTCAGTTAAACTGTTAACAATGTTTTGAATGCTAGCAGGGTCCTAGGTTCAAGGATGTGTGGAGATTTTTAGGATTTTATTTTATAATTATACAATTTTTTAATTGAAGTATAATTGTCTTACAATATTATATTACTTTCAGGTATCTGGGGATGTATGTTTTGCTGTCTCTTATACACATCTAGATGTGTATAAGAGACAGCTTTACATNTTCAAGGATGTGTGGAGATTTTTAGGATTTTATTTTATAATTATACAATTTTTTAATTGAAGTATAATTGTCTTACAATATTATATTACTTTCAGGTATCTGGGGATGTATGTTTTGTAAAAAAAAAAAACAACAAGCCTCATTACTAAACTGTGTTCTTTATTAGACCCATCCCCATCCCCCATTGCCCTTAGTATAGTACTGGGTACATATTAATTGCTCAAGAGATATTTATCCAGCAGAACTGAATGTACTGCAGAATTGAATGTACTCAACTTCACTCTAATTCAGAGAAGACAGTGATTTTATTAAATACTGTGTTCAAGTCTTTAGATGTTTTTATCTCCTAATCTACAGTATCCTTTTATGAGAACTTTTTTATAAATGTTGGGTTATGATTAGTTCTTTTGTTGCCTAAACATCATCAATTTTGAGTATAAGCATCTGGGTTATTACTACTAGTTTAATTAATATATTACTGTTTATTACTTTAATAAAATGTATCATTATCCATATAAATTTTAGAAACCACATGAGAATGTTTCTCTAACATTTTATTTGTCCTTGGCTCTAGCATCTTAAATTTTAGTATTAAATAGAGGCAAATCAATCAATTTAAATGTCTCTCTCTCTCTTTCTTCCCTCCCTCCCCTCAGGAAGCATTGTAAGTGTTGGTGACCCAAAGAAAAAATACACAAGATTTGAAAAAATAGGTCAAGGGTAAGTGATTATATATATGAAGACCGTGTGTGCATGCATGCACGTTAGCTTATATGAAAACTCCTACCCCCTCTACATCTGTATGGATGTTAATGCTTAAGATCCTGTTTCATTGTCAAAGTGTAAAGTGACAGATGGTGGGGAAGGTCCTTATTGAATGATCCAGAGGTGGGCAGAGTTGACGGATTGAGTAAGGAAGAAATAGATTAGTAATCCCTGAGTGGGATGGAGTTCATCATTTTCACCTAGTATGCTTATAAGAATGGAGATTCCCAGGCCCTGCTGCCAGAGATTTGGCTCAGAAGTCTGGAGTGGGGCCTAGTAACCTGAACTTTGGAGCCGTTTCCTCAAATAATCCTGACCCATCAGCTAGACCTGGAAACCAGGGGGTTAGATCATTCAGGGGAGCTAAAGGTGAGAGTCACCAGTTCTACAAGTCAGCTATAAATAGACATGTTTCTCAAGCCTCCATATGAAACTAAGCAGGAGTGCCTGAGTAGGCAACAGGGTTTGTAATAGGAAAATGGTTTGTTTAAAGAGAAATGAAGCATTCTAAAGGGGTGTCCTTATATTGGGTTGGCCAACAGATTCATTTGGGTTTTTGTTAAGATGTTACACAAAATCCCAAACAAATTTTTTGGCCAATACAATATCTAGGTGTACCAACTCCTGTATGCCAGGAACCAAGATGGCAACCCAGAGGTCTCCTGACTGAGACTGGGGCTGGGAAGAGAGGGATACAGCTGATGTACCTGCAAAATTGTGCTATCCCCTCAGCTAAAGGAGTCTGTTTTCAGGTAGGAGAATGTAGGATTTCTTCAGCCACCTCACTGTTTTTCCTGGGATTCTTAGGTTCAGGAAATTATATATTGTATATAAGTTGAACTACTTTTTTGTGATTTTTATATTTTATTTCTTTCTCCCTCTGTCCCGCCCAACTTTTGTACTTTTGAAATTGCCAACTTCTGTCAGGAAATGAGGGAAAGGATTCATTAGACATTTTGACTAGAGGGTAAGAGGGACACTCGGGGGATTGTGCCTGGTGGGAATAAAGGTGAGAAGACCCTAAGAGGAAGGCAGAAACTCAGGGAGAAATATATGGCAGTGTCTTCTTCCAATGGAAACTGTAATGGTGATGCATTTGAACTTTCTAGGAGAGTAAAATGTATACCTGTTTGTGCTCTTGCTTCATTCCTCATCATTTGTGTCACTGGTATTCTCACTCGATCATTAAAAAAAAAAGTTTTGTGGTGTCTAGAGGTCCCCTAAAACTTAGCAAGTCAAGTAGTATTTCTGCCCATTGGTCTAGGACAGTGCTGTCCAGTAGAACTTTCCAGGATGGTAGAGATGGTCTACATCTGCACTGTTTTATGTGGTAACCACTAATATTTGGCTGTATAAAAGTGAAAGTCACTCAATCATGCCCAACTCTTTACAACCCCATGGACTATACAGTCCATGGAATTCTCCAAGCCAGAATGCTGGAGTGGGTAGCCTTTCCCTTCTTCAGGGGATCTTCCCAACCCAGAGATCGAACTCAGGTCTCCCACATTGCAGGTGGATTCTTTATCAGCTGAGCCACAAGGGAAGCCCAAGAATATTGGAGTGGGTAGCATATCCCTGGAGAAGGCAATGGCATCCCACTCCAGTACTCTTGCCTGGATACTCCCATGGGAGGAGCCTGGAAGGCTGCAGTCCATGGGGTCGCTGAGTCAGACACGACTGAGCGACTACACTTTCACTTTTCACTTTCATGCATTGGAGAAGGAAATGGCAACCCACTCCAGTGTTCTTGCCTGGAGAATCCCAGGGATGACGGAGCCCAGTGGGCTGCCGTCTGTGGGGTCGCACAGAGTCGGACACGACTGAAGCAACTTAGCAGCAGCAGCAGCAGCATATCCCTTCTCCAGCAGATCTTCCCAACCCAGGAATAGAACCGGGGTCTCCTGCATAGCAGGTGGATTCTTTACCAACCGACTTATCAGGGAAGCTATGGAGCATTTCAAATGTGTCTAGACTAAATGAGAGCTATTTATTTGCATAAATTTATTTGTTCACACATTTATTGAATACCAACTATGTGCCAGGTACTATGCTAAGTGCAGGAGAAACAGAGCTTGCTAATGATAGTGTGGGCTCTCAGGGAACTTATAATCTATAGTGATGAATGCTTGAACAGGCTAAATAGGATACCTTGGGTGACATGCCTACTCAGTTCACCAAAGTGTAGGGCAGGATTGGCTTCTGTAGCCATTATTTCCCACCTGGAGTTTTCCTTCTTAGCTTCCAGTGAACTGGTTGTTTTAGTTAAGTTAGGAAGCTATGCCTTCTCAAGTCCATGTATCAATACAAGCCTCAACTCACTTTCTTTTTGTCCAAAATGTTAGCACCATAAGACAGGTTAAAAAACATATTATGTACTAAGGAAACTTGGAAGAGAAAAGTTACCTTTTAGATTTTATTTTAATTGAATTGAGTCTTTGGTGGAGCTAACATTGCAAAGTGATACACAATCCATAGAGAAATAGCATTCCAGATCTTTGCTGTCCAGTATGGTAGCCATGTGGCTATTGAGCCCTGGAAATGTAACTAGTCCAAATTGAGATATACTGTAATTATAAAATAGACACCTGATTTCAAAAAGTTACTATGAAATAAATGATGCAAAATACCATAATAATAAGATTTATATTGATTATATGTTGAACTGATATTTTAATACGTTAAGTAAAATGTTATTAATATTAATGTCACTTTTAAGCTTTTTCAAATATAGCTTCCCCCCAAATTTAAAATATGGCACACGTTAATATGTTTAATGAACAACACTGCCCTAGTTGTAGATTTAAATGGTAGCTTTATGTTTGTTCATAAAGTGTTTTTTTCAGAGTTGTCTTTTGGGGCATGAAAGATGTTATAATTTTGTTTTGATTGCTTATTCTGACTAAGACCCAACCGAGCCAAAAACATCACTGAATTTAGAAAAGAAAAAAGTAAGAGATGGTTTCAAATATCTCCCAGATACCAGGTAATGAAGCAAGATTGATTTCTCCAAGAACAAAGATTAGACTGCCAGGCTATTTTGCATACCAAAGAGATTTCCCCTCCTGGATGGTATTTGTGCCTCTAACCTCTGAAGGTGCAAAAGGAGAGTTCTCTTTTTCTGCATACCTTTGTAAAGCTTTTGCAGTCTAAAATGAAAAATCAAAGCAGAAATCCTGCTTGCCACTGCAGAAAGATTTAACATCCCAACAAGTTCATCATTTTCAAGAATGATGAAACTGGCAGATAGTTCACTCACAGACCACATTCAGCTTTTAAATAAGCCCTTAGAGGGTAGGGAGTCTTTTTTGGGGGGGACTTTTTTCTCAATTTACCTAATTTTATTACAGTTATATTTGATTAGGCTTCATACTCAAAATATTAATTTGCTCTAACAGCATTATTTTACAGGGAGGAGTTGAATTGGCCCCAAGCTATTTGGTTTTACATTTTCTATTGCCTAAATACTGATGGTTCCCCCAAACCTATCACTTTCTTTGCATTCTTTTTTTTTAAATTTTAATTGGAAGATAATTGCTTTAAAAAGATGTGTTGGTTTCTGCCATACAACAATGTAAATCAGCCATAAGTACACACATATATATGTATGTATCTCCCTTTTCTCATGAGCCTCCCTCCCAGCCTCCCCCCAGGACTCTTTTTGATTTATCCTTTTTATAGCCTTTTATTGTCTAGCACAGTCCTTTTGTACTTAGCAAATCCCCCTAAAACAGTTTTAATCAACAGCCAGAGTTCATTTGGCCAAGCTCAAAGATTTATATAGCTTCCTCTGTCTGCTTTCCCCATTTCTCTTGATCTGTTTTTGCCCCAATAAATATTTAACTAATAAAAATGTTTGACTTTCTTACTCTCCCTTTCTTCTGTCCTCTATCTTTTCCTGAGTATATGCGTGTCTTTCTAGCTCCTTCTGTCTCTCTCTTTTTTTCCCAATGTGTCTTCAACTGTTTCTCATAATGACTAAATCAGCCTCACATTCTCCTTTGGCTGTTGGGCTATTTGTGTGTGTCACATGTCTATCTTTTTTATCCATGTTAGCTTCACCTTCTGCCCATTTTCACATACACATCCAACTAAAATGGTCATCATATAAAATCAAGATGCATTTACATAGCTATTAAAGATGTAAGCTAGTAACAAATCTATTTATTTACTCTATCGTTTATTTAATAAACTCATTTTTTTTTCATTTTTGAGTAGATTTTTGCTCTCTTAATTTTAAAGGGAATGAGCAAAATATTGATTTATTTCTCTCCAGACCAGGAAAAAAACACTTAAATTTCCTTTTACTTAAATTGCTCTCAATGGATTTTCCCATGAAATATGGACCCAAGTTAGATAAACTAGATTCTGCTCTCAATATATGGGCTTCGTTGGTGGCTCACTGGTAAAGAATCTGCCTACAACTCAGGAGATGCAGGTTCCATCCCTGGTTGGGAAGATCCCTTGGAGAAGGAAATGACAACTCACTGCAGTACTCTTGCCTGGGAAATCCTATGGGCAGAGGAACCTGGCAGGCTACAGTCCATGGTGTCGCAGAGTCAAACATGACTGAGAGACTAAACAACTGCAGTTATCAATGTATAGAGTTTTTATTTTCTTTTCAAACTTATGGAGTTTGGGTTTTTTAAAAAATTGTTTTGCTTTACCTACTATGATGGTGACATTCAAACCTGTGTCAGTAACCATTTGGTGCTAGGAATAATCAGCCCCAGCCTTCCATTTTTAGCTCCCTGGAGCACAACAACTTACTATTGGGAGCCAGATTTGAGAGGAACCTCTCCATTAATCACCCTCATCTACTTGGAAAATGAAAATTTTCCAGTATGGGTTCCTGCTCTCCCAGCATTCAGGCCTGGGGCCAGAGTATTGGACTTCATCTCTCATAAATCAAATTTCAGAATTGCATGTTTAATCATCTGAGGTCATAGCTGTGACTTGAATGCTAAAAATGACATTATTTTATCAGATTTGCTGTGAAAAGTATGCTATAAGTGGCCACCAAATCTAAATATTTAGAGCAGATGTATGTATAGTTTAAAAAGAAACAGAAAAAGAAAACAGGACTGGTAACCCAGAAATTATCATTAACTTGACAATATGAGTTTCTCAGAAATATATCTGGTGGAGATTTAAGCATCTTCACTCTCTAGGATAGTTATAGAAAAGAACTTGTTTAATAAATGAGGTAGGGTGAGACAGTGAAATGAAATATTGATTTTTCCATCAGCAGCTGTCATTGGCTCACCTGTGCAACTCCTGATTAAGCAGTAGCTGTGTGACAGAGGGCTGAATCTGTGGAACACGGCAGCTGTCTGAACAGATTTCTCATTTTAAGGTCTTTCCTTAAATGAGAGTGCACTGAAAATAAACCTTTTTTCTCTTTCAAGTTTCTGTTTGTTTTCTCTTCAACATTTTAATAGAAAAATATTTTTCAGGAAGCAGCTCAGAGGAAATGGTTTGGATCCAGTTTAACAAATAATGTGTTTCATTCAGCAAACTTTTGTCAAGGGTCTACTATGTAGAATGCAGAGTAGTAGTTAAGAACTAGGTTCTAGGAGTCAACAGAGACCTTACTAGCTCTCAGAACATTTAACGCAGAGAAATGGAGAGTTGTATTAAGGAATAAGCTGGACCGCCTCACTCCCAGATGCATCTACCTTTCCCCCATCTTTATCCACACACTCTTCTTTTCTTCACTGTCATCTCCTCACAAATTGCTCTCTGGCTGTTGCGGCCCTAACATCTTTTCTATGTCCTTCTGAATCCTACAGCTTAGATCTGCACAGGCACATCTACACCACTTATATCTTAGCTTGTCTAGACATATAAAATTGGTTGAAATTCTGAAATCCATGATGAAATAAAGGGAGACTATTTGGAAAGTTCGAAGAGAAAGCAAGCCCAGNTTGCGGCCCTAACATCTTTTCTATGTCCTTCTGAATCCTACAGCTTAGATCTGCACAGGCACATCTACACCACTTATATCTTAGCTTGTCTAGACATATAAAATTGGTTGAAATTCTGAAATCCATGATGAAATAAAGGGAGACTATTTGGAAAGTTCGAAGAGAAAGCAAGCCCAGATTCTGAAGTCAGAAGGCTGTGGGCAGGGTATTCACTTTAAGCACCAGTTTTCTCAGTCATAGTAGGCAGAATTCACATCCCTTAAAAGGCTGTGAGAAATGAATGAGAGAAGATATTTAAAGTACTTTGCACAGTACGTAGCACATAGAGAAGGGCTCCAGAAATGATAGTTGTTTTTAGGGGTAAAAGTCACACCCACAGTTAGCAAAATACAGTAATTTTTGTAAATAATTACTAAGAGCTATGGGGACAGGGAGAAGGGGACAAATGGTTTATAGCCAGGGGACAGGTATGATGAAGAACTCTTCAAGGAAGATGTGATTGAATATTGGGATTTAACAAGTAGAGATTATAGCAAGTTTCAGTTGAAGAAAACCAAGTGAACACCTGTTTCAGACTGTAGTTTTCATTCATTTTGATATCCCTAGAACCTGCAATAATGTCTGGCATAGAGTAAGTATTCAGCAAGTATTGGATGAATGCATACTGAAAGGATTAGAAGAATTAAATCAAGAATTCCAATTCTATAGACAATCAGAAGTATATTTTGGCAGGGAAGTTAAGGAAATAATGCTAGAAAGGTCAGTCGGGGCTATGTTATGAAACAAATTGAGAGATATAAGCAATACTATGTTTTTTCTTTGTTTGAGTTTAATTCTTTTAAGTAGGTAATACTTGGACATGATAGAAGATACAGAGGAGTAGACAGTGAAAAATAAGTGTCCCTCCAACCCTTTCCCCTCAGCTTCTCAGTCACCTTGCATGAAGAAAACTTTCAGAAAGAGGTTTTTTCCTGATTTCTTATATTTTCACAAAATCTCTGCACACTTACACAAACACAGACACATGTGTACATGTGTGCTCACACACATCATATATGCTCAAATATTAGGTGGCACTGTTTATACACAAAGTATTAGCTATATGAATAAGTGTTAAGTGTCTATGATGTTTAACTTGTCAATTCACCCTTATTTACATATTTAAAATTATATAAAATCATGTATAAATTAGAAGACATTTTTCTACTCTTAACATTTCACAAGCAGTATAATTCAAAATTTGCCCATGCATCTTTATTGCTTTTTCTAATCCCAGAGCCCCCTTTTTGAGTCCCCAGCAGTTAGCCAAGTACATTGTCTGACTTCCATCTAAGATCTTTGAGAGGAAATATTTTTGAATCTACATATGATTCTGACCCTGGATATTTTATTCCTAGTTACAATTACCCATTTATATGACATCAAGATGATTGTCTTCTGAATCTATCCTCTAGGTGTAGATTTAGATTTTAACAATGTAACTCTATACTGTATCACTTTAAAAAATCTCTGTTACGTTTTTCAGACTTACACAAGAGTAGAGAAAATTGTATAGGAATAAGACCTCCCATATTTTTATCATCCAAATTCAATATTTATTATTATTTTTAATATAATCACCATGCCATTATAATGTGTATAAAAATTTAACATCAAATACCCAGTTGATAATCAAGAGTTGGCCATTTGTCTCAAAAATGCAGTTTTTGTGGAAAGTCCACCTTCACTTATAGAAGTCCACTTTCATTTATGGAAAGTCCACTTTCAAAAACTGCATTTTTGAGACAAATGGCCAACTCTTGATTATCAACTGGGTGTTTGATGTTAAATTTTTATACACATTATAATGTCATGGTGATTATATTAAAAATAATAATAAATGTTGAATTTGGGTGATAAAAATATGGGAGGTCCCATACAATTTTTTCTACTCTTGTGTAAGTCTGAAAAATGTAACAGAAATTTAAGTTGATTTATTTGTTCACATCAGTTTCCAAAAAGACTCACATATCATATTTGGTTGTGTCTCTTAAATCTGTGTACTTTAAGCAGCAGTATCCAACCTTTTTGGCACCAGGGACTGGTTTCATGGAAGATAATTTTTCTACAGACTGGTGGTGAGGGGACGGTTTCAGGATGATTCTCATCAGGAGCGCACAACCTAGATCCCTTGCATGCACAGCTCACAGGAAGTTTGCACTCCTGTGAGAATCTAATGGTACCCACCGATCTGACAAGAGGCAGAGCTTGGGTGGTAACGCAAGCAATGGGGAGCAGCTATAAATAGAGATGAAGCTTCACTTGCTCACCTGCCACTAAATGTAATGAGGCAAAAACTGGTACCAGTCCATGGCCGAGGTACCCTGCTAGAAAGCATCTTTCTTTTACTGCTGCCATTTACTTACTGAACAAACTCATTAGCATCTTGTAGAGTATGCACTTCATGGATTTGTCTATTGATTTTATTTGATTCAATTTACCTTGCTTCCATATTTCTTGTATTTCCTATAAATGGAAGTTAGATATAAATGCTTAATTAAGCTCAGGTTCAGTTTGGGGTAAGATTTCTTTGTTGGTGGCACTGTGTTTTATAGTATATATCAAGAGGNATTTGATTCAATTTACCTTGCTTCCATATTTCTTGTATTTCCTATAAATGGAAGTTAGATATAAATGCTTAATTAAGCTCAGGTTCAGTTTGGGGTAAGATTTCTTTGTTGGTGGCACTGTGTTTTATAGTATATATCAAGAGGTCAGAGAAGGCAATGGCACCCCACTCCAGTACTCTTGCCTGGAAAATTCCATGGACAGAGGAGCCTGGTGGGCTGCAGTCCATGGGGTCGCTACTAGTCGGACACGACTGAGCGACTTCACTTTCACTTTTCACTTGGATGCATTGGAGAAGGGAATGGCAACCCACTCCAGTGTTCTTGCCTGGAGAATCCCAGGGACGGGGGAGCCTGGTGGGCCGCTGTCTATGGGGTCACACAGAGTCGGACATGACTGAAGCGACTTAGCAGCAGCAGCATATCAAGAGGTACAGTGTCTGGTTGTCCCATGTTTTAGTGATGAGTAGATCAAAAGACTTACTGGATGATTGTTCTCTCCAATGCAAATTTTGTCATCAGCCTTTCATCTAATGATTTCGTCTATTGATGATTATTGCCCCAATCAATTATTTCATTAGAAGTTACAGAATGGCCATTTTTAAAATTTTATCATTCCATATACACTTATCAATTAAAATACTTACATTAAAAAGAACTTTGTCTCTTTAGCTGGGAAGTCTNACACATATTCATATATCCCCTCTTTCATAGATTTCCTTCCCATTTAAATTGCATTAAGTTTGGAAGTGGCCTTTAAAGAAGTTTGTTTTTATATCTAACATCTGCATTTATGAGGTCATTCCTTAAGAAATAATGTACTTACATCCTTTCTTTCCAATTCTGACAGATACTCTTTATGAGCATCCAAAACTAGCATTGACTGAGAATATTTCCACTTAGTGTGTCTCTCCTAAACTGTACTTTGTGGATAAAAATAAATGGGAATGGAGAATTACTCTATTACATAAATGATTTTATAAGGATATGAATATAAGGCCATTCCCTTTTTTTTCTGAGGAAAAAATTGGGAGAGAACCCCTTATCTTGTATTTGGGATATATGGTGCATTTCTCTTTGTGTGTGTACACATGCAGGCTGTGCATAGGTTTTTAACAATGTTAACACTGTATATCTCGTTTGTTATCATGTGCCTATGTCTTAGAGATGGCTCCATCTTGGTGCTCCATTCTTTTTAGCAGATGCACAGTGTTTTGCTATTTAGATGTACCAGGCCCAAATTGATAGACATTTAGCTTGTTTCCAATATTTTGCTACTATAAACAAATAAGCCATTTCATACACACGCAAGTTTATAATTAGGATAAAATCCTAAAAGTGGAATTCTTACATTAAAAGATAAGTGTATTTTTCATTTCCAAGTTGCCCTCCATAGAGGTTGTTCCATTTAACACTCCCACCAACAACGTATGAGGGTGCCTGTTTGTCCACACTCTCGCCAACACACGATGTTCAAATATGTGGGGTTTTAGTACAATAATAAAAACTGTCCCCACACTGATTTTCAAAGGAAAAAATGTTTATGAAAGATATTCTAACAAGAAATTATCTGTCAAAAGAGAAGGCTATTCTGAAGAATCCAATATAATCCGTGTTTATATTATACCAGAGTATCTTTGTGCATGTCATGTCTCTTCATATATTAGATTGGCCATGCAGCTCAATTTGTCAGCAAGTGACAATGGGAGGATTTCTTGAAATCATTTTCCTCCTATGCATAAAGATGGATATCTGATCCAAAGAAATTTTTGTCTACCTCTGGATCTTTGCCAATCATATCATTATATAGAATAATGATATGACCAGTCCATCAGTAATTGCAAACAAACATTTTTTGGAAGCCCCCCAGTCCCCATCCCTCTAAATTAACTTTACTTTTAGTGCTTAAGCAAGCAAATATATCACATTAAGTATTTTGCAGACTTATCTCTTCTTATTATTGTAACATGATGTTCCCATATGGAAGTCGAATATTTTTGAAACTTGTTTCTTCAAGGACTGGATGAATAACAGCTTGCTTTGCAAATCTGATAAAGCAGGATTTAGCATAGAATTCAGGGATAAGTGCTAAGAATAAAACCTCTGACTTGTTTTTCTTTGTTCAAGAAAGTATTTGCAAGAGCAAAAGTGGTAACTTGAGGGCTTACAGAAGTGATTCTTTGGGTAAGACCACCTGCCCCCACAGTGTTTGCCTCCTCATCGGATCTATTCGGGGCTGTACAAGATAGAACACTGGTATGAGGAACTAAATAGATGCCGTCTGAGCTTCATAGTAGATTAGCATATGTGAAAACAGTGTTTATGGAGAAATGGAAGATGCTTTTTGTTCTACTTCAGTTCACATCAGTTCAGTCCCTCAGTCATATCTGATTCTTTGCAACCCCATAGACTACAGCATGCCAGGCATCCTTGTCCATCTCCAACTCCCAGAGCTTACTCAAACTCATGTCCATCGAGTCGGTGATGCCATCCAACTATTTCATCCTCTGTCGTCCCCTTCTTTTCCTGCCTTCAATCATTCCCAGCATCAGGATCTTTTCAAATGAGTCAGTTCTTTGCATCAAGTGGCAAAGAATTGACATTTCAGCTTCAACATCAGTCCTTCCAATGAATATTCAGGACTGATTTCCTTTAGGATGGACTAGTTGGATCTCCTTGCAGTCCAAGGGACTCTCAAGAGTCTTCTCTAACATCACAGTTCAAAAGCATCAATTCTTTGGTGCTCAGCTTTCTTTATAGTCCAACTCTCACATCCATACATGACTACTTTGGAACACCAAAGCTTTGACTAGACAGACCTTTGTTGGCAAAATAATGTTTCTGCTTTTTAATATGCTATCTAGGTTGGTCACAGCTTTTCTTCCAAGGAGCAAGCGTCTTAATTTCATGGCTGCAGTCACCGTCTGCAGTGATTTTGGAGACCCCAAAAATAAAGTCTGTCACTATTTCCATTGTTTCCCCATCTATTTGCCATGAAGTGATGGGATCTTAGATGCCATGATCTTAGTTTTCCAAATGTTGAGTTTTAAGCCAACTTTTCCACTCCTCTTTCACTTTCACTTTCATCAAGAGGCTTTTTAGTTCCTCTTCACTTTCTGCCATAAGGGTGGTGTCATCTGCAAATCTGAGGTTGTTGATATTTCTCCTGGCAATCTTGATTCCAGCTTGTGCTTCATCCAGTCCAGCAGTTCTCATGATGTACTCTGCATGTAAGTTAAATAAGCAGGGTGACAATATACAGCCTTGATGTGTTCTTTTTCCTATTCAGAACCAGTCTGTTTTTCTATGTCTGATTCTAACTGTTCCTTCTTGACCTGCATACAGATTTCTCAGGAGGCAGGTGAGGTGGTCTGATATTCCCATCTCTTGAAAAATGTTCCACAGTTTGTTGTTGTGATCCACACAGTCAAAGGCTTTGGCATAGTCAATAAAGCAGAAGTAGATGTTTTTCTGGAACTCTCTTGCTTTTTCAATGACCCAACAGATTTTGGCAATTTGATCTCTCGTTCCTCTGCCTTTTCTAAAACCAGCTTGAACATCAGGGAGTTCACGGTTTACATATTGTTGAAGCCTGGCTTGGAGAATTTTGAACATTACTTTGCTAGCCTGTGAGATGAGTACAATTGTGCAGTAGTTTGAGCATTCTTTGGCATTGCCTTTCTTTGGGATTGGAATGAAAACTGGCCTTTTCCAGTCCTGTGTCCACTGTTGAGCTTTCCAAATTTGCTAGCATATTGAGTGCTGCACTTTCACAGCATCATCTTTTAGGATTTATAATAGCTCCACTGGAATTCCATCACCTCCACTAGCTTTGTTCATAGTGATACTTCCTAAGGCCCACTTAACTTCACATTCCAGGATATCTGGCTCTAGTTGAGTGATCACATCATCATGATTATCTGGGTCATGAAGATCTTTTTTGTATAGTTCTTCTGTGTATTCTTGCCACCTCTTCTTAATATTNGTCAAACTGAGTAAGTATTATGGTGCAGATAACATGTGAGAGAGTGTCAGGGAATTTATGCTCTTTTACTGTCTATCTTGAGAAGAAAAGGGCTCTTGAGAGTGAAGGTTCAGGCATTTAGAGGCCAGTTTGAGGTGAAGCATTTTTTTTCATATTGTATTCCTGTAGACTGTGACCAGATTTGGGGAGGGTTAATAGTTAAGAATATCTAGTGGTTTCTATCTGCTGGATAACAAATACCTAAGCTGTAATGCATAATTATACTATAATAGTCAAAATAATACTAAAACATAATAAAATCATAAGATTAAAAATCCAAAAAAAGAAAAGAAAAAGATTCTATAAGTTAGAGGGAACAGTATGAGGAGGAAACCAGGATTGAGATCTAGTAAAAATGATATCACTCAGTTACTTCAGACTAGTTTAAAATCTGGAGCAGCTGAGAGATCGGATAACAAAAGGATATGAGTGAGGCAGTTGCAGAAGCTCAGTGTCTAAAGGAAGGTACAGTCGGTCATATCTGAAAGTGACTTCTCATCAAAGAAAAATAAGTTGAGCTGATTTTAACTGACTTCCATTCTCNCAGCTGAGAGATCGGATAACAAAAGGATATGAGTGAGGCAGTTGCAGAAGCTCAGTGTCTAAAGGAAGGTACAGTCGGTCATATCTGAAAGTGACTTCTCATCAAAGAAAAATAAGTTGAGCTGATTTTAACTGACTTCCATTCTCTGCAGCTGATTTTGGGTTCTGTGCCCAGATCACCCCTGAGCAAAGTAAACGAAGCACGATGGTGGGAACTCCCTATTGGATGGCACCTGAGGTAGTGACTCGAAAAGCTTATGGTCCGAAAGTTGATATCTGGTCTCTGGGAATTATGGCGATTGAAATGGTAGAAGGCGAACCCCCTTACCTTAATGAAAATCCACTCAGGGTAAGTAAAAAGAAAACTCAAGTCCTTTATCCCAAGGGAAGGGAAAAAAGCCAAATGTCATTTCTTGTCTCTACTAAAAGTGGCCAGAATGGGCTCTTTGATGGGACAAGTGACATAGAAGCTCCAAATTGTAATTTTCAAAATTACTGTGAGTTGTTTATTTTCTGTTTCTCTTAAGATGTCTAACAGCTTTTTCAAATGCTTTAATAACACTATTTCTATTGTCAGGGGTCTTTAAAATTCTGTAGTATAATTTTCTGCTGTCAAAAAAATATATAGCTTTTTTTTTAAAAGCAAGATGTGGGAAGAAAACAGTATTTTTTATCACATGCCACTTACTTTTAGCAAAGTAAATAAATGCATTTCCAGAACAGCTGAAATTTTTAAAATTAGATTTGCATTATCAGTAATGATTTATTGAGCCACAGCAGCTTGGTGGGTATTGAATGGAACACAAGATAGACACAGTACCAGCCTGGCAAAATCACAAACTTAATTAGACTGTCAGGTTAGAAATGAATGGAAATTGATTGTGTTGGGTAACTCAGTTTGCGACTGCAGAATCAGAGGTTAGATCCTTATGTGGTCTGGTTACTTCTATGAAGAGAAAAGCTCCATTTTGGAGCCTAACACCCATTCAGAGAAAGGCAAAAGAACATGAAAGAAATGGTTGCTCAGTGCAGAAGTGAGCCAGGAGCTGTTTTGTTGAATAAAGCCTAAAGGTAAGTCAGAAGCTATGTTATATATATAAAGGGCATCACACTATTAAGAAAAGGAAACACGTACCAATTAGAATTCTAGTCTCAAATCCTATGCAGAGTGCCAGTGCCGAAGGCATCTTACATATTGTTGGCTTCCTTACCACTAAGAGCCTAAAATTGAATTTTTCCATTAGTATATAAAAATCATTGCCTGTACATGGTTAAGTGTTCACACGTTCAGCTTATAAAATCCATATGTAAGCCAAATATATGTGGCTTTCTGTACATGTAAAGAAACTTACAGACTAATTATCTAGTTATTTTGAAATGGAGCAGTTTCTAATTGGGAGCTGCATTCCCTGTGTATGTAGAAGGGGACAGCCTCCCCTTTGCCCCTTCCTAATTCTTCTCTGCAAGTTGGCCTCTTGTCTTAGACCCGGCACTGATTAGAAAATAACAGATAGGAGTGAATGCCTTAATGAATGCTATGGGGTATTGCTCTGGGCTCATGAAACAGTCTGGAAGTGAGACGTGCACCGTGATTAGCTGCCTGCAGGGCTGAGTGGAAAAAGAGGGGCTTTTTCCCACTGTTTGTGTGTCAGTCCTCCATGAACTTAATCAAACCCACCCCTGATCTATGGATAATTACATGGGCTTGTCCTTATTGTCTAACCACCTTTGCCCTTTAAGAAGTAGCAGTGAAAGAACACACCAGGCCTCTCGTTTCCATGGATTTCCTCCTCTAAGTCTTCAGAGTTTGGAGGCAATAAACAGATTATGGCTATTTTGCTTTCTGCCTTCTAATGAGTAATTTACAGCTTGCAATATTTAAGGATTAAATAAATGGCTCTGTAAAGCAGTTGGCCTCAGTAATGCATTTATTACCTTCTTCAGTTCCCCAAGTACAATTGATCGCTCTTCAGCAAGGCTATTAATTGTTAGAAAAAAGGAAACAAGTTGTAATCTTTATGGTCATCTTCTAGCCTGGGATTAGAGCTAATAATTAATAGCTTGTCTCTTAGGATCCGAAGCCTTGTATCTAAACAAGTACTTGTAGATTAACAAGCCACAGGTTCAGGAAGCCTCCAAAATGGCTATAACAAAAAGATCCATCAAGGAAGACCACCCTGTTGAATTCCACTGATAAGGATTTACTGTAACTATGCTCATTATTCTGTGTGTGATCAACCTCCAGTGACTCAATCAAGTCTGTAGGGAGGCAGCCCTCTGTTTGCCAGGAGCCACAAGGACTTCTTAAGTTTTGATTTTGAATATGTTGTCCTCCTGTTCTCTTAAATAAAATCCAGTATCCCTGGCTATATGCCCTTATTTGGGATTTGAAAAATATAGTCACTGAAACACTGGAGAGGTTGGACAGAAAAACACATACCATGACCTTGTTGGAAGCCTGTGTTTTCTTGAATTCTGGTGACCAGGGCATGTGTGGAGAAATAGAAAATGGCAGGACTGGCTTAGCCCTTCTTTCTTTAACATCCTTCCAAGACTACCACCCGTCTACCACTTTAGGCTTTGAAGATGAACAAAAGAAAGGAAGTGGAAGTGAGACAGAGTGGTAGAGTGAAGTCTAACATGTTAATATGAAAAGCATTTGGCCTATGGAGTCAGGCAGATTTGGGTAAGTCCTGGTCCTACAACCTGCCAGCTCTGTGACCTTCAGCAGGTGACCCAAAACCTCTATAAGCCCTGTTTCCTGTGTGTAATTGGGGACAATATCTTTCTTGCAGAGTTTGTATGAAATCTAAATGAAATCATGCATGTAAACACCTAGCGCAGTGTCTAGTAAACACCTAGTGCAGTGTCTAGCTCATTGTAAGGAGAGGGAGAAAGAGATTTATATATCAATAGAAAAGTGAGAAAGGAAACAGAACAGATGCTTAGAATACTTTTTACCCATTCATGAAGGGAGATTGGATTCCCCACTCCCCCCAAGCACTTTCCTTCCACAGTAGCATCCCCTTGAAGAGTGGAAGGTCCTACACGGTTCAGTATAAATTACCGTGAACAGGTTACACTGAGCAGCAGAGGTTAAAGATGAAATCTGGGACTATACGTTCAAAGGCTGTTGGCATTTTGCTGTGGCTTGTGTGTGTGTGTGTGTGTGTGTGTGTGTGTGTGTGTCTGTTGTGTCAATTGGAACTGAGCAAGCCCTCTTGGAATATTGCCTGTTAACATATCACTGATGCAAGGAATTAGCTACATTCCCCCCACCCCCTAGTTTCAAAGCAGTTGGGATTGTTTTAAAGTAAACTGTTCTGTACTAATTGACCTAATTTGCTCATAAAATGGCTTTTAAAGGTTAAAGAGTTGTTAACTGTGCCAATGTTATAAGGTTGGTACTCTTTCAGAGACAGAGAGGAGACAAGTTCCTCACTGCCTGAAGTCTGTGCACTCAACGTAATTGGCCTTGAATGTGTTGTTCTGTGACCCACAGCCGTTTTTGGTGCAGCCTCCAATAATAAAGTGCCTTGTTCTTTCTGTTCACCAAAGTCACTGAAGTCAAACTCGAACTTTCTCTGTGGATATGTAAATCAAATGTTGGGATACTGCTGCTCTCCCCAACTTGTGTGTTCGTTTGAAGATATCTTTTTATAAACCTATGATTATAATGACCTGATTCTAAATAAGGAGGCACAATCATTTCCATAAAACAAATCTTTGGTTTGTTGTTGTTTTCCTCAGCACTAAGAGAGTGCCTCTTTACTAACTTGGCATTCAACATAATGGGGCTGTTCTTGTCAATGGGTTTTGAGGGATTTTGGTTTTTGTGAAACGTCTCAGTGATATCCAGTGGAGGATCCTACTGGACCCTATGGGCAGTGCCCCTTTTCTGTGTAACTTTCCAGACCTTTATCCTAGCTGAGATGAACTTTGTGTTCTCTTTCTACCCTTGCTTTAAGCATCTGTGAAGCCATATCAAACACAGGATCTTTGGAAGACAGTTATCAGTATCAAGAAGAGATATCTGAAGGCCAAAAACAGTGTTTAGGAGAGTATGGGACCCACCTATCTTATACCAATGGTTCTCCTCCTTGGTTGTACACTGGAATCCCTGTGAAGCTTCAAGAACTGATAAGGTCAGGTTTCTACACCAAGGACTAGAACAAACATCAATACAAAGCTCTGTGGCTAGCCCTTTGTAGAACCCTGTCTAAACTGAAAAAAACATTCTTCATCAGCCCTCTTTGAGCCTGGTTGTTCAAGCAGAAAAGAGCATGCCCTCATTCTGGCCACATTTCTCCTTTTCATCTAAAAAGGACATCATGAATCACTTTGTCAAAATCCTGGCACATTCTGGCATTCTTTGATTTACTGTTTCCAGCAACACTATCAAAAAAGAAATGACATTAGTTCAGCATATACCTCCTTGCTATGCCATTTTCTTTTTCAATTTTGCTTCTCCTGCAAATGGAGTCCCTCATTATTACCTGATAGCTGTTGTGTACATCACATGTATTGATGATAATAAAGCCATCAGTCTGAGTGCTCATAATTAAGAGTGTATAACCTGTATGGTCAGAGAGAAGGGTTGGAAGAAGTATCAGCTGAAACCCGTTGTCTACAGGAAGAGGCTCCCTATGCCCCCATCCCCACACTTGAAACACTGGACAAATGTTAGTTTCTTCTTTTTTTACTATAGAACTAGGGCAATTGTGGTTAGCTTACATGACTAGAGAAGAGAATTAAGCAGAATAGAATCTCTAGCACTAAAAAGCAGCAACTTAGGGCCAAAGTGCTGTGAGCTCCCTCCAACCACTGGAACCTGTGTTGTGGACTGGAATGTCTGGGTTTGATGGAATTAAAGTCAAATATAAACTTCCTGAGTGCCAGAGAAGCAAGCATACTTTGCTAGCACTCTGTCAATATTGTTTTGAATGTATTTCAGGAAGATCTGGGAGCATTCCCTTCTTTTTCCATAAGCCTCTATGGAACAGCAAGGTTTATTGATGGTTTGTTGACACTCCGCCTACTTTGAGGGCAAACCTATGCCTAAAAGGAGGGACGAGTTGGGATAACGGCAACTAAAATAATCATGAAACAGTAACAGAGTCTCTTTTTAATCAGAAAAATATTGCCTGTCAAAAGATAGATAGCTCTTAAGACTCATTGGTTGTCAGGAATTTAGCATAGGAAAATGGGACCTAGCCATAGGAAAGCTGCAAGTCTCATTTAGATTATAATTCAGAAGCAGACAGTTCAAACCAGTGATTTATGATCCAGAAGCCAGCCAAAGGGGAAACTAATTCCATAGCAAACAAAAGTCTGAGACTCTGACTAGGTGAAGATGTGGCAAAGAGAGGTTTACAAACATGATAACCAGGGACCTACTGTTGGCCAAGACGGATATTCCTTTATCATGTGAGTTGGCGAGTAAATTCTGTTCCCGGGTCTACCCATCAGGAGCCCCATGATCTTGCATAGATTACTTCTTGCTGGGCCTCATTTCCTTTTGCTCCAAACAAGTGGAATTTGACAAGATTATTGGTTACCCGTGAACTCTGTGAATTCCATGGGCTCCTAGAATTCCATGGAGGTCCTTGAGGCCCAATGGGGAGGTCACGTGGTTCTCAAGTCCACCAAAATAGTTCCCTCATTAACTTGTTTTCTGTATCAGGCTTCCACATGAAATTTAGTTAAATAAAGAGGGAAACTCATGGTCTCTGATTCTATTTTCTTAGGCTGTAGATATGTGCTCCAGCCTCCCATGACTGCCAGCACAGCCTGGATTTGAGTATGCACTATCTGTAGGAAGGCTTCCAGAGCCGTGATCTTCAGACAGCTGGAGTGGAGGGACTTCCCTGGTGGTCCAGTGTTTAAGACTTCACGCTTCCAATCCAATGGATGTGGGTTTGATCCTTGGTTGGGGAACTAAGGTCCCACTTGATGAGTGGCACAGCCAAAAAGAAAGAAAAAGGAAAGAAAGCTGTTTGGAGACATCTCTCTGATTATCTCCTGACTAAGTCTGTATTCCATAGAGTGGAAGGAACCCATTTCCCTACCAAGAAATACATTCCATTGTGATGCAAATGAAACATGCTGCATGTGGGGCTGGGTAAGAAGCCAGGGAAGAACACAGCAGTGATATAGCTGTTTCAAGGACCCATTTTCTACCCTGGGCTGTACTGAGAAAATATGCATGTTATTGTGTACAGAGCTGTTCAGCTGATGAACTGCATATAAAACAGAAGTTGAAGCCAGTTTATGTAAGCAGTAATGCATGTTTCACAGATCATATCACAGTCCAGCTGGTTTTTGAAAAGCCCCAAAGAATCAAGGACTTAGTACCTTCCTGTTCCAGTGTTCTGAAATGAGACAGGAATAAACATATAATGGTAAACAGTATTTTGAAACTAGAAACTAGGTGTGGGTTGAAGAAAAAATGGGAGATGAGGAAGTCAACAGAACGCATGTTAGATGATGTTTTGAAAAGTTTTACGGGAGAAGGACCAGAGAAATGGGGAGGTAGCAGAATGGATCCTAGGATCAGGTCCCCCTTGACCTCCCTGAATTGTGGAGCCTTTATCTTCATTCCTCTTCCCCGTCACTCTACCAGCCACCTTCTCTCCCCATGGTCCCTTGGCCCTAGTCCTTGCCCTGTGTTCTGCTACCTCTGCTTCTTACGACTTTTCTCCTCTACCTCCTGCCCCGTTTTGCTTTCCTGCTTTTCCATCTCTGTGCCTATCCCTCCTCTACTTCCAAACCCTTTGTGATTCTCAAGCTTGGGTGCTTCCTGGGCTACCCAGGGTGGCTCCTTGAGGACACATAGCCTGCTCCACATATCTCGATGAACACTATTAATCCTGAGAGATTAAAATGAGCATGTCCATTGTTGGAGTCATCTGGTCTTTATTTTCTGGCAATGGCCAGTTTTTTATGCTTGAAAGAAGCACTCTAAAGGTAGTTCAACACCTAATCTGTTGGTGGTACCTAATTACCTTTTACCATCAACCAATAAGGGAATAGATCTGTAATAGCTCAATTTTTAATGACTTTTTAAGGATTAAACAATAACAGCTGAGCCCCCCACCATGTATAATTTAGTGACAGATGAGACCTCCTATATAGGACAAGTCAGGAAATAAATTAGAGCACAGTGCTTATTCAGTTATCACACTGAACTGTTGGGTTGAATAAGTCAAAATAGGGAATACAACATTTGTTATAATATAACAACTTTTTTGTAGATTTGGCCCCATTTACTCTCATCTTAGAAATGTCAGGGCCTTTAATGAAATCCATAAACATATCAGAGGCAGTAATACACTCTGGCCTTTAACCTCTGAAATCCCAGGTCAAAAGTGATCTCTAAGTCATAAGGTGTCAAGTCACTTGTTGCCAAATCTCTCCCATAAAACACTCAAAGATAGTTGAAAGGAATTGGGACATAAGTAGGTTATAGGCAGTAACCAGAAGACACACTGCTTATAAACACTCGACATATATACAGATACTGGTGAATACAATAGGAAACCTAACTGAGCCTTTTGTTCCCCATTTCCAAGTTTAGTTGTAAAACGATTGACCTCAAAAGGGTCCATTTCCTTTGTTAAAGGTAGAGGTGGAGTTACACATGCTTAGTGTGTCTCATCTTTCTTTTTTGTTGTTGTTGAAGTTTCAATATCAGACTCTCATAAATTAATAGAATGAGTGTACTTAGAAGTAGAATATAGTAGACCTGAAAAGCACTATGAACCAATTTGACATAATTAAGATTTATACAAGTTTCACACAACAGTAGGATACAAATTCAATTCAAGTTCCCATAGGGTATAAACTAAGAGATTGTGAAACATATCCAGGGACATAAGACTATGGCTTCTTAGATGCAGCCCTCATTTAAAAATGGAAATTTAATTCACAAATACATAGGAGTTTTAAAAATATCTTTGATATTAATTTCTCATTTTGACATTATTTTCTCATTTAAATGCTTTCTTCTCTGCAGTCACCCTCCATGATTTTTCAGTCTTATAACTTTCTTGAGGTTTTCAATAGCTAAGTCACAGAGCTTTCTTGGTAAATGTCACACTGCATTTGAAAATATGTGGGTTATTTTCAAATCTTTGACATTGGTCTCTAACATAATTCCACAGTAATAAGAGAACAGACTGTATGATCTCGATGCCTTTAGACCAAGAAATTTCTGTACCTGTCAGTGTGTCTCATCTCTGGAAGAGTCCTTGTCTGCCTCTGCTTATGAAAACCACTATCACAGAGGGTGGGAGCAGTGTGAGGTGGTGCCGCGAAGTGGTCAGGCGGAGGGACTCTGGGCTCACACTCCCTGGATTCAGATACTGACTCCCTCATTGCTAATTGTGTGATGTTGGGCAAGTTATTATGTTAACCCTACTGCCCTCAGTTTCTTCACCTGTCAGTTGGTCATAATCGACTATAACTCAAGGGATTGTTGTATGAATCATGTGAGCTAATAGTAATCATTCAATAAATGCTACTTCTGCTAAGTCACTTTAGTCGTGTCCGACTCTGTGCGACCCCATAGACGGCAGCCCACCAGGCTCCCCCGTCCCTGGGATTCTCCAGGCAAGAACACTGGAGTGGATTGCCATTTCCTTCTCCAATGCATGAAAGTGAAAAGTAAAAGTGAAGTCGCTCAGTCATGTCCGACTCAGCGACTCCATGGATTGCAGCCCACCAGGCTCCTCCGTCCATGGGATTTTCCAGGCAAAAGTACTGGAGTGGGGTGCCATTGCCTTCTAATATTTCCCATGAAACAGTCTTTACACAGATATTAAGATATAGATGAATAGCCTTCTTGGTCTTATTGTTACATTGTTTGTTAAATAGATTTTTATGGGCTAGTTTGGGAGCCTGTTCACCATGTATAACACCATTTCCATGGGAAAATGTATTTTATGTTCCAAATATTCAGCTTAGAAAGAAATGTTCCACTACTCTCTTCTTTGTAAAGGGAGTCTTTATATCAGTGCTGAGGCCTCTCAGGGTTACTAACACATTTCCATGTGAGTCTCCTGGTTTGTTTCTAACCTAAACTTTACAAACTGTTAAAATGAACTGAAGTCACAAACTGAAGGCTTTTAATTAAACGGTTAGTCCAGTTGCAAAACTGCCTTAATGAAAATGTATTGGGTACCTATGCATTGTTTGGGGCCCTCTTTGAAGAAATGTGGTAACTTCTAAGATGACTTCTTTGATCAGTTTTTAACTGAGGACATTGCCAATAAGGTAAATGAATTATTCCTCCAACTGGGTAAAGTCGTGCTGAGTACTTAGGTAAATTTCGTTGCACATCAGGATCCATAGAAAACTGCAACATTTGTTTGTTATTGACAAGGGATGTAAAGTTATTAAGAATTCCAGAACACCAAGAACTTATAAGTAATATGTATATCACAATGAAGAAAGGCAATATTTTTTTCCAAAGGTTGTCTGTCTAATATTATAAATAAGGTCAGTAGGTCATGGGGGCTATGTTGTCTCACCTTAGGAATAAAACAGACCTTGTTAAATAATGTAGCAGAAGAAAAATCAAGATATCTTTCTCTGTTCAAGATCAGTCAGAGAAGACTAAGTTTCTGTGTTTCCAGTTCCAGAGAGAACTAATTGTCTTCACTTGCTCTCTGGGTTTGCCCACAACAGATTACCATGTTGTGGTAATCTCCAGTGTTCCCTCCGTTTGATGGCATCCCCTTACCTACATTGCTCATGGCACTCTCTTCCTTCTCCCACACTGAAGAGTTGGGTAGTCAGAAGCTCCTGCATTCCAGGCCCATTCAACTCAGAAAGGGTGTCATTCTCTATGTATCTTCTTATATGTTCACTCATTCGCTTTAGCTTCTGAGCTTTAATACTTCATATAGCAAAGTCTGTCATATTCCCATCTCAATGAGATTTATTTCTACTTTTTGATTTTCATTTCATTTAGCAACAAAAACATTTATTGATCACCTGTTTTGAGCCACTATCCACAAAATCCAGAGATGCTTGTAACACAATTCCTACCTTCACAGTTTAGGGAGACGGACCTGTGAACAAATAACAGGTATTCACCCTACAACATGAAAACAGATGTATAAACAAAGGGGTATAGTAGCACAAAGGAGGAGAGGGCTAACCCTATCTCTATGGTGACTGCCACCCCAGTTGGCTTGGCATTGAGAGACATAGAACCTTCAGTAGTAAAACCCAGGACAATCCCTGGAAAACCGAGGTAGTTGTTCACCATATCCATCTGGGAGAGATTGAGAAGACTTAACAAAGGAAGTGCCATTTGAAATAGAAATTAAAAGTCAAGTAGAAGTTCACCAGGCACTGAAGGGAATAGCATTTGAGGCAGATATGAAAGAGCATTTCTTATTATAGGAATGAAGAACTAATTGGCATGAATAGTATGTGAGCCTTGGCTAATATGTGTATGTATGTGAAAATGAGGGAAGCAGGGCTCTCAGATGAGAACAGAGGAGGACTAGAAAGAGAGGCAGGGGCCAAATCATGGAGGACCATCTATGCCATGCAAAGGAATCTTTACTATGTCCAGTGTTTTCAAACAGCTATAGTGATCCCTTGGTTCAAATCAAACCTTGCTTGGAAGCATAATGAAAGTGAAAGTCGCTCAGTCGTGTCCGACTCTTTGCAACTCCTTGACTATACAGTCCATGGAACTCTCCAGGCCAGAATACTGGAGTGGGTAGCCTTTCCCTTCTCCAGGGAATCTTCCCAACCCAGGGATCAAACCCAGGTCTCCCGCATTGCAGGCAGATTCTTTACCAGCTGAGCCACAAGGGAAGCCCTTGTGAGTAAAATAAGTCTAGTCTAATTATTGAGCCAGGCTTCCCAGGTGGCTCAGGGGTAAAGAATCCACCTGCCAATCAGGAGACATGGGTTTGATCCCTGAGTCGGGAAGATCCCCTGGAGAAGGAAATGACAACCCACTCCAGTATTCTTGCCTCTTGCCTGGGGAATCCCAAGGATAGAGGAGCCTGGTGGGCTACAGTCCATGGGGTTGCAAAGAGACAGACAGGACTTAGTGACTAAACAATAGCAATTTCTGAGCAAGCCCATTTTCTTTTGAGCTTTCAACTAACTTAGATAAAAACCAGAATGTGGTCACTTGTGCCTAGTTTGATTTTCTTCAGTCTTTCTTCAGCTAAGATTTGACTTTGCTAGGAAAATGCTTTTTGCTGTGATTGTTGTATTGCCCACAATTGGTTTTGTCTCTCATTAGCAGGACAGTGAGTATCAGTTTTCTTTTTTATAGGGCCCAGCTTACATGCAAGTTCACTTTTTTTTTCATTTTATTATTATTTTTAATATAAATTTATTTATTTTAATTGGATGTTAATTACTTTACAATATTATATTGGTTTTGCCATACATCAACATGAATCCACCATGGGTGTACATGTGTTCCCCATCCTGAACCCCCCACTGACCTCCCTCCCCATACCATCCCTCTGGTTCATCCCAATGCACCAGCCAATATATCATGCATCGAACCTGGACTGGCTATTTGTCTCATATATGATATTATACATGTTTCGATGCCATTCTCCCAAATCATCCCACCCTCTCCCTC